>OX381707.1:34826369-35426369 GCA_947462335.1 Harmothoe impar
GGGCCAGATATTCTAAGAATGGCAGTCCTATAGGATAGAGCAGACGTGGGGACCTTGGCAATTCCTCTGTAAGCCCTTGAAACATTCCCATACACCGGCCGGGTACTGGCTGGAAGGGGATCAGACGCTAATCGGCCTAGGATGATCCTCAGCTGACTGAAGCATGTGGGGGGGGGGGGGGGGGTCTGGTCTGGATTTAGTAAGTGGGGGTTACAGATTGGCTTGTGGGTATATTGGTGGGTGGAAGTTTTGGGGTGGTGGGTATTGGTCAATCAGGTTAAACGTTAGTGGTGGGAGTGGGTCATATTGAGATTAGAGACAGGATTGAGTTTGACCCGAGTGTCCCTCTGTAAGATTCTGCTGTGGGGTTTACGTCTGTGTGTCGTGATAGGGAGAAGGGGGGGGGGGGGGGGTAGCAGAGATAATCCAGGCCTCATCTTACAGTCCTAGTTAATCTTCCTCCAGCCCTGCCTCATCCCCATCAGGTGGTCCTGATTGTATCCTACCCCCCTTCCCCCACCCCGCCCATTCATTAACCATTCAGGCACCACAGCCCTACCCCTCCTCCTACAGACCCCACCAGCGTCCAGGCTACCCCATCATTACTATAGAACCACCATCAAAGGCCCCCAGGGCGCTACCAATTATCTCCCAAAAAGTAACACCTAAGTGGAGAAAAAACACACAAACCAATATTTCCGAAATCCCCACGCAAAAAGAGCTTAAAAGCAATGTTAAAACATAGAAATTATTATGGAACGTGATCGCGCCATTAATTCCATTCTGGCTTAGTTTTTTTTACGCTAATTACCCCGAACCTAAGGCTATTTAATAAGAGAGGTGGAATAAAACCCTGATGTCACTATAGTGCGTCCTCATCAAGGCCTATTTACATAGCATTTTAAATGTGATGAAATACATAGTCAGCCGACGGAACTTAAGTCCAAGACCGGGGCCCTGGCTTCCAAAAGTGTCAATTATTTCACAATGGAAAGACTGGAATAATTGACATGTCTCCGCGTGGTTCATATCGACTGGCGCTACCCGTTTTATTAAGGGACAGCGCAGGAGCCTGCTCCCCCGCAGGGCAACCAGTATGGTATTGCGTCCAATATTTCCTCTGCCGTGGGGCGTTGGGGCTCCTAAAGGCGGGAGCTCTCCTTAAGAATGCAGTGTGTGGAGAGGATTAGGTATACGGTCCTATAGGTGGGGGTATGGGCCCCCCCCCTCCCCACATCCTCTATACCTGACCACCTCCCCATGTGCAGGAGAGAGGGAGATCAAACTCTACAGCATGCCTCCCTACCCACAGGCCAGCACAGCACAGCTCCTCCGATTTAAAGCGTCATTCTCATTAAAACTCCACCACCATCCATTAATTAGAATTTAGACATGGTGCCGTGTGTGTGCGGGGGCGTGAGTTGTTTTGTTTGGGGTTGTAAACAGGACCTTGATGAGGGGTATTTGTTTGTTAAAACGGTCAGGACCTGGGACAAATATACAGTAGAAAGGTAGATGAAAGGGTTGTATGAGTGGGGTGTGTATGGGGATACGCACAATAGAACAGCATGTATAAAGGGTATACAATATAGATTATAATAATAATGTATGCCCTTATACCTACTGTACGTTAGAACAGTAGGTATAAGGGGTATATAATATATTATACCTGCCGTTCTACTGTACCTATTCCATCTATACACATCCCTTATATCTAGAGTAGGACAGTAGGTATAATGGGGGTAGAGGTAGTGTAGAGCACTATGTATAAGGGGTGTATACAGTATAAGGGGTTTGGGGTAGGGTGTAACAGCAGGAGGAGGGGGAGGGGCCTGCAGCCAGGAGGGGTGGCAGAAGGGGGAGAAGCGGTAGCCCTGATTATGCGGTGTGTTGTGGCAAGGGCTGGCGGGGATGGACCATCTTTCATATTACTGTCTCACCGCTTCGTGATCCATCCCAGGTCTGTGCTGCCTCATACCCCAACCCACAACTAGGCCCAACAAATCGTGTTTCCAGTCACCCAACCCTATCCTCTGGGGGGGGGGGGGGGATTTTCATCATTTTTTAAAGTCATTTTTTTAAAGTAAATAGAAGAAAAAAAAAACACACACAAAAAAAAGAAGGGTGCGAACCTACCTAGCCTTTTTCAACATGTTACCAGAATCCCCCCACCCCCATTTGGGCAAGTGCCTTAAACAACAAAGCTTGCCTATGCCTACAGGATAGCACATTCATAATATAGACCCATTAATAAATTCTGCCTCTGGATACTAATTCCCAATATGATCTCCCTCATGAGCTTTCAATAAAATAGAGCGAAAGGAGAATACTCATGTTATTCCTTTGTTACCCTATCTAATCCCCTTCCTATCGCCATATTGCTTAAGTCAGAGAGTACACAGAGAGAGGGGGCATGCTTTGGCCGTGGCAGCACACAGAGGCGTCGTGTGAGGAGGGCGGACGTGTGGGAGGGTAAAGGAGCCACTCTGAGCACCTCACAAGTTCAAACAGACTGAGCACTCTGCTAGTGCCTAGTCATCACCTCACTTTCAACAAGCCAAGCTGCCTCCAAACCAGGACCACCCTTCTACTCTAAGTCTCAGAGGCTGCACACTCAACCCCCTGTCTATTCTGTCCTGAGAGGAGGGCTGGTGCCACCTGTGGCGGTCAATTACCTCTCTGTACATATTCAGCCATCCTTATCCATAGGTGGATAATGTATTTTAATTCATGTGACTGGGTTGATTCAAGGCCCGAGTATCTGCTAGGAAATTGATGTATTACTAAAGATTTGAATCCCTCAGAGAGCCATTCTGATCACTCCTCTGCTGTAGAATGCCCTCTGTCATCTTGTACTCATAAGTCCTAGTTTGCTTGCCTTGTAAACATGTCACCACTACAATACCTGTTTCCTGTGCACGTGTCCCAGATTTATACAGTATCAGCATACAGCCAAATAATACTATCAACTTGGGGCGATAGGCTATTTATACCCACATGTATCTATAGCCCCTTTTGAGTATACAGAATCTAGGGGTAGCACTTAGTAGTAACTTTGATGTCTTGGCAAGGAGTAGAGTATACAACCCGCCCCCAGGAAAGCAAGGCATACACACATGACTGAAGAGAGTCTCTAAATGAGCAGCTCACTTGGCTTCCCGTGAGTCGTTATCACCCCGGGAGTGGGTAGGATTGCTTTTGAGGAAGACGGACATATTACCCAAAGTGGAGCTGAGCAGTTAGCCCTTTAAGGACAGCACAATACTTTAATGCTTCAATACACAGTGTTACACGCCAGTGCTGCATTCACCCATCATGACGACTCTTCAGGCGTGTGCATGTACCAACCCCATAGGGTCGGCATGATGTATGAATGCAGCACTGGCGAGTTACTCGCCAAGGCTGCATTCATGCATTATGACGACAAAGGGCATAATTTATTAAAGCACTAGGCGGCCCTTACAGGGTTAGGGTAGCCAATTATTGATGTAGGGAGTGGCTCTGGTGAGCAGCTCACTGTAAATGGTATCACTGCGGCACAGGCAGCCCCTCAGACGTCATAAGTAGGTCACACTAATATCAACACACAAGTGGTTCAAGACAGGGGGCGAGAGGGTAACACTAGTTTAAACCACAGCGGAGGGGTAAGACAAAGGAGTTCTCACCTTGATTATTTCGCATACCCTGACATAACCTTACTGCTGTGGTTTAAAACAGATAGACAATGGTTATGAAAAGGCGAGTAGGATTAACCACATCAAACTGGTAGGGCGACTTAGGCTTCGCCCTTGTCTTGCCCACCAGTCTGCTGTGGTTAATTCTATTTACCTTTCATAACCTTAGCATATCTGTTACATAACCATGTTAATTTTAAAACGGTTATACAACTATATGACGTTCTATTATCAACATCATAGTGTATTGATCGCATGGTGATCTCGCCCTCCCGTTGGCACTCGCTTATCCTTAACCTAAAAGCACTGGATAATATAAATCCTGAAGCGCCCAAGCCTAGTACGGCACTTCCCAAGCTAACCAGACCACCATGTGATCAATACACTACTACTGGGGTGTTTATAGTAAAACGTTATATTTGGTTTTATCGAGAATACCAAAAAACACAGGTCAATCTCAGTTAACACAAACTGCCCAGTGCTTGTTGCAGGACAACTTTATCTGCAGTTCTATTATCGATAAATAACAGCCATCTCTCGTCTGAGATGAGCTATATGTAGTTGATGAGCTATAACTGACCTGGGACTAAGTACGGCTTGATGTGGCATACCGGGATATTCACAGATGTTAGAGCACACTGTTATTACTCCTCCTCGGCAACCTAACCATTTAAGGGACGCATAGTGCTTATTGTACTTGGTTGACAGTATGCACGAAAGTAGTCCTGGCCAGTAACTCGCCAGTGCTGTATTCATGAATTGGTTGATGCACTTCTGAAGTGCTGGCATGATGCATAAATGCAGCACTGGAGAGTAAGTTAATCACTAGGGCTATAATCATGTACCATACCGAGCAAGGGCATAGTGCATACAGTAAAGCACCATGCGACCCACCCTCAAAGGGGTAACTCAAATGTTAGTATTTATAGCCCAAGGTCCTAAACTGAGCTGAGCAGCTCGGAGCAGCTCATAAACCGCTGCAAGCTGCTCACCCACATTAAACCGGCCAGTGTTTTTACACACACCCCAAGGTGCAATAGCTGACGAGAGCCGGCGGGCGGAAAGGTTGGAAAGGTTAGAGCCCAAGCGCAGCAGAGCTTTATTTGTATTCTTCACCACCACTCGCGATCCAATCCCAGTTGAACCTATCACCCCATAAAGAATTTCTTCTCTGATAGGCCTGGGTGTCCCCTAGCCCCGCCTCATCTCCCCGGCCGTATGGCATCGTTATATCACGGCAAAAGAGCAGGCACCGGCCGGCCATGGTAGCCTGAGGGACGCATTTGTTTACTACTACCTCCACCCGCTAGAGATCCATATTGCTAGTAATTATAAATTGATTTATGAACATCATGCTCCACCTTTTTTTACTAAGCCTTTCTTCTCCTGTCCAGTGTTCAGCGGAAGACATGTTGCCCATGGGCTTGAGGGTGGGTGACTGTAAGCATTATTATTAACGAGCGTGGGAAGAGTGATGTTATCAATACCAAAGATGAATATGTTTGTGTGTGGAGGGGAGGGGTGTAAGAATTAAGCCTGAGATATTGATTGGTACTACATGGACACATGCCACTTAGCGAATGTCTAATTCGGGAAGTTCATGTAACATGCTTCTAGTGTAGGTCAAGGGCATGCGTCGAGGACACAATAATTCACCAATTAAATCCACCCTCACCTGCCCCCATCTCCCCCAAACCATATTAAGAGTGCATTAAAACCCTTCAATACACTTAACCCCCATCCCCCCTCACCCCCTCAACCAAGGCCCCACAAAGTAGGTGTGCTGGGGTAGTGGTTACTGCCAATCTGATCATCAAGCATGACTTACACTCGGCGTATGTGTATGGGGGCGGGGAGAGTGTATCATGGGTCAGCATGATGCTTGAATGCAGCACTGGCGGGTCGCTTACCAGGGCTGCATTCATGCATCATGCCGACCAATCCCATATCATACTAAAGCACTCTGCAGCCCTTGAAGCCTCAGTGTAGCGGCCTTGGCCGTGCTGGATGGAGCAGGCAGGTAGATGAGGTCATGTCCGGGTGCTGGTAAGTGTAGGGGGTTGTAAATAACTCAGTGCTGCAAGACGGATGACCTCTTACTAGGCCAGGGCCCTGCTGCACGGCCGGGTAGAGTGACTAGGTGCTGGAGGAGCTGGGTGCAGACAGCAGAGGCTGGTGGTAGGTGGTAGGTAGTAGAGGCAGGGTTTGGCAGCCATGTGGCTGAGCTGGCAAAGCTTACACAGCTTCCAGCACCAGCATGGAGTCATGGATTGAATTTGAATTATTCAAAACATCACCGTTGAATTAGCTTCAATTTGTTATTTTTGTCCCCCTTTTTATTTCCAACTGGCCTCGCAAATATTAGCCTAGAAAGTGGATTCCACTCTAGCCGATTTATTCCCCGATAACGACCCGACCGGGGCCGGATGGAAAATCAGAGGTTTTAACCATCTTGAATATTTCAAATTTTCCATCCGGTCCCGGCCAGGCCTTCATCTGGAAAGAAATCGGTTACAGTGGAATCCAGCTCTAAATCAATGGACTGAACAGGAAAAAAGACAGCATAGGACAGCATATGCTGCTGCTATTGTGTGGCATTGTAAGATGCCCTTGTACACGCCTGTGTTACGTCCACCATTGTGTCTGACAACTGCAATCAGAACGGGTTCATCGCAAGGCCGCGGCTCGAGTTCCATGGCGACAAACGCAATTCATTTATTTCATAAAAGCCAACGCCACGAACACTTGGCTGATGTTCGATGGCCGCCTGATCAGGAATTCACCTCACAATGCCGCTCCTCTTCAATAAGAATGCCTATGAATAAAAGAAACACTTCTGGAATCGAGCCCTGAAATCGAGGGGCTGCTGCTCGAGAGGCTAAGAAATGTGTCTTTTTGCACGTGCTGTGACAATGGAGCAGTGCTGTGTCCTTGTGGGGATGGTTAACCCTTTCACTGCAGCTAGCGAAGCAATTTCAATTGTTATCGTTATGCTAAACTAATATCCCAATGCTGCATTCATGCATCATGGAGATCCTGCAGGGTTGATTGATACACCCCTGGAGGGTTGGCATGGTGCAGCAATGCAATGATACCAGAGAATAACTCCTGCGTTGGTGCATGCATGATGATAAAACAAATTGGCATGATGCGGTCGTTAAAGGGTTAACATTGGTAGGACTCCCTGCAGTAATCTCCAGCCACCTTGTTAGCCACACAGCACTCTGTCCCCCATCTCACTAGTCTCTAAGCCTCTTAGCCACACGGACCGCTGACCCAGACTGCTGCCGGCTGGTGAGCTGCACATTATCTCCTTTTCAGATATAGTCACTTGTTTCCACTGCCCTGGGTCTTTGTCTCTGAAACCCTACCTATAACATGCCCCGGGTTGATTCAAGTAGGTGAGTGAGTGTAGAGGCTGTTGTTTGTATGATGTAGTCCCATCACATGGTATAAACACTTCTATTTGTAATGAAGCCCATAACCATACCCTTCTCTGACTCCAAACTATTGGACAGGGCCTGAATTGTGTAGCAGAGACGCAACTCTCAGTCAACAAAATGTAGGAAATCTTGATAGTTTGGTCAATTTTCTGTAGGAAATTAGTATAATTAAATACATAAATTCTCGCTAAAATGTGGGAATTCCTGCAGAAGTAGATTGGTAATACACAAGCCCACTAACTCACACAGTTGATATATGAGATCAGATTCCAACATTGCAAACACACACACATACAGTGCTCACAGTTTCTCAACCCCGAGTACCTTCACTTAAATCTCACCAGTATAAACAATGCAGCCCTTCACATTCCCACGTCTAAAACAACGCTACTCACCAGTCTCCAAATTCTACTTCCGCTTCGGTTTAATAGACGACCGTACCGCCGCAGTCCAAACTGGGGGCGTTTCCAATTAAAACATTCCATTCCCAGGGTAGCCATGACACCTGACTTGTTTACCTCCAGTGTGCTAAAGGCCACCGGTTCGTCACCCAGACTACAACATGAGGGCTTCATGACAAAGTAACCAATGTACTCAACTTGCTGAAGCTATCTAAGTATTCAGTAAAAGTAATGGTATATATACCAGCAATATAAACAGTATAGAAAAGAAATCTGGTTCTTATCTTAGTCTCTTTTCAGTGCAAACACTAGCATTCCCATGGACAACACTTTGCCAATAAGGATTAACATTTAGCCAGTGACTGGGTTGGTAATAGGATTTGGTGTTGGTGCTGGGGCTGAATAGGTAAGCTGTATTGGTGAGGCAGTGCTGGCCATAACCAGGGCTACTGCCAGGGTTTTGTGATGGCCGGACCTATGTGACCTGACTACTAGGTGATCTGCTTATAGACAGGAAATCAACAACCGTCCCCAGCGCCCTCCACCCTCCCACCCCACCCCCCACACCCAGGACGACGACCTCGCCCCACACCCCCCACCCAACCCCACACCCCAACCCAGCCCCAGGCCCGACCGGACAGGCAATAGATCATACATCCCGTAGCAGTGCTACAGCCCCAATATAGCCAGCCGGCCAGCCTGCCTGCAGCAAAATGGCACTTGTTATATTCAGGTGGTTTAAACAATAGCAGGGGTGGTGATTCTAATCATAAGTGTAGTGGGTTAACACATTCCTGGATTCGTTTCATCACTTGGTGCTTACTGAAATGCTTTTTTTTCTTGATGCATCATATTTCCATACATGCATAATATTTGTAAATTAGAAGGTACATGAATATTTTCCCCATCTCTTGATACATGTACTACATTGTGTGCATAGGTTAAATGTACCAGGACTATTATGTCCTATTATGTATACACTACAGGTACATGTTCCTCATGTCTATATACTACTTAAAATGTAACTACCAGGGACTGCTCCGATTTCTATACACTACTTACACTACAAGTAGCAGGGCCTGTTCCCATTTCTATATACTACTTACATTACATTTAGCAGGGCCTGTTCGCCATTTCTATTCACTACTTACACAGCAACTACCAGGGTCTGTTCCCCATTACTATATACTACTTACACTGAATGTAGCAGGGCCTGTTTCCCATTTCTATATACTACTTACATTACATCTAGCCGGGCCTGCTCCACATTTCTATATACTACTGCCACTGCTGCTCAGTGTATGTTCTCTATGTCTATAAACTATTTAACCTGCCCTGCAAGTACCAGGGCCTGTTCCCCATTTCTATACACTACTTACACTGCAAGTACCAGGGCCTGTTCCCCATTTCTATACACTACTTACACTGCAAGTACCAGGGCCTGTTCCCCATTTCTATACACTACTTACACAGCAAGTACCAGGGCCTGTTCCCCATTTCTATACACTACTTACACTGCAAGTACCAGGGCCTGTTCCCCATTTCTATACACTACTTACACTGCAAGTACCAGGGAATCACTACTTACGATACATGTTCTATATACTTCGATAGCAAAGAACATACAGGGAATAATCTACTACATAGGCCTACGGGGCATAATCTACTACATACAAGACATTCACTTGTCGACATATAATATCTAAATTGGACAATATAAAACTGCCTCCCAACTGCTGAACGCCATGTGATCGGCTCATATCATATAGCCGCCAGCCCCTTCACACTCGCATCCAATATTCTTATGGTTATGGTTCAACATATAAGTTGAGGGGCCTTCTCCTACTTCCTACACCCATATACAATAACACAGGGCCGATATTAACAGTGACATTGGCAACACATCACGACCGAGTGGCGGATACAGGGAGGCAGAGATTGCTAGTAAACAACATCTATGTCTGACGCTTATTGAGCAGCTCCAGGCCTGAGCAAAACGTGGGGAGTAGCTCACGGCCCCTGCACTTCACACTCATTGGGTACGTCACCTGCGTTCTAAAGAAGACGCGAAATAAGGATGGTTTTTCATGCATTTTCAATATCCTTGGGTTTCCAAATGAGGGGCCATTTTCTCAGGATCTTGAGAAAAGGGGTATGCCATCTTCATAACACTAAAGAACACACCTGTTTTCTATAAGGGGGTGTTTATTTTGCCTCTAAAAATCCCATGTATTTCTGGAATAAGGGGTGTTTTTAACTAGTAATTCAGTGGTTTAGAAATGTTTTTGATGAATGAGAACGCGGGTAACATCCCCTTTTGATACTGAGTGCAGGGAGAGGGGGAGTAGCGACAGTGGTGCACCCTGTAGGGGACCCATCCATATAACCTAGCACCAATCTGAGTATCTACTTCCAACCTTCTACACTGCAATTAACACAGTGCTCAATTTGTCTTTTAATGAATCTAAACTAAATGTCGTCTGCAATCGGCTCAAATATAGAACCCGCCATCCAGCCTCAGTCTATGTCTTTCTACCCCCCACCCCCTCTCACTTCCCTAGTCGTGCCGCTATAAAATCCTATCACGGCCTTTGGGGGCTAATGGGAACCGAGAGAATGGGGACCAGGGGAGGCAGGAGAAAGGGGACCATGGATGGAATAAACAAGACTTTATTCATACTAGATTCATTCCCGTTTCAACATGCGAGGGAAAACGAGCGAGAGGAGATCGTGATTGGTAGTGTGAGAAAGAGGGGCTGTGTTCCTCCAGAGGGTAAAGCGGCAAGGAAGGGGGTGGGGGCAGGGGCTGTGGAGGGGCCTGCTGCGACGACGCGGCCGCGCCATGAAAGCCCAGCTCATTGCCTCCAATATCGCCCATCTACGTGCCCGGGCACCTTAAGCCGGGATTATTCCGGCCGCTGCTATAACTTGTAGGAAATAAGGCGGGCGCTGCTGACACCTACGGGGGCGGCCCGGCCCGGGGATGAAAGCTCGTCGCGCTAAATAAAATATGTGCTTGCCAAAAATCTTGGCGGGCGCGCGCTGCGGAGACGGCATAATGCACCCGTATAGGGCGAGCATTGACCTTCCTTCCCGCCGCGTGGCGCTGGGGGTCGGGGGAGGAGGAGGCTGTGGGAGGAGGAGGGGTGTGTGTGTGTGTGTGTGTGGAGGGGGGGGGGGTGAGGAAGTGGGAGGAGAGGGTTCCCTCTACCCGTCCGTGCCTGGCCGCCGAAGGTTGCTGCCAGGGTGAGGGGCCATCCAAGGCCCATAAAATCTCGGGCTATCTTTGGTTTTATACCGGCTTTGGGACCGGGATGAGGGTAGGAGGCAGGAGGCAGGAGGAGCAGTGGCAGGAGGAGGAGGGTGGGGTGGTAGTGGGGTACTGGCCGATGGGTTAGATGCAGCAAGCACTGGGTGCTATGACCCGGCAGGCGCGCCGCCCATACCGTTGGGTGTTTATCTCTGCGAGTGGATGAGGTTGGGGACCAGCGTTTAATGCTCGAGTCATGGTGTGGAGCTGCTCCCCTCGCCAACCGAGCTGCTGCTTCACCTACCCCCTCTGTTATAGCGAGCTGTTCCAGCTGCTGCTCCCCTACACCTATTCCTACCCTACCCCTCAACACAAAGCCCCCTGAGGCACCAGTCTGTCCCCATCAGCTCCCCAGCTGCTCCCCTCGTCTATCCAGCTGTTGGTCCACAACAACAACTATACCATCTGTGCCCTCAGCTGTGTTCCTAACCCAAGATGCCCCTACCCTGCCCCTGACCTCTACCCACCTTCAGCCATCACTGCTGCATCTGTACCCAAATGTCAAAGTTTAAACTAAATAGTATCTAGCTTTTCACAATCCCAACCTTCTATCTCTAATACGAGGCTATACCTTCAACACATCTATTCAATTCTCCAATATGCATTGTCCTTTGTGGCTGAGCTGCTGGACAAGGGCCCCTACCCCATTCCCTGTCCACGTGAGCTGCTCATGTGCCCGTGCCCGCCCCCAGTGTCCACCAGCTGCTGACCGTAGATTGCTAACTCTGTATAACAGCTGTACCAAGGTGAGCGTGCACGGTATCAAGTGGCTGCCTTCCTGGTGTAAGCAGTATATGGAAAGGTGCCAACGTGTCAGGCAGCAGCCCCCGTGCTGCTGGTGTCGATACCCCCACTGGGTGTTGGCTGGCGTCTACATCCTCCTACATCTCAGCCTTAGCAGCTATCAATATGATATTACCAGTAGAAGTGGTAGTGGTGGTAGGGCTGATACTGTATCAAGAGGCCTGCTTTGTGATCTGGTCTTGTAACTGCGCACCACTTCCCTCATACTTTAACACTGTGGGTGTTGAGGAATGTGTCGCTGACCGGGAGGACGGTGGCTTCTCAGTATGATATGTTATCTCCCTACTACCCACCCCCTCCTGGTGTGTTGTTATCAAGACATACCCATGCTATCAGGTTATACTGAGTCAAGGTGCTGCACAGGTGAGATGATCATAGGGTCAGGGTCACCTGAGGAGAAGTAGGTGATTTAGACCCTTGAGTCGGTGGTGCCTGCCCACCTGCTCACTCGGCAGATAAGTGGCTCAGGTGGATTGCTGGAGCACCCCCCCCCCCCACACACACACACCACACACACACCTCCCTATCTAATAGTGAGCAGTTATACATCGTTAACGAAGGCTGTTCTCTGTTCCCATACGGACAATACAGGGCTGGGGGCGTGCTGCATGAGGCGGAGTGTATAGGCATGTTAGCACGCCCACACACACACACACTCACTCCTCACACAACTTAACATAGGGCTTAATACACTGAGCTACTCTGAGCTACTCATGATAACAGAGATAACAGAACAACATCATCATTATCAAGCACAATGTAGTAGTACAAGTAGCAAGCTGTCCTCTGATTCCTGGCGCCGCCTGCCTCCTGCATGCAGTCCCTGAGGCCCAGGCTCCTCCTATCCACCACCACCACTCCATGCTCCAGTAGGGAGACTGTGGTCCCGACCAGGCCTACTCCTCCACGCGCCAGGTCCTCCATGGCAGGCCGGGAGGATGAGGCGGGCGGGCGGCGCCGGTGTCCTTCCGGGCGCCTCTCCCGGGCCCAGGGCAAGCAGAGGTCGGCATTTAGGGAGCAACACCTACATGTCAAGGTCAAGTTTCACGGAGGGACTTACCTGGCATATGACTTGGAACTGTGCCGGCTGCATCGTTCAGTTTTCCCCCTTTTCCTATTAGCTTTAGCTCTTACTTGACAAAAACCCAACAATGAATCCTGCCCCCAGTCAGCCAGGCCCCGGACCCCGTCGTCAATGTATGCAGCTAGCCCGAAACGTAACCATGGCAACGGGGCGGCTCACATAATAAGCAGAGGGGTGTGAGGTGGGTGGTCGGGGGAGAAGGCAGAGGGGGTGCAGAGCCTAGAGCATCTCCCACAGCAGGGGAGTTGGGTGACAAGAGGGGCAGGGAAGGGGGTATACACTGCAGAACATATGGACTAAATCAAACCAGGTAATACCTTGCTACAACCAGGTGTGGTTGCAACCAGATGCATTTAAGCAGCCGCTGTGATTTCCCCAGGAATCAGCCACTATTGTCCCCCTATCTCCTGGTCTGGCTGCATCCCACCTGCCACCCCTCTGCGTAGGGAGAGTGGACTGGCCCGCCTCATCCCGCCGGAGGAAGCCCGCGCCGGTCCAGTGACGGGTGTGCTGGCGGCCCGTGGTGGGGCCGGGAGGAGGGATACCTCCTTACACATAGCGCCTACACAGCCCTGCCTAAGCTGTACTCATGAATCCATCAGGCATCTAAGTCGGGTATTAAGAGAACCCCTGAAAAGGTATTCGATTCATACCCTGAAAACCCCCATTCAGAGTGTCTATTGAAAGTGGAGAGCAGTTTGAAAGCCTTATTTTCAGGGAAATGCCTCACCATGCCATGTCTGCATGCTGCATATCGTGCTGTGTGACGTGTGTCCGGCTAGTTGACGGCACGTCAGGGACGTAGCAATGCCCTGATATGCTCAGAGCTGCTCAGATTAACAATGCTTTACTCTGGGTACTCCTATCTGCGGTACAAGTCTTTGGTAGGCAGTGTTGAGCTCACGTGCATATGCAGTTCTAGAGATGAGATGAGCTCGTATCTGCAGTAGGTGAGACAAGCTCCGATCTGCAGTACTATACTGGTGAGATGAGCTCCCCTCTGCAGTCCTAGAGGTGAGATAAGCTCCAATCTACAGTAGGCCTACCAGTGGTGAGATGAGCTCCCATCTGCAGTACTATACTGGTGAGATAAGCTCCCATCTGCAGTACTATACTGGTGAGATAAGCTCCCATCTGCAGTAGTATACTGGTGAGATAAGCTCCCACAGTACTATACTGGTGAGATAAGCTCCCATCTGCAGTACTATACTGGTGAGATAAGCTCCCATCTGCAGTACTATACTGGTGAGATAACCTAGCTACGTTGTATCTACATATTGTGGACCAATGTCATAGGATAACTACATGTCTTACAAACACATTGGATGCAGTTCTAAGCACTTCACTACTCGCTCTAATCTTCTTTACATAAATCGATTGGGGTTTCACGTACGGGTACAAGTGTACCTGTAATTGAACCCTAGCTGTTATAGTGTATATACACTACAGAAAGACGCCAACCAGGTGTGTACAGAGGGTGGGGTCCCCTTTGTTCGTCAAACCCTAGACCCGACAACCCCAACCTACCACCTCACACTAAGTGCATATCTATATGATCTACAAACAGCATCGGGTGCCTTACCTGAGAGGTAGAAACAACCCTTTAAGTGCTACATACATAGGACCTAAATGCATGATGACAGTTGATTTGTCTGCATGATGCTTGAATGCAGCCCTGGTAAGTAACTCGCCAGTGCTGCATTCAAGCATCATGCCAACTCTGTGGAGTTGATTCATTCCCGAAGGGTCGGCATGAAGCATGGATGCAGAACTTGCGAGTTACTTATAAGGGCTGGATTAATGCACCATGACAACCAAGGGCATAGCACATTTAAGTACTGAGTGACCCTTAAAGGGCTAATACTGAACAGGCTTAGAGGAATGGGAATTCAATTCAATGGTCTCTCCTCCCCTCGACTTGACACAACCTACGTACACAGTACTCGACATGCTAATATTTGCACAGTGTTGGCATGTGTTTTCTGTGATCCTGGAGGAAAGGGCTGGTCAACAATCACCCCCCCCTCCCCACATTCGCTATCCCCTCCTCCAGTACCCAACACACCCTCCCAGCAACCCTAACGCACTCATCCCAAGCTCCAGCCTATCCCCTACTCCAGCACTTATCATTCTCCCATCCCCAACCCCGGAGCCACCTCCATCCACCCCCAGATTAATTGTTGTAGCACTGTGGAGTGTATTGCTGGTAGTGCCGGGGTGAGGGGAGTGGGAGGGTATGGGGCGAGGCGGCTACAACTGCTTCTGGTGGTGGAGGTGGTGGTGGTAGGGGTAAGGACATGGGCAGGCCAGGGGGAGATGACCTCTAGGCTCTACCCGGGTGGCCTGATACTAGGTCACTAGGGTTGTACATCACCCCCTGCAACCCTGGAGGTTCTCCTGCCCACCACCCCACCCCCACCCCTATATACAAGTACACAGTCTACGTGACTGCATCCATAGACTTCCTCATGCATCCTTATTGGTACATTGCCCATGTATTAATACATTGACAGGTAACATCATGCACAGGGAGGAGTGTGTGTGTGATGAGGGGTGGGGCGGTGGGGGGTCTTGTTATTGTCTGTGTCTCATCCCCTAGACTCCATGCAGTCTATATATAGTATAGCACATCTAGGGAAGCCGTCTCGAGGTAAGGCTAAGCCCTTAACCCGAACCTCTTTGAGTGGTGCCTATAACTCACCCCATCTAAGCCAGCCTATAATACCGCCAGGCCAGAATAACATCAGCAGGGATTACCTCCCACCCACCCACACCCATAACTCCCACCCACCCACCCACCAATGCCCCGACCCCACTCCCAGCAGGTGGGGTGGCCACTGATAATAGCGGGCCTCATAATTCCAAAGTGGCCAAATAAGGCGACGCGGCGGGCGGCCGCTACCCCCCATTAAAACACAGCCCCGATCGAGACCAATGAGACGGCGCGAGGCCGTCGATAGTTCCCAAATTAGTGTGCCGCTAGCCGGGTGGTCGGCACGCCCGCCGGTAGCCCCAGTCCCCGAGCTGCCCCACCCCCTCCAGCACTCCTCCCCCCCTTCTTCCCCTCCCTGTGCACTGCGCCCTTAGGTCAAAAAAAAAAATTGGTTGTATTCAGGTAACATAGGGTTGGTAGTCTCTTGGTCGATTTTCAATTCACTTGGACACTTTTCTAAGGACAATTTGGTAAATTTAGCACATTCTATAAAAGCATTATAATAATGCACCATTGAAAAAAAAATCTGGAAAATGTTAACTCCAAAAAAAGGGCCCAAAAAAACTTTGGGTTGGGAAAAGACAGTATTTTAAGACGTTACCACTGCCCTGGCCCTCTGTGGCCGCCCTCGGCTCCTACTCCGTCTTTATCTATTTAGTGCTGGCCCCGCTTCTCACCACCACTTGCCGCTTGGTGGCGCAGCGGGCGCTTGGTGGCGGCGGGGCGTGGTGTCAGTGGGCGGCAGCAGGTGGCGCGCGGGTCGGGGCGGTAGTAGAGTGGGAGCTGACCATTGAGCAGCTCACAGAGCAGCTCACAGTGTACTGGGTCATCAAAGCCAGCCCAATTATAGCATCTGTGTGCTGCAGCGCCTATATATAATACTGAGTGTACAAGCAGTGCTCAGCGTTCATTATTCATGTTGTCTGACAAGCCTGGCACCCCATACGTATTGCAGTCTGACTGCCCGACACAACAACAGACAACCGCCTTGTTTCATCTACCCTACTGTTAATACCCCTCTCCACTTTAGTCTGGGTGAATGTGTATAGTTCAGATTTATTTTTTATTTTATTTTTTTTTTTGGGGGGGGAGGGGGGGGGTACCGTGCCAGTGTGGGACACACAGTAGTTATCCCAGTAGTGTACACTCCAATGGCTGTTCACCGGTGGACAGGGTGGGTAGCTCCAGATGGCGCTATCACAGCGTGCAAGGTGTGTGCTGGCCTGTGAACAGCCAGGTCAACCGGAGAGTCAGGAGAGGGGAAGGCAAGATGGAGTGAGCTGCTGCCCCAGTTGGGAGGTGGTGGGCATTAGCCCCCACCCCTCCCCCAAACTCCCACCCACCCCCACCACGTACGTGACTAGTAAGGTGGGCACGTGTTGAGGCTCTGTAGTGTGTCTATGTAACGTAATGTAAATGGGGCTAGTACCTGACTGGGCGCTGCCTGGCCACCTTACACGCCCCTGCCCCTATATATCTCCGTCTGCTCTTCTTTGGGCACCAGGCGGGTTGGGGGAGGGGGTTACTAGCCTCTCAACTATAACGAGTGGCTTCATGTTAAGCTGATCTTCCACCACAGCCATATGAAATTTGGGAACATCGGGATCCGATTATATTTTTTATTGGAATGAGGTACCTTTATAATTTTAAAGGGGTAGACTAGGTGGTCCCCGGAGACGATTTACGAAATAGATTCCTGGGGTCCCGTATCATTACCTATGTTCAGGGAGACAAAACAGCTCTGCTGGAATACCCACTTCAGCCAGAAATAATTGAATCGCTTCTTTTGTCATCATTTTTCACACTGGGATCCATTTTATACCACCTAACACTGACCTTTATTTACCAAGATTCCATCCCATCCCTACTACGTCTGCCTCTCCCATTCAACCTCCTCTCCTTTTCCTTCTTCCCAACCTCGCCTCTTCTACCATCCATTCCATCAATATTTCTCGTAATTATCCTCCATCTCATTTCATCTCCGCCAACTATTTTACTGCTTTTCAACAGAACAAAATAATTTCGTCAAAATTAAACGAGATTACAATGATGTTGAAGAATTGCCCGCCAGTCTCATTCAAATTTATTTCACATTTAAAACGAGGCACAGAAATCAATTCATAACGGGCGTAATCATCATTTTGACATCAATCAAAACCGATACTTTGATGGAGCCGATAAAAGAGGTCAAATTATGCACAATTAATCAAGAAAGTACTAGAATAGCCTGGATGTCTAATATACCTGTATTCACGGTAGAAGGGACCCCCTGTTTGGCCTAGTGGTGACATTGTGGATACGTCAAGATAACTAGACTGCTTCTTTTTAGCGTGTGAATACCTCCGGAGGAGAGTGACACACCAGTCAATCCAGGGTGAGGCGGTTGGTGGGGTTATAATTACTGAACTAAAATCGCGAAAGTGCCTTCAAATTTCTCTCGACGGATCCTCGTCGCATTTCCTCCCGACTGCAACGATCATCGATTGAGACAATTTAGTGCTACATGAGTGATTAACGGCCCGCACCGAGTCCTCTTAATCACAAAACCTAATAATTACTTTTCTTTGCCTCTTCGAACACATTCCCAGCGCCCATTTGTCCGTTACCCTCTCAGTCTATCTAAATGATTCTTCAAATCTTCCCCAGTCCTGCGACTATGGCTTCGGCGGAGAAAACGATGAGTGACAGTTAAATATTGTCTGTTGAGGACCACGCACCTTCAATTACGCCCTCCACAGCCATCGTGTTTGGCAATGTGAAAGCGGGCCCTTGTCCAACTTTATTTCACCAAGCCCAAAATAGCGCAGGTTTCCGCCCAAAAAATCCACCCCGTCCACTAATTAAATACTTCGCACACAATGCCGCTCAACTGTCGAGTTTAAACAGTTCGGAAGGAAAAAGTAGCACCCACCTTTTACATGCGCCAAGAATACTGCATTTTTACTCCAACTTTATAACAGATTGCGTGGTGGGGAAAAAATTCATTGAAAGTCAAGTATTGGGAATTTGCATAATGCACCTATCAATCGGTAATGCGTTAATGTTATCGTGAAATCAACGACCGTTGGTTGGTGGGCTGAGGTAGGAGAGGCCACAGGTGGGCCTTACTGGAGAACCTGAGATTTGAATTGGTGTGATGTTACTGGGTGCTCTCCAACCCAGTAACATTCCATACTACAACAACACACGTCTTCACCCTTTAAGGACGGCATGTGGCTAAAATATGTTGTTATAATGCACCAATGCAGTCCCGGTGAGTAAATCACCGGGACTGCATTGGTACATCATGCCGACCCTTCTGGAGTGTTTCAACCCTGTAGGAATGGATCGACATGATGATTGAATGCAGCGCTAGCGAGTTACTCATGCAGTATTCAATCAACATGACGAACAAGGACATGACGCATTAATGCACTATATGGCCCTCAAAGGGTTAAGGAGCCGGCTCTAGCACTACAGCCCAAAAGAAGTCACGGCCAGTTAAATGTATGTAGGCGGTGGCATAGTCTGGGAGTTCTATAAACGTCTGAGGACTGCCTGTAGGGTGTATAGCAAAGTGCAGCTAGACTGTTCAGTATGTGGTGAGAGGTATGGGATGGGTCCTGTGAGAGGGGACCGGAGGCCGGGTAAGCTTGGCCTCCTCCCGACGGGGGGAGGTGATCACCACCCTGGGACCACACTCAGGCCTCCAATGGGCCCACACCCGACCCGAGGTGTGGACAGCTCTAACCCTCCCTCTCTCCCCATATCCTAAACCTACCCCGCCCGAGCCCCATAGTCCCATCCGTCTTCTCTGTGGAGAGACAAGTAGGATGTGTACTATACTGGGGTCTAAGCTGTACCAGCAATACTTAAAGCTGCTTGCTCAGCTGACCGGTGCACTGTCTAGCTGGTTGAATAGCATTGATGTTACTAGGCTGGACTCGGCAGGAGGAGTCGAATGTCATGGTATGGTAGATATCTAAACGGTAGTGGCACAAAGTCTGTTCATTACATTGCCTTCTAAATCGTCATACACTTATCCTTTACCCCTTGGGTTTCGACAACCCCTCGCCATCATATACTACTCATAAAACAGAGTGCATATCTGCCATTTTTATACTATTGAGTAAGTCAAATGTTGCCTTCTGCAAACCTTCATTTCCACATACTACTAATGAAGTAGCGACCATTTCCATATACTACTGACGCTTTGCTTTTCAAACCAAAGATACCATATACTACTCATAACGGATTAATCATTTTCCTACGGCTGTAGTTTGTTTGTTTGTTTGTGTAGTTTAACGTCCCACTGACTATGCAGGTGAGACTTACTCAAGTTTCAGTTTTTCACAAGTAAGAAGGTAGGCCGAAGGCCTACCTCGGATGATCGTATCCAGGATGATCGAATCTATGAGATGAGCCAAAAGATAGAAATCCCGCTCCTACACATTTACCGAAGCAAGGGTTCTTTAACCTCCGACACCACATAGACATGGTGTGAGAGGGACAGGCCTTTGTTATGCTGTAAGTCTACCACAGCATGGGAAAGAGCAGCCATAGGTATAGTCGGGAAGCAATGAAAACTCCAAGCTAATACAAACTGTGTGCCATCAGTCTGGAGTGATACATCCCGACTCGCCAAACTAGTCTCCCCCATTTTTTTTTTTTTGTATTTTTTTGTATTTTTTGTATTTTTTTTTCTTTTTTTGTATTTTTTTTTTAAATTTTCCATTTCATATTTTGTCCCATAGTTGGGTTTCCTTTAAGAATTTTAATACATTTTCGTCATTAGTGGTGTTGAAAACACTGTACATAGATGTTGTGTCTGCAAGATGTTTTCTTCTACTTGGTTCATATTCCCCATTCAGTCTGTACTCGTGTCAGTTTAGTGTGACCGATCCTTAGACGGTTTAATCTCACTTGTTCTGCTCGTTTTAGCTTTTTCCTCATTGTCACTCCTTTCAGTTTTGGCTGAACCGAGTACATAAAAAGTAAAATGCTGTTGCTTAACACATATGGGGTGGCTGAAAATCAGGCCATTATCTCATTCTATTACTTCTCGCAATATACAGTTAAAGCCAACTGAACTTTCGGCAGATTCCTGTAAGATTTTCCCTCCCTCTCTCAGTACGCTACACATCTTGCGGATCACTTCCTGTAGCGGAAGTTGAAATTACCCTCCAAATGTCACAGCCCTGCCGCCGTCTCGGGGAGTTACCTTAAAAGGCGTTATGATTTCAATAATTCAGCGGAGAAGCCCCCGTGTAAGACACGGCTCACCTATTTAAGGCCAGGGCCAAGAAGTGCCCAAAATTAATCTGTCAATCTCTGAGCAGCTCTCCGAGTAGCTCCACTAACTTCCTCCCTCAGTCATTTCCTCCCGCGCAACGCTTGCATTTTTCAACACTATCCACGGCCATTTCATGGGATTCTGCTCATTTTAAGTTTAGACTTTTTCTCCATTGTCAGTGCTCATTGTCTGCCCGAGTATGATACAGTAAAGATTTAATGCTGGCTTAAATACCCCTCCGGCAATCGGGTTTGGGTTATCACATTGAAAACTCATGGAGTTTCCTCTCATCCTTTTTTCTGTGCGTGTGCACCGTTCCGAGAAAAGATACTGACAAATCTGGTGAGGAGGTTTTTGGCAAATGCCTAGGGACCACTTTAAGAGGCTTCTGTAACGAGTGAGCTTTGCAGACAGAACTTCGACAGTCATCTGGGAGCTGCATTTATGTGACCATTTGAACAAACTTCCCAAACAGTCACATTTTCATCCAGACCCAATAGTGCTCTTTATGGTAGTTGGTATGGATTTTTTTTCTGTATCAATATGGTGCAGGTTTTCATGAAGTATATTGAACTAAATCCAAATCTGCCACATTATCTACTCCTTGCAAATATTATATCAAGATTTATGTCCTATATATATATATATATATATATATGTTGGGGGGGGGGGGTACTAATATTTGTATTTGATTTTGACCACATCTATAGTATTCCAGATTGCGAATTCTAAAACAAAGATACACACCACGTGATATTGTGACACACTCAAAGATAAGCTCAATCTTAAATCTCGATTTTTCTTCCTAGGCCTAGCCCATGAACTTGCAGATGGAGGGAAGTGAAGGGTGTGGGAAGGTTACTTGGAACACAGGCTCCAACTGGTGGCTTCTTCCAGGGTTATTCAGTAGCCATAAGTAATAGGGAAAAGGTGTGACAGTCCAGAGTCCCTCTTCATTTGGGTGCCATGGCCCACATGCTTCAGGCCTGTAGTTCCACCTTTAACCACCAGGGTACGCTAGACACTTCTGGTGACTACATCTGGAAGAACCTGGAAGAAGCCGCCGGTTAGAGCCTGTGACTTGGGGAGAAGGGTTGGGAGTGAGGGGAGTGGGGTGACGGTCCAATATGGGGCCTAGGCTGTGGGTGGGTGACGGCTGTTGGTGTGGCTTCACCCGGCCGTAAGGAGCCTGCTCACCCAGCCGTGACCAACCACTCAGCTCAACGCCCGCCAATTGCATCACGGGATTGGCGCATGCCCAAAGGAACGCGCAGTCCTGCGGCTTTCAGACTCTCGCTTCCGGTTCCGGCCAAGGGTAGCATGGAAGGGACGGGCAAGGAATGGACGGCAGGGTAGAGTCAAAGGACATCAAGGAAGCAGAGAGAAAGGTCAAAGGTCAAGTGGTGAGTTGTCACGTGTGAGCGAGAAAACAAATGGTGCCCTACTAGGCTAGCCTTGTAGAAAGGTGCGTATGGTGAACCCGTCTCATACCGTCATCACTGGAACCAGCACTTAAAGGGGTGGTCATTATTGTTTACCAACACTGACCCCTCTGGAGGGGGGGGGGGCAGAATATATTTACCTCTTTACAGCAAAAAGATCCACTGGGTGGAGCTGGATTTCTTTTCACGTACTCACGCCAAAATCCACCCCCCCCCCCCTTTATCAAATAATATCAGCTCTCTAACTAGAAACTGGTCACATTATAATACATACACTCCTAACACAGAGGCTATGTAGACTTCCGGTGTCGACCTACACCGTTCCTACTGAGGGGACCCCATGCAGAAACCGAGTTAAACCCACAGTGACCAGTGAGAATGGCCATGGCTGTATGGCAATATGGAATATTAGGCGGTGGGAGCCAAGAACCACTGCAGGAGATTGTGGCCACTTCATCTCCACCGTAACACTGTTAGCCAACCTGCGGCCCTCCTATTACTGCGCCAATTCTATTGGTGCCGTGACGTCACCACAATGTGCGCTCACGTCACGGTAATCAGTGCTTGCGTCATGACGACACATGTCACCCAGAGATGCTGATGATGACAATAGCGGATCTCACGACTGTCACCATGACGTAATTGTAACGTAACAACCAAAAGTAGAAGATGGCAGCGCGTTGTCTCAAATGGTTGTAATCACCTATACATATCAGTGTAGTGAAGCTAGTAGAAATAAATATGATATCTAGAGTATGTTTGTTTTGTCTTAAAGAGTCATTTCATTTCATTTGACTTGATTTACAGTACCGGCGATATTACTGGCAAAATATCCCTTTCGATGGGCTCATTCCGATGTACGTTCGTGTATAACCTTAATGCATGAGCTGTACTATCTTAACTTGTATACTGCTAATGTACCATGCATTCCTAAAACAACCAAAGGGGTTCGCCCTGAGTGTCTACTATACTGTTCTTTTCCGAAGAAAGCCATTTCATTGGCGCCAATTGATCATTCCTTACTCGAACTGGTGTAAAAGCTAGCCTACGAGCCAGTGAGCACATTTATTTATATATGAGACGATTATAGACAGGGGGCTCTGACCCTTTGACAGGCGGGGCTGTGGCGTGGAATTGAAATGGCCCCAAGCCTGGGGCGCCAACTGTTCAAACCATCATGGCAAAATCTAACGCTACTAAGCCACTAAGAGCTTGAGGTATTAAGCAATACGTGTATTGGAAGAGCCGAACTCTTCTAGACGCCGAGACAGACCCCGAAGCAATGTACACAGGCCAAGATAGCGTTCTACATATACCACATCAACCCATGTTCACTGACGTCATAGATCATTACACACTAATATATTTTAATAAACAGAGATAAGCTTTTTGGTGAACCTACAAAATTGAGTAACAAACTTGTTAATTCAGTGAATATGCTGACATGGCCATAACTTTGTTTCTATTAGGAATATCTGAAAAAAAATCATTCACTGTTGGAAAGTTGAGGTCATGGCCGGCCATTATGATGGGCATTTGACCTCGGGCATACTGAGTCAATGTCATTTAGGCAACACGTTTTCTACACACAGCACCCCATAGTGCAGGTCTGAGCGGGAGGAGGGGTGGGTGGTGGGGAGGCTGGGAGGGTTAGAGAGACCCCCTCCACTCATCATCATTAGAGGGAGTGGGCCCGGTCCATTACAGGTACGGCGTGGACCCGGCCTCCACGACACGGCTTACCACTCTGCCCGCTCAATAGGTGGCGCGCCGGGCGGTCACTCCAAAGGTCAAGCCAAGGTCAAAGGGGTCTGTGTGAAGGCTGTGTGTAGCGCCTTCTTATGGCAGTGTACCCGTGACAGAGAGCCCGGTCTAAAGGCTGTGTGTAGCGCCTCCTTACGGCAGTGTACCCGTGACAGAGAGCCCGGTCATAAGGCTGTGTGTAGCGCCTCCTTACGGCAGTGTACCCGTGACAGAGAGCCCGGTCTAAAGGCTGTGTGTAGCGCCTTCTTATGGCAGTGTACCCGTGACAGAGAGCCCGGTCTAAAGGCTGTGTGTAGGGTCTCCTTACGGCAGTGTACCCGTGACAGAGAGCCCGGTCTAAAGGCTGTGTGTAGCGCCTCCTTACGGCAGTGTACCCGTGACTGAGAGCCCGGTCTAAAGGCTGTGTGTAGGGTCTCCTTAGCTCTTTACGGCAGTATACTCGTGAGAGCTCAATGCCTCAGTCTAAAGACTCTGTGTACAAGAGACAGAAAACTCAGTCTAAAAGCAGCTGCATGTAGCGCCTCCTTGTGGAACCAACAATGAGAGCCAGTAAGGGTCTAAACATCTACTGTACAATGTATGTTAACTGTCTTATTCTACTACGTGCGTATGAGAGGAAAGCAAATGGGAACTATTAGCTCCAAATGTATCTATTTGTGAATTTAATACTATCTAATATCAATCTGCAAGATTAACCTCCACGAAAGTCATACATCTTTTTCTCTTTTGTGAGAGGTATTACGCGCACTGCCTGCCTGTTAGTCTCGCACACCCAGCCTAAACTATATCCCTCCTAGTCATCCAGCTAGTCATCCAGCTAGTCATCTCATGGGCGCTCTACCTCTGGGTAGTCTGTGGGGACCGAGACTAGCCTGCTGTGGGAGGTGTGAGGAGACAAGCTAGAGGGGAAGCTATAGGCTGGACAGTCTTTGACAAGAGACCCTGACTATTGGTATTTGCACAGACCACCAAGGTCATGCAGGTTTGTTGTGAGGGCTGGCGGCATCTAATGTGAGCAGGGTACAGTGTGGTCCGCAGCCCGCCTCTCTACATGACCCACTCCGGGCTTAAGTCATCTACCCGGGACGCCTTTATACAAGCCTAATGCGGCCTAATGCTGCCGTAAGGTCGGCCTAATAACACCATAATGACGCCCTAATGAGCCCACCACCCATCCTCACCGCCGCACCCTCACCCACCAACTACGCTCATCCCTCACCTGGGCCGCTTCCGGTGGCCACTTCCGGTTTCACTATGAGGACAGATGGCACTGACACCTAGCGGGGAAAGGTGGAAGCAAGACTCACCTGTCGCCAATCAGCAGATGAAAGTGGTCAGCAATGACTTACCTGGGGGAAAAAAGAGAAGAGACAGTGATTAGTTGTGGTGTTTACACGCAGGTGTTACAGCAAATAACGACTGATCAACTTGGTATACAAGAAAGATGACCCTTTATCGCATAGTGCATTAATGGGTCAGGCCCTTTGTTGTCATGATGCATGAAGGCAGCGCTGGCGAGTAACTCGCCAGCGCAAGATTTAAGCACCTTGTCGACCCTTCAGGAGTTGAAACACCGACTCGAGAAGGGTCGGCACAAATGGCTATCATCTATAATTCTATACATCTATGGACTTAGATGACAACATGGCTTAGAAAATGACTCTTCACTGATATTCAAGGACGCCAGCCACACTATTTTCACCTTTGATTATTTGAACAGAATAAGTACATAGTTTACTGAAAAATCCTCCTAGGGAGGTCTGAGGAACTCTCCAGACAAGGATATTAATGAACAGTTATCACTTTAGCACACGTATGACCTGTTAAATTTTCTTTTCTTGTTTTCACCTGACAATTTCGGTAGAAAGTGTTTGTGTTACATGAGATATGTCAATAAATCTACTCAAGAAATGATGATACTTGTTTATTATAGCACTATGCAGCTTTTAAACGGTTATGGATGAATCCCATCTGAGCATGCCAAATGGAAACATTTTGTACACTTCATGTGCCGGTATAACCTATCGTATTGTGCACTATTATACGTGTTATTACTATGATTTTTCTTCAGTCCGATACACACATACAATGACGATACAGCCCACATTGCGTTTTCTCATCACCATTGGTTCTGGTACGTTGGAGCACGGACGCCACTGACGGACTAACTACTTATGCTACTACATTGACAAATGAATAACCGAATATTTCCCCAATGAACCATAACTTTGGTCAGCCATTCCCAAGCGGTGTCCCCTTTAGACGACGATAAAAATAAAATAAAATCCACTGGTCCATGATCAACCCATCGCTGGTCAGTGGCCAGAATATCGGGCCAATCTTCATACACTACTTACCCCACAGCAGGCCCCGTGTACCTTGCATACCAGATGGAGTAGTGGCATTTTGCTTTCATATTTCCACCCCAAATCAATTCCACCCGTGTCCTATATATTCTCTAATCAGTTTCACCCCCGTGGGGACCCATCAGGGTTCTGTGGAGAGCGCTGTAGCAAAGGGTGGCCTTAAGCTGGGAGAATGGACGCAATGGGCCCGAAATGGGCTGCAGTAATGGGCCGGGACTGGGCAGCAGCAATGGGCTGGGACTGGGCTGTAGTTATTTGGATGTACAACTTCATTTGCTAAACTAGCCATAGTAGCTGGTGTGTTAAATTAAGTACTGATTCACAGAGCACTGTCTCCTACCAGAAGTGGTGTCCCGCCCTCTTTCATACTTATAGACTTTGGGTATAGCACCGTGTACAATCCATAGTTGAGCACCCCTCACTCGCAGGGTAAATATTTTTCATAGTTGGTCACCGATTATCTACCCTTATGGTCTCAAAGCCCCCTCCCCCATATAAGACCCCACCCTCTCCCACTAACTCCCTATACCAGTACCTTATGGGTCTAGTCTCCGCTATCAGCTGAGGAGGTTTGCCTATCTCCCCAGTCCAGGTTCGGGCCTGGATCCCTGTATCAATACCATTGTCTGTTGGCTATGTATCCTCCATTGATCTACATCTGTCCTCCCCTTCTAGTCGCCTGCACACCCTCGTGAACAGGGAAAAAAGAACACGCTCAGCACCGCCCACATATGGAGATAACTCTATGCCTTATCCTGCATTCCCACCTCCCAATCCCAACACAAAGATGCAACTACGTCAAGGAAACAGACATATTCCCATTCTCTTACTTCTCCTACATCTTGCTAGCCTTATATTTGTACAAGAGCAGAAAAGGTAGGCCTGTATATGTCTTACGCCATTCAACCGTGTATATTGCAATTCATTGTGTGTGGATAAATTACACGTTGGTGTGTGCTAGGATAGTCAAGGCTATTTGGTAATATATTCTCCCATGTAAGTAGTTCTTTTTCTAACATTCGCTGTAACCACTGACATGATGTTACTTTACTACTTTCCCTGAATTTTCTGGGTTTTTTTTCTCCAAAATAATTGGAGGTCACACTTTTGTGTCAAGAAAGACTGGAGGAAAAAACTGAAGAATCCCATGCCTTGCTGACCTGTCCTTCAACCAATAGCAGATTGTGTGCCTATTTTATTGAATTCCGGATGGAGATATAAATACTGCCATATACAGTATAAAGACCTCACCCCAAGTCTAACAGTCACGATTCCACCAAAGACCACTTGCTGTTCTGAAGCCGAAGGGCACTTTATTGGCTTGGCAATATCCCACCTCCCCTGGACCAGCGGGCAGACATTTATTCTGAAGCAGGTCTCACATATCGTCTCAGCTATAGCCAGTGTCAGAAAAAGTCGCTTCTTCTTTCTCTAGCGGCGTGCTAGTGTAGCACTATGGCCGTGGCGCTAGGTAGTGGATGAGACATGGGCTGGGGTTTGATGCTGCCCAGATCCCTGCCAGACCCCCTGATGGCCCGATATATTGAATGCAGGGCTCATCTCGCCTCACAATATAGCAGCCAGCCTCACAGTGCCCGGCTTTTTATGGACACGACTCATCCCTCCAACCACTTTCCACACGAGGCTAAACCCATATCCCTTACCACGTGTATATGCCTATGCCTAGCCGCATACTCAGGCAAGGATCCTAGTATATACCCCTGAGCTTAACCTTAATCCTTTAAGGACTACATGTCGCTATGCTTCATAATACACCAATGCAATTTGCTGCGTTGGTGCATCATGCCAACCCTTTGGGAGTGAGTATCAGTTGGCATGATGATTGATGCAGCCCTCGCCAAGTTACCTACCAGGGCTGCATTCATGTTTAATGACGACAAAGGACATAATGCATTAACACAATCTGTAGTCCTTAAAGGGTTAATTCGACTCCCGTGAACAGTTAGACCACCAGCCTAGACCGTTTTTATACAACTGCCGTGTCACAGGCACACCTGTCTACCTAGGTCTATCACACAGCACAAACCACTGCTATCTATAACCATGGGGTATAGTACAATGGGGCACTTTATATCCCTGCTATAACCCTTAAGGGCCCCACACGTTTCAACACTTTAAGGGTGGAATAATGCATTCATGAAGTATGCCCTTTTGTTGTCATGATGCATGAATGCAGCACCGGCGAGTAACTCACGAGTGCTCTATTCAAGCATCATGCTAATCCTACAGGGCTGCTCCTCTCCCGACTGGTCGGTATGATGTATGAATGTAGCCTTGGCGAGTCGACCCACCAGGACTGTGTTCATACAGAATGAGGACAAAGGGTATACTGGTAGTACATTAAAGCGCTTTACATCTGAGAACGTGCACCCCCCCCCCCCCACCCCCCAAATGTAATTTAACAGCCCCTCTCCATATCTTGTATGTGTATGCTGTACATATTATTTATTATCTTTAAATGTACGTGTTGGTGAGAGCGAGAAACGTATGCATGTATACTCTGTCGTTGTAGTTTGTTCCTATACCGTCCTCTTGTGAGGAAATGTAAAGAGACACAAGGGTGCTTTCAGTCACCATAGATTCCATAGCGTTCCCCGAGGAGAGGAGTTGTTTTTGCGCCATGTTTTATGAGCACTTCTATTTATACATGGTCTCCCTCACATAGTCTGCCTATTTGGTATGTATTTATGTTATTTATTCCAAGTCAAATCTTTTATACATGCGTACTTCCTAAATCAACTCCGACATATCTTCTAACCTCCCTCCCTCAAACCACCACAACCACACACTCCCCCCCCCCCTCTATACCTCATGCCCTCCAAGGACGAAACGAGTCACCTCTTCTAAATGAAATCATTCAGGACGAATAGGAGACGGACAGGCTCCGAGCAGCTCGGCCGAATAAAAGGTCCGCCGGGTGGTCCCCCTAGGGTAGAAGATGGCGGCTGACTTGAGATGGTCGGGGGTGGGACGATAAGGTGGCCGACCTCCCCAGCCCCACCCCTCCCCCTCCTCCCCCTGGGAAGCTCCAATCTAATGGTCCGAGAGGCTCAGAGCTGCCCCAGACTCATCTCCACCGGGCCGCAAGCACAAAGTACTAATTTATCCACGCCCTGGGCCGCCCTGAAGGGGGGGTCCTCCCCTGTGGGTCATCCATCCCCTGGCCGCCTCCCCTCCCCCACCCTACAACCTTGTGCTGTGACCATGACTCCTTTCCTGCTGCCCAGATTTCTGTGGCAGAGAGGGGGGTGGGAAGGGCGGAAGGGCTGAGGGGTGGGCCAGTACCCCTTGTGGGGAGTGGCTCGACCACCCACCACAGAGATGTCACCAACCCCTCTTCAACCCAATCTTTACATGCCAAGAAGTCAGTGATTCCGCTCCCACAACAGGTACAGCACACCATCGTCCTACCGTGAACCTTTCTTTTTCACAGGAAGGCATCTTACCCACACCTGTCGCCAGAAGCCACTGCCCTTTCGCCAGAAGCCACTGTCCTGTCACCAGAGGCCATTGCCCTGTCACCAGAGGCCATTGCCCTTTCGCTAGAAGCCACTGCCCTGTCGCCAGAAGCCACTGCCCTGTCACCTGCACTGTCACTAGGGGGCATTGCTCATTGTCCTGTGTCTACCTCATATTACTGGCTACACTGCAGATACTGAGTCACTTCAGACAAGACTATCCCCGTACAGCTGATACTGCCTCGACAGCTATTTTGAAACGGTCACCATACAACAAGCCAAGACGATTCATATACATGTATATCACAAAGACCCATCTGAACCAAATCTTACCTAGGGCCGGCCTAGGTATACTGGGTATACCTGGTGTGATGGACAGCACTTTAGCCCGTTAGACCCTTCCGCATTGTCCGTCCCCATGACGACCCTCCCCGAATCACCCTTCTCCTGTAGAGACCAATCTCAGTGGCCGACTCCATCTCATCCTACAATACCCCCCCCCCTCCTCTACCCCCCCCTCCCCCCCCCCCCCCCACCCCTCCCTGCTGCTACTGCCTTACCCCACCACTCCACACGTCTCTGTGTCGGCGCATCAACTTTCCGCCTGGCCGTACCGTCTCGCCGACTACTTACGACGCAGTCCCCTGAATAAAGACCTGGGCCCCGGGCGCCGACCAACGACACAAATCAGGGCGCCGCCCATTTCCAGCTCCACTGACCACGACGCCGTCCTCCCGCCCTTCATTTCCTGCGCCCCGCCTTACGCCCGTCCCCAGGCCGGGTAATAGGCCGGGGCCCCATATGCTGGCCCTCCACGCCCGTACTCTAACCCCTCCCTGCTGTATACTCCCCCATCTCTACCACTACTACTACTACTACTACCCTGTCGTCCTGACGACACCAGACTCACCTCTGCGCACTCAGGCTAAAACTAATATTGCTGTGTTTCAAGCTACCCGACATTACTTAACGAAAGAGGGCCGACCAGCTTTAGTGTTATCCAAAGTTTAAAATAATTATTATTTTTCTGGCCATTTTGCAACCATATTAGAGGCCGTAGTCAGCGATTCTGTATTGCAGTTAGTAAGTATTATTATAATTATTATTAATTTTTTTTTTAAATTGGGCGGGGGGGGGGGGGGGTATTTTCGAGGCATATTCATGATAGTAATAATGAAAATAAAAATCCGACTTAAAGCACCCTACATCTCCAAACCATCTAGCCTGAAGCACGCCTGATATCTGTTGTTGGCCTCACACAGCATTCACCAGTCTGTCTGGGATTAGCGAGATGGTTTTGTCATTCCATGTTGGTTATTAAAATGCACGTCCAATCGAAGCTTCTTTGTAAACCTCCCAGCTTCAACGCCCTTTCCCTGGGCACTCCAAACTCAAGAGTTCTAAGCCTTTCCTATTGTCACGTGTTTCCAGGATGAAATATCCCTTTTAAAATGTTGATTGAATTCTCACTCAAAATCACTCATCATAACACTTGGACTGTGATCGACGTACAGACTATACAGTTTCAATTCAATATAAATTTACTTTTTATTTTATTTATATTGGTAACGTACAAAATAACTCTCACAAGATCACAATTGGCTGGCTATATTTCATTTTCAAGACTGAGCACGTTATTGACACAGACAGCGTTTTCTTCTCTAATCTCTGTAGACATGCATTACATTGGTGACAGTCACGGCTGAGGACACTCGTCTTCGTCTCGTGGTCAGTCTTGACTGTCACCAATATAATGCATACAGAGTTCCGCTGTATCATATCCATGACAAATTAATCATTGGGACAGTTTCACAAATAAAGTGAAAGGTGTACTGCCATTACCCCCCACTCCATGTTATGTTGCCTTGATTCACTCTGAATGAGACACGTCAAATGGAGGCCTCTTTCAGAAGGTACCTGGTTATGTCAATGATACGCAGACCGGGCTCATAATGAAAAGGGGGAGGGGGACAGACGGGTATTGGCTGCAGAACACACTACTCACTCTACTTTGATCCGCTCTATAATTACATGACTATGATTACACTTGAAATGGAACAATCAAATGAAAAAAGGCGCATTTAAGCGATCAAAGCTGGCCGTACAAAAAGAACGCCGGCTAAAGGGTGGAGGCCAAATTGAGTGACGCCGCAGACCTGGCTTGGGTCCGGCTCCTCTTATGTCATCCACCGGCTTAGGAAGGTCATTACTACCAGCCCCTAAATTTAGGGCCGTCATTGACAAATTGAACAACCTATTTTCCAGGCGGCGCCAAGACCCCCCCCCCTTCTCCCACCCACCCTCCCACGCCTCCTCCCTCTACCCTCCCCTACCCCAGCACCCTCCCACCTCACCCCCGAACCCCGCTCACAAATGAACAGCCTATTTTCTGCGTCATTGGCGCGGCGGCCGGATGGTGGCAGCACTGGAGAGCTGCCCCCCCCCCCCCCCCACCCGCTGCTCCCCGACACTGGGCAGGGCTTTGGTTGGGGAAGGCAATCTGCCGACGGTCAGCGCGGAGAGCAGCTCGCGGGGGAGGAGAGGGGTGGGGTGAGCTGCTCTTCTGGCTGAGCTGCTCCTGGGGAATATGAACGTCAAGCCGTCCCGAAACCAATCTCTTTGTCTAGTGGGCGCCGCGCCCCCACCGCCGCGCCCCGACCTCGGTCACCAATACAATCTGCTGCTACATTCATAGAAGAACAATAACAAGTAGAAGCAGGCGGAGGTGGAGTCTGGGGATGGGGTGGGGGTGGCGGACCATTGGAATGAGCCCAAGGAGGTAGTGGTGGTGGGGGAGGGGGCTGGGAGAGGCAGTGTGTTGGTATTGTAGCCGCCTTTGTTTGTTGGCCAGATGTGAAACGCATTGTGATAAATGGCCGTGAATCAGGAGGACCTTCTCACTCCACTCATCCACACCCACACCCACCCACCAACACCCCAGGTTCCAGCAGCCCTAGGCAAGACGCCTTTTACCTAGTATTGATTCTTAGAAGATGCCATGGGAGAAAAAACAAAGGCACTTTTGTTGGAATTGTCCCTGTCTGACAAGACCTATATGTCTATATCTCTCTAGTTGTAGAGGGCGGGAACAAACAAAGGTATTTGTCACCGTGGCCGTGTTCTGTGAAAAGAGTTATCCACATGAATGTGTCCTGTATTCAGCGCAGACAATGGTGTCAAACATTCCATCAGGGGTTTTAATAGCCAACATACATGGGGAAGATCTATACCAACGTAATGCTTCCAGCACGAGAATCATAGTTTTCCATATGAACAATAAGTGTGGGTCTCAGTTGATATGTTAGAAAGGGACTATTCGAGTATGATGTCATGGATAATTGATATGGAGGAATATGTATGTATGTGGGAAATTATGAAATGCGTGTAGCCATTAACTATACAATAAAAGACAATTCTATTGTCCATCATACTGGTTATATGCTACTTTCCCACATTTTCCATATACTACTTCCTTTATTCCTAGCGTATGCACCATACTGGCCATATGTTACTCAAGACACCACACTTTCCATATACTACTTCCTGTAGTCATCATGGTACATTTATATGCACAATACTCACCAAATGCTACTCAAGACACCACACTTTTCATATACTACTTCCTGTATTCATTATGGTACATTTATATACACAATACTCACCAAATGGTACTCAAGACACCATACTTCTCATATACTACTTCCTGTATTCGTTATGGTACATTTATATGCACAATACTCACCAAATGCTACTCAAGACACCACACTTTTCATATACTACTTCCTGTATTCATTATGGTACATTTATATGCACAATACTCATCAAATGCTACTCAAGACACCACACTTTTCATATACTACATTCCTTATACATGTATGCACCGAATTGGTAACTCGCCAGGGTTACATTCAAGCATCATGTCGATCTTACGGTAGAGGATCAGTCACATAATGCCTGAATTCAGGAAAGTTCCTCGCCTGCATTCAGGCATCATGACGACTAAAGGCAAGGCCATAAAAGCACTAATCGGTCTTTAAAGTGTTAATCAATACACTACCTACAGATGTAAGGAGGAGAGGCTTTTTCTACCTCCATGTCTGTTATTTTTACTATACATTCTCCTAGCTTTCTAGCAGCCTGCCCTCGATAGGCTTTTACTCTGACTACAAAAGCAATGTCAGCGTCAGTATCCATCAACTACTTTACCTACCGCCCTTTCTTCCTTTCATTTTAATAATAGACATTTTTAAGTTCCTCAGAAAAAGGTTACACAAGAACGGTGATGCTATGAATTCCATAGGAATACGAAGTCACCCATTGTCACTTTTTAGCCTCGATTTTAATAAGTATCTCTCTGTCCTTAGAGTGTGCCAATAGTCTAGGAAGTGCGTACTCTACACATGACATACTAGTATATTCTTATTGCAAGAACCATATAATTAGAGGACATAGTGAATCAAGGGACTAAAAGCAGTTAGCACCCAAAGGCCACTCAGAGCACATCAGAGTATAACTGACAAGAGATATATTAAGGAGATGATCGGCAGAAGGGTCTGAGGGGGTTTAATTGAGGGACAGCGTATGGTGTATATATTACAGACGACTGATAACAGATTACTGACATATTACTGACTAGAATAGCAATCTCAGAAGGTGTGTAATGAACCAGGGGGAGCAGAGTAATGTAGAGCCACTGCATATATCGTTGTTAAAGGTAAATGTTGAAACGACACGTGAGACGTAGAAAAGGGGATAGAATCACTGTAGACAGAAGAGCACAGGAGACGAGCTGATGAATGGGGTGTAAGTCCCCACACTCCCTCGTCTAGTAGAGACTAACCATTTACGGGCCGGATACTGCTCTAATACGTTATGCCTTTGGTGGTCATGATCAAAAAATGAAGCTCTAGACTCCCCAGCACTGCATCCATGCATCATGCCGACCCTTCAAGAGTGTATCAACCCTACAGGTATGGTCGGCATGATGTTAATGCACCCATGGCGATTTACCAGCCAGGGCTGCATTAATACAGCATGACTACAAAGGGAATACATGTAGGACATGAAAGCACTATGCGGCCCTTAAAGGGGTTAGTAGACACTAAGCCGTTCCTGGCCGTACCCACATGACACCGATAGTAGCCCCCCCCCCCCCTCCCAACCCCCTACGTCCCGGCTCCCGACCACCAGGGGCGCCTCTGTACTCATTGTGTGGCCGGGTAAATATTTACTCTACCCAGCCCTGTCTTGATTAAAATCTAGACGCGCCTGCCAGTCCTGTGTGAGTTGTGGGGGAGGGGAAGGGCGGGGGGGGGGGGGGGGGCAGATCTGCAGCAGATACATGTGATTCTGTGTCAATCAGTGAAGAGAGAGACATGTAGGGAGAGAGCGGCAGAGAGAGACAAATACAGAGACAGAAAGGCAGAGGCCAGAGGGGATAGGAACAAGAGAAGGACTAAAAAGGAAATAGGAAAGAATAGCAGTACATGTACAATGAGACCTCGATAATCCGACCACCCCCCTTTCAGGGGGGGGGGGGGGTGGGTGGTCGGATCTTGAATCTGAGGTATTATTGAAGCATATTAATATGCCTATGTATAGAAGTGTCCCCGACAAGTAGCCGGATATACAATACTGGATTATTAAAGGCCGGGTTATCGAGGTCTCACTGTATTATTACACCTCATCTATACCAACATTTCCACGTCCCGCAGCGCCACCTCGTGAGGGGCTCAGAGTCTACTTGTGAGCCGCTCAATGGGGCATATCCTGAGTCCAATCTAGCAAGTAATGAGGACCATTGATTACTGACAGCCATTTGGCCGTGTCTGTGAAAGGACATGAACCCACGAGTAACACCATCTTGTCTGTCCATGGGTCTCACTAAGGACATCGTCAACTAGGTCTTACTCTCTGCCTCCCTCTACTAGAGCATACGCAGAGGCAGATTTAATCCCTGTAGCTATATAAAGGCCTAACAACATAAATATGTGTCTACCCTACCCCCATTTTTTAACAAAAATAATAATCCCGTTTTCCTTAGGATTCTATGTGGGGTTGACTTGTATTCTATTTCTTTTTACCATTATCTTCACATGTAGATGTCGGTCTTTGTAAAAGGTATTTTTAGGTATTCCTTAACTCCTAAATCAAAGTGAGGGTGATTGAAACAGACTAATTAATGCGGGTGGCCACTGCCGACGGCACAGTGCAAAAAGATGCCATATCACAACCTCTAACAGACAGCATAAAGAATATCGGGTAGCATAAATAGAGTTGTCACTAAATCACCATATGTTAGGTGAGACGCCGACAACACAATAACATCCCCTGTAAGCAGGGGAGAGAGGGGTCAGTATCATGATATCTCCGATCTATCTCCATGAGGAGGAGGAGCTGCCTCATAATGGAATCTAGGTTAGCAGTACTCCCTAATGATTTGTTCAGCTAAGAATAGAGCTGGGAGACTCTAGTAGTGGGTGCTGACATACATACCCCCCCCCCCCTTCCCTTCCTTCCTCCCACCCCAGTCCCTTGTTCTACCAGATCGACGACGCCACAACACCGCCTACTGCCGTTTAGTAAACAATTTGCTCAACAGTAATTGGATTCCAATCCTATTAGGGTATTTTTGCTTCATCTGTATTACTCATCAGCAGAGGTCTTTTTCTTGCCCCCCACCCCCCCCCTTTTTTTCCCCCTTGTCCCTCTTTTCTGTCTGTTCTGATCAGGGGTGGACAGCGGGGGGTGAGGGGTTGCTATAAGCTGATAGAGCGGCAGAGCTGATCAGTGAGCTGTTCTGGGAGCTGCTCTATTCTGAAGGCCGCAGGGGAGCCTGACTCAGCAACGCACCAAGCGCTCAGTGGTCGTGAGCAGCTCACACTGGTTCCCCCGGCTCCCACTAGACGGCAGCAGCAGTGTTGGACACGCCTTTGACATGGTAAGGGGCGCATACTGCTTTAATGCACTATACCCCCTTTTGTCGTCATGATGCATGAATCGAGTAACTTGCCACACCTGCATTTATGCATCATACAGGCACTCCAAAAAGTTCAGCATGTTGCAGCCATTGCTAGTATACTCGCCAGGGCTGGATTCATACATCGTGATGACCAAGGACATTGCACATTAAAGCACTATGCGCTCCTTAAATGGTTAAACCAGCGCAATACTACCGATATTGCGGCCCGGTATTCCTTCAGAGAACAACGTGAGGTGGAATACGGCTGATAAAATGCTCTAACTACCCGACCGATAAAAAAAACTCATATTGCTTTAATTTCAATAAACTCACATTTCATGCCAGCAACATTGACAAGCATGGCATGACTTATCTAAATGACTGATAGAGGTATTGCCTTTCTCATGCAGATTCTCCCTTTTTCTAGTTGATAAGCATCGGTTACGTGATCCAGGCAAGTTGCACGAATCAATTATTTAATATGCATTAGTGAATTATGTCTTGAAATATTTAAGCACTAGTGTATGGATCTTGTGCCAAGTGTAGTATGTAAAGTGAAAGTCCATTGGCATGATTAACTATTACAAATCCATTCCCGTGATTAAGAATAGGCAGCACGTCTGATTGACAATTAATTTTCTGGACGTTTTAGGAGAATCAGGCACGTAGCACGTGTTTTTATAAAAGACGCGTTTCTAGCTTTATGAGAATAAAGGCACTTTAATTGCAAAGCACCTGACTCTTGATCCTGTTGTGGCAGTTTGCAATGTGGGCACTCGAAAGGGGGTGGGTTGTTAATAGGCATTACGAGTCCTGGATGAAGGTCATACCCAGACGGGCACAACATGCACTAGCGGCCAAGGGCAAAACGACAATGTAAGGTCAGGGACGGCACGACAATGTAAGCTCAGGGACGGCTCGACAATGTGAGGTTAGGGACGGCACGACAATGTAAGGTCAGGGACAGCACGACAATGTGAGGTTAGGGACGGCACGACAATGTGAGGTCAGGGACATCACAACAATGTGAGGTCAGGGCCGACTCGACAATGTAAGGTCAGGGACGGCACGACAATGTGAGGTTAGGGACAGCACGACAATGTAAGGTCAGGGACGGCACGACAATGTGAGGTCAGGGACAGCACGACAATGTAAGGTCAGGGACGGCACGACAATGTGAGGTCAGGGAGGGCACGACAATGTAAGGTCAGGGACGGCACGACAATGTGAGGTCAGGGGCGGCACGACAATGTAAGGTCAGGGGCGGCACGACAATGTGAGGTCAGGGGCGGCACGACAATGTGAGGTCAGGGACGGCACGGCAATGTACAGGTAAGGATGTTGGCGAATGAGCAGACGGACACGTGGGGGCATGAGGGAGGTAGTAGTGAAAGAGGCAGACACAGACACAGGCACAGGCATGATACAAAAATAGGGCCAGACTAACAGGAGAAACAGGGGTAAAGTTCTGAGGTCGGGCAGGGGTGGGACAGGGAAGGGGCAGAGAGAGGGGCAGTGGGGCGCGTGCTGGTTTGAAGGCCCCTTGTCCACTTGTATTTGCAGCTTCATAAGTCTGCGCTGTGGCTACACAAAGGCAGCTATCACGGACTACTTTAGCAGGCCATAAGGGCGTGCGGATTGAGATGGATGCGGTGAGACGGTCCGTACCTTATTGCACTGGGCAGTCTGCGCCCCCCCTCCCCCATCTCTACCCCCCTAAACACAATCACAATCCACTACCATTCTAAACCTCTACCGATAATCCAACCCCCACCCAGCCCCTCCCGAGCTCCGCAGCCACCTCTTCAATCCACCCCCCCCCCCCAAATCATATAGCCTTGCCCCCCCCCCTCCGAACCCACCCGGCCTTTGCCGCTATTAAGGGGAAAAGAAAGGTATGTTTCAGGTAACATGAGGAGGAAGTCTAGGGACGATAGGTCGAATGTTTATATTATTTTATTTCAATTTTTATAAACATGACAGTACTAGCCAGTCTCTGTGCAAACCCTAAAATTGACCAAACAAAAAAAGTGTAAAAATATTAAATTTTCTTCAAAATTGCAGTAAAAATGTAAAGTCGGCCTTGTTTTGCTAGGCACGGTAGAGTGACCTGAAACAAACCATTTTCTTTTATTTGGCCTAACCCACCACGCTCCTCCTCCTGCACGTACCCCATCCCCATGTACAGGTAGAGCCCCACCCAACCCCGAGACACGAACCCTTCTAGCCCTCATCTTCTCCACATCACGTTTTTGCATGATCCTACCAGACGTGCCTATCTTGGTTTGCATGTATAGAGATAATTAGAACTCGACCTTCTCTATCCACATTCAAGTATTCCTTACGCCAAGGGGCTAGGTGGGGGGGGGGGGGGGTCGATACTATCGCCAACGAACTTGCACGTACTTCTGGAGATTGGGGTACATACATATCTACTATTTGGACAAAATGTTCGAGCTGGGATAAATGAGGGTCGGTCTACGTAATGGGGTCCAGTTTAGTACCGCATTTGTATTGGCAATCTAGGTTCTATCAACTATGCTTGGGTTCCTCTCTGGACTTCTTAGGTTTTATTTGCAGATACGATTCAAATATCACTGCATTACCTATAAGTATAAGACACCAAAAATATGCAAAAAGAATCACCTTTAATTCATGATAGAAAACTTGTCTAATCTCTTTCCATATACATGTACATGTACCTCACTATAGCGTATTCATGTATCTTCCCATTACCCTGCTACAAATGATCACAGTTATCAGTCAGTACATGTCATTTTAGATAACACAGTTGAGTTCTGACGTTTTGACTTAAAGAAACAGAATCTGTACAACCTACTCGACATGCATATTAAAATAATGGCTGTAGACATTACTTATGAGCTGTTCCTTCAAGTGGTGAGAGGGGACTTCTGTCCTTTCGACTATTGCCCCTTCACTGACACCCTTGTGTATGAATATGAGCCATTCAGAAGGCATTCAACACACTTCACATGACCTCACAGAATCCTGGGAACTCCCCCCTGGGCGCCGCCAAGCGTGAACGGGCCGCACTACAAGGCGGGTAGTGTGTGGGTTCCTCACCAGGGGGCATGACCCACACGGCCGGAGGTTGTAGTCGCGGCACGTTGAGCAGTTCCCGACCACGTGAGTTGCTCTCTACATGTGAGCTGCTCTCTACACGTGAGCTGCTCTCTACACGTGAGCTGCTCTCTACACGTGATCTGCTCTCTACACGTGAGCTGCTCTCTACACGTGAGCTGCGCTCTACACGTGAGCTGCTCTCTTCACGTGAACTGCTCTCTACACGTGAGCTGCTCTCTACACGTGAGCTGCTCTCTTCACGTGAGCTGCTCTCTACACGTGAGCTGCTCTCTACACGTGAGCCACTCTCTTCATGTGGGCTGCTCTCTACACGTGAGCTGCTCTCTACATGTGGGTTGTTCTCTACATGTGAGCTGCTCACTGAGCTGACCTCAAAGTCAGATTCTCTCCATGTATGGCAATGAGGACTCTTCGGTCTGTATATCTTGATTCTCTATAGGACTAGTTCATTACCAAGCCTATGTGATAATCTACATGTATACGATTGATAAAAAAAAAAACAAGTATGCTGAGTGCCACTCCTAGTCTATATTGGCATTCGAATAACATTTTTTTCATTATTTTCCAATCCATCTATTAAGACCCGTGATATGTTAGCTTATTTACCTATCAAAAATAGTATGTAAGAGTCACTATACCACTTGTAAATTGTGACGTACATTGAGGCTAAATTTCATCCTATATTACCAAGTGCCAACTTTCCTATTCCATCGTATACCAAATGCAAATTTACCCGCATTATAGCACAATACGGTCCTCCCAGCGATACAAAATCCAATAATGATATAAACTAATAAAGGGACCTTTCCTCTGCAATGAAAACTGACACTTACCACCCCACAATCACCGCCCCCCCCCCCCCCCACACACACACCAGCTTCCCTCCTACCGACACTAGTCGCACATGGCGGCAGTGGCAGTCTTCCCAAGGGGAGGATCAAACATGGCGGGGTGAGGGGGATTGGGTAGAGGGGGAGGACACCCCTCTCCAATTGGCCGGGGTCGGGGCGGTCAACGCCAGGCGTCCAATAGGGAATTGATCTCCCCCCTTACTCCGTACAATCCAGCATCCCCTGACCCTGCTAGGTGTACTTTGGTCCTCACATAGCTTGGTACTGTCTGGTCTACCATTGGCAGTCTGTCTAGGGTAGATCTACCACGAATCATTGATATCTACCGTATTGGTGTATGCTAGGCCCTCTGGCTGTTTACTGTTGGTACGAATAGCATAAATTGCCCTGTTACACTGTAAACATGAAAAGGAGCCTTAGCATACAAGTACAAAACCCAAGTGTCCGACTCAAGGTATGTGTCGGACTCTGGGGTCTAATGCTACTGTCTGAAGCCGTCCCCACCCATTGGAATCCATCCCAATAACCTATGTGCCCCTGCAGGCCTAACCCAGATCAATGCTTTCTAATGATTTCCTACAGGTGGCCATATAGCGGCTCTGCTGTTAAACGGCAGGTGTTTCACAATACAACGAAGAAGCCTCCCCACAAGTCAGAGTCAGCATAGTGAAAGGTAACTGCCCATGACTGATTGCGTAAAGTGAATGTGACAAAAAAAGGGTGTTAATCATTTTATTCAACGAACTTCACACTTAACAGAAAAATTGTTGGGGAGCAATACCATATTAAACCTGATGGGGGAAGCCTGTTAGGTAGGTTGGAGGCTAAAGTGAGCTGCTCGAGAGACCAAAGCAAGCTTGCTATCATATCTGAAATGAGCTGCTCCAGACTTGTAGTTCTACTTGAAAAAATCGGGGCCGATTGATGGGAGTGGTGGAGCCCACCCAGACAGTTAAAACGACGCCGCTTTAGGGTGAGAAGGGTGCTCAGATGAGAGACCAAGAATGACGTCATATTGTGTTCTATTTCTTTCTCCACAGACGTCTTCAGGGGTCCTGAGTGGATATTGAGCCCGTAAGTGTCCATCCTTTGTCGCCAAAGACCTATGTTGTACACTTTCATTTCCTACTCGGACAATGCCCTTTAACGTTGCTATTTTGCTGATTTACGTCACAGGTTTTGCTTTAGCAACATTTATACGTCACTGGTACTGTTTTACTGACAGTTATACGTCACAGGTATTGTTAAACTGGCAGTTATACGTCACAGGTATTGTTTAACTGGCAGTTATACGTCACTAGTACAGTTTTGCTGAAAGTGATACGTCAATGTTACAGTTTTACTGACAGTGATACGTCACCAGGACTGTTTTCCTGACATCAGCTTACGGCTGTTGACGTGACGTCAAGGTGTGACGATCAATACACAGACGTCACCTGAGGCTGTGTTTGGACGCACGACCACGACTCACCACCACCCCAGACGGGGGCCGCGGCCCCTGGGGGACAACAACCGGCCACAAAACACCATAAAGCGGCCCAAATCACACAAAACACAGGGACAGGAGAGGGGGAGGGGAGGGGTCAGTGGTCCCCAGGGACGGCCTGAAGGCAGCTGGTGCCAACCTTCACATGACAACACATGGATGATCCACTGCATGATCCATACAGCAATCTGTGAACTGACGAAAAGACTGCACACACCCCATCTACTGACACTCTTTTTCTACCTCTATTCCATGAGGAAAATATTAAAATGTAAATATGAGAATGTCATATTAGCTGATTAAATATTACAAACAGATCATGACTGTGGGCTGTGGCTTGTTTCATTCATTGTTGTAAATGAAGATAACTATTCGCTGCTGTTATAAAATATCTTTTATGCCAATTTGGCAAATAAGACTGACATGTCACAGCAGTACCACAACGTTAGAAATTAGCTTCTTTCTTAAAAAACCAACTAATCAATCGGCCTGCGCTTCACTTCCCATTCTTTTTCACACTAGCCGTCTTTTTAATCCGCTAGTAATACTTTCATTATGTCGCTTATTGGTTATGAAGTATAATTTCCTGCATGGAGGCTGTGCCACTTGTTTACTGTGTTATGAGAAGCTTGGTTAGCAGCCTGTATTCAGTATCACAGATGGGGAGTGGGCATTTTTGACGACAGTGGGGATGAAATGATTTTTGCACATGGGCACGAAAAATATCATTCCCCCCCACTTTAGACAGGTGTCGACCAGACCCAGGATGAAAGTGACAAATCTAAAAAAAAACTTGAAATTTTCAAATTGATGCCCCTGAATAAAGGTCCTCTATAGTTAAGTACAGGTCTTTGTAACATTCAAAATAATCCCCTTAAAAATTAGAGAAGAACGTGAAGACTTTCATCCCTGTATATCCAACACGCAGCCTTTTTTTTGTGAAAAGTAGTGACATTTCTCTGACCCCCCCCCCCTCCCCACATCCGTATATAGGGCTCAACATTTTGAGGGCTCCCCTCCCCCATGTTGTTAAAAATGCCCCCTCCCTTATTGTGAATGGTGAGTGGCACACTGAGCTCGGCACATCAAGGCTTCTGTGGCCTATTAATAAAGGCGTGCAGCGCTCCTGGAAATAACTGAACAGGTTAACCATTAATAGTAAGAAAACAAAGTTTATGTGTTTTAATGGTCCTGTGCACTGGAATAATTGTAGATTAAACATAGATGGTGAATCAATACATGAAGTGGACCAGTACAAATACTTGGGTGTAATTCTGGATCGTAATTTGTCTTATGAGAAATTTGCCAATCAGCAGCTGAAAACAGCAGCATTCAGGACGTACCAAATGGCACGTCTTAATGCATTTATTGATGTTTACACTGCCATTCTCTTGTACAAAACATACATTTTGCCAATTTTGGAGTATGGAGACATACTGTATGCAGGAGTGAAGAAAGAGATATTGAAAAAACGACAGAAAGCACAGAACCGAGGTTTAAAGGTGGCACAGAGAGTAGACCATTTAACTCCCACGTACAACATACATGCAGTTGCTAAATTGAATTTGTTGGATGATAGGTTATATGCTCATCAATTGAAGGAGGCATACATACGTAGTAGAAAAGATAAGTATAAAGATCACCGGAACCTGAATACCAGGGCGTGGCAAGGTCCAATACTAAAGTGTCACACGGCGCACAGTGGTGCATACACTCGTAGTCTAGAGCATACATTGGCATTTGTCTGGAATGATCTGGAACCTGAAGATAGAGCAATAGAAACTCTTGGCAAATTTAAATTGGAAATTGCAAAATTCCTAGAATTAAACAAACCCAAGATGGACAACCCCTGATTTGATCCCTTCATTCCTCCTTTCACCCTTTTAAGATATAAAATAGCCAAGGAGTTTTTCACTTTAATACGTACCAAAGGAAACAGTGAAGTGCAATGTCTCAAAGTTCTCAGGTATTAATGAATGTTACAATAGATTTGTGTCTTGAAATGTCTCACGGTACTTGTCTTATAAGTATCAATTCCAAATAGTAACCTCTATAAGTTCAAACAATACAACCTGTCATGTGCCCACTTAGAGGCTACGGGGAACCTGTTATTACACCTTGTACGGCTGCCGCCCTTGAATTAGCCTAACAGCTAAAAAGCAGCCTATCGATTATTTTGTCTCAAAGAAAACATTATAGTTTTACTTGAAAATTTGAATATCTGTCTAATATCGGGTACTTGTCGTGCAAGATAAGGCCTGACCCTGTTTCTTACTCGTACCAATACTGGAAGATACATAAAGTAATATTCTATGCCATTATGTAACACTAAAACGGTAGCAGAAGAAAAATTGTAACACCCATGTCACTTGTCGTGTAAGATAAGGCCATGTCATCACAATGATAATATATCATTCATAAAATCTCTTGTTGTGTATAATAAGAGAAATCTCCAATGTGACTCAATACCTCTCATGCAAGATGAGATAAAATAAATCGATGAAACCATCAAAAAAAAACAAAAAAAACTTGATAAGGGTATTTTTACATCATGCCGTACCACTGTCACTGAAGGGGTGCTTGAACACACGACAAATACCAAGGTTATTGATCTTAGGCTGCCAGTGGTAAGTACTGTTCCTCACACACATCCTACATCCATGAGGACAGGTGTATCATTAAGGCCCTTTTATATGATTGTATTAATTTTCAACAGCTTCTCAATTTAATAGCATTTGTAATGCTAAAAAAAAAGATTATTGCCAGGTCTATCGGCTAAAGCCTATGTGTTATTTTTTATATTAAAGAGCAGAAATTTCTTGCCTTCCTTCCGACTAGGCAGAAGACACTTCATTTGATTTCCTTGAAGAATTGCTTGAGTATATCAATGCAAAAGAACCATACCTTCCAATTCCGTTTAGACTTCGACAATTACCCTAGTAGTATCTTTGTCATAACGAGTGCCATACACTTTCAGATGTTTTCCTTAGTTCCCAAATAACCCTGTTCCGGTTGTTTTAGGCTTAATACAAATCACAAGGAGCTGTAAGTGATTTTTGAGTCACTGGCGTTTCGTCTTTCTTCAGGACCCCTTCAGGACTTCTTCAGGGTAATGAATCTATTTCTGACAAAGACAGGTAGACTTAGCAAGCATTGGCGTCATTAGTAGAATCAGCTGTTATCTTTCCAGGTGGAATGTAACAGGACTGCCAGGTAGGCATACCATCCCTGATAAAAGCCATGTTTTTGTTTGAAACAGGGCTTGCGCTACAACCAACTTACCATAGCACATGTACAAGAGGCCAGTCTAGAACATGTTGTTAATTAAGGGAATGCGTGTCTGCCTAGTTCTGGTCATTAAGGGTGGACTGGGGTTGGTTGGGTTCGTGACTGGACATCTTCTTCCCCGATCCCCTCTCAGAATGGCCCGGTGTTAGGGGTAGTACAGAAACCAGCACGTAAACCCCTGGATACAGACCAATCCTAGCGGCTCCGCTATCTCTGGTCCTGCAAAGTGCCCTAAGTTCCTGCATATGCTTTACGTGAACCAAACCTCCAGTGCGGGTTATAGGGTTCTCCCATTGTTATTATACAACATTTTTAGAAGTATATTATACAGTACTAAAATACAAATTAAACACGAGATGCAATTAAGTTAATTGCTATAAAGGGGAGTTTATGGTATGTGTCGGTATAGTACCAAGTACTATGAACAGCCCTATGTAGATAAACAACTTGAGTATCTTAGTATTTTTCCGCATGCCACGCCGGCAGTAGAAGTCGTAACATTAATTTGTCTCTAGCGCCTTAATCTTGCTGATAACATTTTTGTCATTGTAGTTCACCTCACTAAATACTTCGATATATGACCTGTAAGCTTTAATTAGATTCATAGTTATAAATGTACTACATTAATCCATTTAGCCCTTCGCCAATCCTAATCTTTTGGAGGGGGGGGGGACGCGGGTCTCAGCATATCAATATATACTGACATTCATCTGAGGGTGTTCAGAAACGCCACAACTAAAGCTTTCTTTGCAATTCCTGGTAGTTCACAACATTTATCCATTTTAGACACAAATATATAGAATGATAAGTCTGTAGCACAAATAAATTCTCTGTATCATCGTTTTTCCATTGCTTCCAATTTGATACAACTGTCGATGCAGTGGATAGGTCAGAACACAGGGAATATCAACAGGACTATTAAATAAAGTGGTGTCCTCCTAGTAAAAACCCACCAGTCTATTATGAGGATAACTATGTTCTAGCCTGGTGTCTTTTGATCCCCTTATATAGGGGTTGGCTAACACCCCCAGCTCTTCCCACACAGCGCCCTGTGATCTCACAGCTCTATCTGCCTCCCCCTATCATCCGCACACGGGGCTGGAGACTTGCCACATTATTTCGGCCAGCTATAAACATCAATAGCCTCTACTACCGTCGGCAGTTGTAAGCTGCCATTGCTGCCATACCGTTTCTTTCTATGCACTATCTGCCCCCAGGGACAGGGGTCTATCTACAATTCTACAGTGTTGCTATAGGACCTGGATTGGATAGCATCTTGTAGTTGTACGTGTATGGACTGTCCAGTTTCTATAGAACGCTGCTGCTACGTTTGTGGCACAGGTTCAGCAATGTGCGTCTGGAAATAGCTAAATGTCGTCTGCTTGCAGCCATTGATTGGGGCTCATAGCGTTGTGTGAGAGAAGCAGACAATTAAGCCTTTAAGGGTCGCATAGTGCTTTAATGTGTTATGCCTTTTGTTGTCATGATGCATGAATGCAGCCCTGGTGAGTAGACTCGCCAGGGCTGCAGTCATGCACATGCCGACCCTTCGGAGGCTTATCAATCAGCCATGTAGGGTTGTCATGCTGCCTGAATGCAGCACTGGCTAGTTTACTCGTCAGAGCTGCATCATGACGACAAAGGGCATAATGCATTAAAGCACCATGTAGCCCCAAATGGGTTAGGCAGGCTTTAAGATGACTAGGGCAGTGGCTGGAGACACGCAAACTTCCCAATACCTCCGGGCTTGGTTCCCTTGCCTTTAATCGCCGACCACTCTTTAATAAGAATCCATGCCGCGAATCTTCAAATTATATTACTTTGATGCCTGCCGCCTTCATGGCGTGGATACAAAAATAGTCCACTGATCGTTGTGAATGACTTTGCCAGAATGGATCAACCACGGTTCGATCCCTACTTTCTCCTTCATGCTACTTCTCTTGCCTCTCTTCACCAAACGAATACTATTACCCGTAGCTGTTTCTCAATACAAATATAACTCTGCTTTTACATTGACATATCACAAGACGCTCCTCAATACTCTGCCTTCGCATTGACATATGTGCTCTCCATACTCTGCCTTTATCAACATATTATAAGACGATCCTCAATACTCTGCCTTTAGACTGACATACTTAATACAAGATGCTCCCCAATACTCTGCCCTTACATGGACATATTACAAGACCATTCCCAATACTCTGCCCTTACATGGACATATTACAAGACCATCGCCAATACTCTGCCCTTACATGGACATATTACAACACCATCCCCGATACTCTGCCTCTACATGGACATATTACAAGACCATCGCCAATACTCTGCCTCTACACGGACATATTACAAAACCATCGCCAATACTCTGCTGCTACCACTAAAGCATTGTTTGTGGTTGCCATTTCCAAGTCCAAGATTGCCATTTCCAAGTCCAAGATATCTTTAATGCATGTGTATCATTTTGCATGACTGTTACCCCCCCCCCCCCCCCCACACACACACCATACTGGTATTGATCTCACGCCATCTGATGGCCTGTGTTGTCTACAGAACGTGTACAATGCTTCCAGTCCTGGAATTCCTGTTAACCCTCTGAGGGCTGCATACTGCTTTAATACATCATGCCGTCAACATATCATCACATTGCCTGACTAGCACCACACAGGGGTTGATACTCTCAAAGGATCGACATAAGGCATGAATGTAGCTCAGGGCGGCATGGGTGTGTCATGACGATCTGGATGATGGCATAATTCCCACATGATGCATCAAAGCAATATGTGGCCCTTAAAGGGTTAATCATTGCCACTTCATGCTTTATTAGCCCCCATTTACCAACACAATATAGGTAAATGACGGACCGGTGTCCCATCCACAAGCCAACCCACAGGGACATAGGACATTAGCAAAGTCGGTTTCTTTTCTTTCCCTTTTTAATTCAAATGTCCCATGTTCGCATACAAAGCTATTTCTTTCATTTTCTTCAAATCGATGCTCTTTAGTCTTTCTCTTTTAAAACAGATATTCCTGTTCTCCGAAATGATATTACAACTGCCGACACCTGTACTTAATAGTCCATCCCTAACCAGATCGTGACAAATCGGCATACCATGCAGTCTACTGTAATTGGAATAGATGAACGGCCAACGTTTCATCTTTTAAAACCACAAATGGACTGAGTGTAATTGACAGAGCGGCGGTATTGGAAACAGGCCAATCCAATAACCATTTTTATCGAGACAAAGGCATTATGTGTAATTTAGATAATTATTTCACACGGATTAAGATCAGAAGAATTGCACTGAAAAGTGCTATTATAGATTGTGGCCAGATAATCTTGGCAATTGACAATGTGGGAATATTATAAGGCATCCCCCGTTATAACACCTACATTGTATTATTATTTTCCAATGCTTAAGAGTCAGCTTCCCTTTTTTTATATCTTCTTTATCTTTTTGAAATACCTTATTCCGTATTTCTCATTTTTTGTGTACGAAATTAATTAACAGCATGAATAATTAAGCAAAATGATCACCATTCACTTGACCATACATTTTCTTACAATACCCATACCAGATCTAGCCCACTGATAAGTCATCTTTTTCAATTTCACCCCTCCCCCATGGGAATCTCTCATTGCACGTACCGGTAGTATAGACCGCAAAACAGTCACTAATATTCAAGGATTGCGTGTGGAGTGTCGGTCTCAGTCAGTTTACTACTTACAAATTGATTACTGTACCATTCCGTCAAGTCTGTACTCACCATCCTCAATGTGCCTCCAGGAGATTTGACATGAATGATTTCTCCTCGTGCTACATAATTGAACATGCTTTTTAATCCCAAGCAGCAGCGATACTCAATTCAGTATCTATTAAGGCTAAAAATGACGGATTTGTATTGATAATACGAGGCCATCTATTTACATCGCTACAGCTTTAAGTGGCTTATACTGCACGAACACTATTTCTTTATGCCTAATATTACAGATTATTGGTACCAATAGTGCAGTTTAAATGACATATATCATAAGACTAGGCCTATCGGTATTCCAGATTGGAAACTATTCATGTTCCATTTTATAAACAGCAGACGACTTTTGGCTTCCAACTCGCTGGTTCCCAGTAGGATACAATCATCCTGTATAACGTGTACATAATCTGTATCCGCGCGCGGAAACCAGCGACCAAACACCCCTGCCTAATTGATAGCTCTCCAAGCACACCACTTGCCCATATCACCACCCCAGAGCACAAGGTAGCCGGAAACTCCGCTGGATGAGCATTTCAGACTCGGCATCCATGAATATAATCAAGATGGCGGTTGTGGCTGGCGGCGATGGAAGCGGGCTATTAACAGCGACATGAATAACAATTATGCCGCGGATGCTGGTCATTCAGTTGGGTGCTGAGAGGCAACCAGTGCCCCCATGACCGCACACGATAAATGGCGAGACTAGAGCAATAAGGCTACAAACCTGACGTCAACTCCCACCCAGCCTGCCTATACTGGCTATAGTATCGAAATATTATCGTTATTGTATTGGAGATTTATCAAAGTACCAGACACCAGCCCATTTTATTCTTCAAATTCAAAACCAACCACCACGCTTTCTAATATCTTATTTACCCTTGGTTATACTTATAGGCTAAGAACCAGTAAAGTTGAGTACCAGCCAATTATAGACTTGCCTTTCTCAAATCAGTAAATTCTTTTTTAGGTTTTGAAACGGTTTTTATTGAGCCTCTCACATTTTGAATATTGGTCACTATCTAATCAGTTATCAGTTTTACGTCAGTTTTACATCCACTGCTCACATTACAATGATTATACATGCGTACATGTGTATACATAATGTGCTCCACTTAGAGTCGACATGAGGTAGGGACATACGCCCCGACATACCCCAATAACCTATAACAAACAGTTACCGCTGTCTATTGACCCTCTCACTGTTTACCTACCAGTGTATGTCATACCTGTACATTGCAGCCAGTATTGCGGCTCAACCAATAGACGTTAATACATGTGGCTTCTTGAGGGCATTGGCTTACTTCTGATATACAGCACTGCTAGCTTTTCTCACGGTCTCACCGCTTCTGCATTCATGCGTCATACCAAACTTTAACCTTTGGGAGAGTATCGACCCATTCGAGTCAGCATGATGCATGGATGCAGCACTGGCAAGTTATTATCTGTATTTAAGCATGATAGAGGGAATAATGCACCAAAGCACTATTCGGCCCTCAAAGGACGATAATCACGATAGCTCGGCGGGTACCCCCTCAAGAACCTGAGCGTATAGCCCAGCCCCACATGAGCTACAATAAGGGAGGACACTGTACGCTGTTGGTTGTGCAATTATGACGGACATAAAAGCAGCATCCTCAGTCTATGATCATATTAACTCTGTCCATATACGTGTAATCTACACAGCCCCTAAGTGTTAACTGCATGTGATAAACCATGGCCGATAGGGCGCATTCCCCATACAGGGCAATAGGGCGATGTGGGGGGGGGGGGGGGGGGGGTCCTATTGTGATAGAATGCGGTGAAGATGAATGCGCATTAAACACTTTATGGTACCTTAATGTGTGCCTTAACCCTTTAAGTACGACATGTCGCCAAAATGTGACATTTATCGTCATGATGCACCAATCATAATGCTGACGAGTGACACGCCGGTGTTGCATTGACGCTTCATGCCTGTATGATGCTTGAACGTTGAATGTAGCCCTGCCAAGTAACTTGCCAGGGCTACATTCATGCATCATGGTGACCAAGGCCATGATGAATGAATGCATTATGCCGCCTTAAAAGTGTTACCTTAAGTGCCTCAGACAGGGAATATGATATATGTCTTCCTTGTAAATATGTATTTACGACATAGATAGCTAATCCCCTTCCCCGCTAGGCTCCCCTTAGAGGCCCCACGCCCTACATGACATCCTCTCCCGGCCGATCGATTCCATGCGTGGGCTTTGGGTATTTAGACAGGGAAAACATACTCCAGGTATATCCACAGCTAATGTGTTTTTAACCCTGGAGGATTTTACTTTGTTCCTAGATGTAATTTTTTTATGATCAGAGCTCAAGACGAATATTTATAGAATCCAGTTTAAAGTAGATACCCTGCATGCCACCACGAACTCCTGGATTAGCACTTTGAGGGAAGCATAGTGTTTTAGTTCATTATGCAGTCTTTCGTCATGATGCATTAATGCAGCTATGGCAAGTTCCGTATCTCCCCAGTGCTGCACTGATTCAAGCATCATGCCGACCCTTACAGAGTTTATACACTCCCACAGGAAAAAAGGACAATAGCATAGGCGGCCCTTAAATGGTTAAAGAGATATGATGGGGGCGGCATTGAGTGGTGAAGGTTGTTCCAAATGGAGATCACGGTACACAATGGTGACATGTTTTAGACAAAGCGTCTGTCCCTGACTACAAGTACAAGGTGACCTGTGGAACCCCCTTTGTTTGCTTCTTTCAGCATTAACATAGTGCTTCCGTATATATCCCACCTTTATTATCATATCCTATATATATATCAAACCGTACCACATGTTACCCGGTAGGTAGAGGTCGTCTTCAACATTACTTGTGCTGTACGTTTTAGGACTACACGGTGCTTTAAGGTTTGGATTCAATTAGAAGACAATATAATCCTATTTTTTCTCGTCAAACATGTGAATTCTTGTATAACTTGCCAGAATACTGTATATAGGGCCACTGTATTTCGTACATTTTGCTCATCAATACAATATATCTGTGGTATTCTAGACTCAATTAGAAGCAAGGAAACATATCGCCCTCTTGTTATATACATCTATGTATAATAACTTAGCAGAATGCTGCATTATATCATACTTTTTTTTACCCACACTATAATACCTTAAGTAGTCAATAATGTATTACACACACGTATGATGCCGACAGCCCACACGGCAGCCTCGGCTATAGAATAGTGTGGGTGTGGTAATTAGACAATGGGAATCAGTCATTGGGGAGGGACAGCCCCCCCCCCCCCCCCCCCCCAAGGAGCGGCCTTCTCCAGGACCCTACACCATCCATCATCAACCCCTACAGCACAGTGTGATGGGCACGTGCCGCTTACAGCAACATATTACTAACCCTTTAAGGACCGCATAGTGCTGTAATATGCACTCATAGGTCGCCATGATGCCTGAATGCAGGGCTGCATTCAGGCATCATGCCGACCCTACGGGGGCACATGTATATCAACCTGTTATTGGGGATCATGATGCTTCAATGCAGCATGGGCGAGTTACTCTACGGTTCTGCATTCATGAAATTGAATCATAACGACCAAAGAATGATGCATTAAAGCACTTTGCGGCCCTTAAAGGGTTAGCTCCCTTAGCCCTTGGGACCGGGGAGGGACCAGCCATGTATGGGGTGGTGTAGGGTAGGGTAGGGTATAGGTAGACATGAGGTATTGGTGCCCGGGGGGACCACTAGCACCACCTTCCCCCACCACCATCCGGGACTATTGTAGTGTGTAATACAGCCAACAGGGGGCACCTGTGTGCTGGTACAAATGTACCTGCTACTCACAAAAAGCTGCCAATACCCAACAACAGCCGTTTGTGGTTGATGTACGATCTGTGTTTTGCCAATACCCGGCGGTGGTCAAGGTTGGCTGGCGGTAAAAAGGCCACCTATTAGGTGAGCGCCTTTGTAGTACATGTACTGACTATGTACACCACAGGCTTTAATCCTGAAAACAGCCATGTAGATCTACACCACAGTACATCTCTCATTGGGTGATACACTATCCGTCTAAATGCAGTCTGTCCCGTTTATCATTAGAGCTACCATTTTAAAGAACCACCACTTCTTACCAAGGGCCTCCCCCTGTTCCCAATCAGGAGATACCACATGTGAACAATGCCCCTTTTTGTCCTTGTTCACCACCGGTAGGCGGCCCACAGGGCCCTGGACGCTGCCATAACACGGGCCCTCTATGAGCAGTGAGGCTTCAGCATGGTCGTCTCTGGGCTATTTCATGGTCATTGATTAATAATATCTTAAAATTTGGACCCCTTGCAGTCGAAGCATGCACATTACTATAGCCCAAAAGGGTCGGCCGTGCTCAATTTAAACCCGCACAGGGAAGGGGGGGGGGGGGGGGGGGTGGAGGCGAAAAAATGTGGCCCGCTCGCGCCAAAATCCATCGACCCCCCCCCCCCCCCTCCAGTTATAAAAAAAATGGCCACTCCCTATCAGGATGTCTCTGATGTGGCCTGTTTATGTGATGCCACAGGCCTATAAAAGTGGCCTGTTTATAGGATACCACAGATCTATACAGGGGGTAGGTAGAGGGTAGGTCAGCTCCCCTGAGGCTGTGCTTGTAAAGAGGCTAATATCATTTGGAAGTAGCTAAATCAATAGTGTTAGTCCCCGGGGTTGTTTGTAGCAGTATCATAGTGTGTGTAATATGTAACTGTTACCTATCCTTGGTAAAATCTCAAATTTGTCTCTTATAAGGTATGTCTTATTTTGTCTATCATGTTGGAATTTCTCTATTACATAACAGGGCATCATACTTAGGATATAATTATACCATTTTATAATAACCCCGTCCCTACATGGGTGCAATAAATCTGTATCTAGAAAACCCAATGTGCATATCTTTTATCTTATTTACTCAATTTATTTAAATTCATACCTTTATAGGGGAGTGTTTTTCTCTCAAATAAACGCATGTATAAAACAACAGCACCGACCAGCTGAATATTCGTACATGTACATGTTTATGTAATATGTTGACCACCTGTAAAAGAAAGCACTATCCTCTAAATGTGCACTAATATACATTTATGAGCCGCTCACCTCGTGAATGATCTTGCAGCCCTTACACGGCCCAATTTGACTGAATATGGTCAGAATCAGCTGTTCTGTGACGGACGCATCCAGGTTTCCTACGTACCTGTAGACAAGAGAAAAATACGTACACAGTTAGATTATGTTTTTAAATTTAGTTTATTCTGTCAATTGCCCACTTCTCAGGAAGGCCTAAATCTGTTAAACTAACATATACATTAACATGACGTTTTCAAATAGCTAAAGCGTTAAGTATAATCCATTATGGTTACCAACTCTATTAACCCTTTAAGGACGGATGCCGCTAAAAGATGACATTTATCAGCACCAATGCAGCCCTGGTGAATAACTTGCCGGTGCATCATGCCGCTAGTAACGGGGAGTGTCTCAACTCCATAGGGTCGGCATGGTGCTTGAATTTATGCATCATGACGACCATGGGCATGATGTATTAATGCATTATGCCGTCCTTAAAGGGTTAATATGATGAAACAGTTACAGTAGATATGTTAGACCAAAGTAAATAAAGATTGTTTATTTTACTATTCGTGAATTTACTTGACAGAATAGATTGAATCATAAAATGGTTACTTACAGGGTCCGGGGCTGGGTCTCGTCTCCACTTCCCTGGAAAACAAAATAACATTGACACGATTAGAAAAGGTTTCGGGTTCAATATCATCTCTTCGTACATTAAAGAGGTTATTGTGTTCATGGTCATATAATTTGATTTGATACAGTTGACCTACCATTTTTAAGAGGGTCAACTCCTCCACACTTGTACGAGGTCGGAAACTGTTCACACATGCCCCCTTTTTATGTCTGGTATTGCTTTTTTTTTTAAACTAAAAACATGTCGACCCCCTCACCCCCATCCCAAATTAAAGATCATCCCCTAAAGGCTTTTGGGATCTTGAAAGTTGAATCAGGGACTACATGTTCGTATTTAGCATTCTCCTTGGCACTAATGGGCGTACTGAGTAGAGTCATAGGGGTCAAGGGGGTCCTCATACCAAGGAGAGGGACTCTGGGTGGATGAGATGTTGGTGTAGCCACTTGTTGTAGCATCATGACAACGTGTCTGATGTACACATACTTGTAGGGCACCCGAGACAAGCAGGGCAGGTCGTCAAGTGAGTGCTCACTTCCAGCCCATACCGCCCCTACACCACCATGTCCGGCCCCTGCACTCAACACCAAAGGGAGACGTCACCTGCGTTCTCGGTCCTCAGAAATACCCCATTCTCCGCTGATATTGAAGTACAAACGACTTGGGCACCCCTTATCATAGTAAACAAGAGGGATATTTCAGTGTTATGAAGACACTTTCTCCTCGGAGTAGTTTAAGGGGAAAAACAACGAAGTTGGAAATGCATAAAAGAACAACCTTCATTGCACGCTTTTCATAACGCAAGTCCTATTGATTTTATACATGAAGTGCAAGGGCCGAGCCACTATGACTAGCCTGTACACTTGGGTACTTACGGTACCAGGAGATGACCACTCCACCATATGGAGAAGGCTCATCCCCTGGGCTCATCACTCGAGGCCTATAGTACCGACAGGTCCCCCAAACCTGCAGCAGGCTGTATCCAACAGCTGTCTGAGTAGGAATATTGTACAGCACTGTGGCCGCACTGTGTAGTGCCTACCAAGGCATAATAGGAGAAAAATAGTGTGAGACACATTTTTATTTGGGAGGGAGGAGATATGTATTGGCTCTGAGAGCTCTAATGCCATTGCACTTCATCAAAAGGGCAGAATAGGACAATTATCTAATACACATGTAGCTCTAACCTGTCTTACAGTACACATCTACCGGTACACATTGTATATGCTATTCTGTGCCAACATGTGGGTCTCAGATGTGACGTCAAGAACGGCTATTAAAGGGTAGAGAATCATAGAGGTCCAGTGCTGGTACCACTACACAGGGAGCCGGGAGGAGGGAGGAGGGAGCGGGAAGAAGGGCTGTAACGTGTGGACCGGGGCCGATTGATTTTTGTCCACTCAGCACCATGAGCTGCTCAGGCCCAGGGCAGCATGTCGGCTCCCTGCTCCTGCTCCCCTGATCCACCTCCTCCTTCACTGCCCCACTGCCAGTACTAGTCTCTATACCCTGCTGCAAACACACACAACTGGGCAGTCTAAAGTGAACTCTCAGAGCTGCAGTGGGTACTACATGTACCACCCTACCCGTGTGCAATACACTGAGATCCCATGCGGAGTACATGTAGTAAGCCGCTTTCACTATACTACTCACTAGTAAACCCAACCACATCGTCTACATGTACACAGCATGCGAGGCATGGGCCACTCGGCCTCTGTGACCTCTGTGTACTCTTTAGTCTAGTCTGAATATAAAGCTAGTTAAGTTTTTCTATGGTGGTTCACATACCATACAATTTATAATATGATTGCAGTCGACCCTCACTACCTCGACCATTTACTTCCTCAGATCCCTCATTTCCTCAGACAGTTGCCTGGGAACTTCCCTTAAATGTTCCATTACATTTGGACTCAATTCCTCAAATAATTTTTTCCTCATTTTTCCTTGCCCTTTTCATATTCGAGGAAGTAAAGGGCCGACTGTATAATCCTCATGAACAGGGAAAGGAAGCATAAACTGGCATAACGGTCCCATGTATAAAGGCGTCTCATTATTGTAACCAAGTATTGCAGGTTTGGCAGATGCCAACAATTCAGTCTATAATGAGTTACAAATTGGACTCGCCGACCAAGGAACCTCTCAATACCTGGTCTTTAGGGGGGTCTTTAGTCCAGCACTAATAGGAAACCCTTCTCATAAGACCCCCATTTATCTAATGTCGCATTGTGCTATTTTTAGACTCTACTCTCTGACCTGTCACGTGATCGCTGATGACAATGTGAGCAGCTCACGTGACCACCTTACCGTATAAGGGACACCACTAACCGCCCGTCCTGTTATACCACACCTGCTAATGGGCCACAACAGGACGCCATTAGGGAACCTTCACAAAGGCAGTCCTCTATTTTGGTACCTTTTTCAACTTCAAGACACACTACTCCCCTTTAGAATTCGCCTGTACATTGAGATCTCGATAATCCGACCACACCTAAGTCAGGGAAAAAAACACGGCCGGATCTTGAATTTGCCGGATTATTGAAGCTTAGTTATATGCTTGTGTATAGAACTCTCCCTACCAAAGCAGCTGGCTTATTAAAGGTGTCGGAGTATTGAAGGCGGGATTTTTATTGAGGTCCTACCGTCCAAATGTTTGGCCTGGGTGACATTTCATAACAAAACCCAAAGATATCTCCTCCCTCCGCAAAAAAAATCTCCAGACGATGATGCCATTTGTGAACGTTCCCTTATGTGATATTTTCAGAGCGGTGTGAGCTTCTCATCAGGCGGCTCAGGCGTCGGCAGCAGCTCAGGAATGTAGCGTCTAACCCACAGCTGCTCCGATCCCAAGTGTAAACGCCAGATACTACGGCAGAGAACAGGCTATTTATAACATCTACATCAAAGGCTAGACTATTTTTAGAACGCCAATGACAGGAGCTTCCGATATAAAATCAACACAGAGAATCTATAGATCATTTCAAACCTGGGGAAAAAAGAAATCGTTAAAATATTTCCACTAGCGGATTAGCGTGGTAGCTCAAGCGCTGAAGGCCCTATATGAGCAACTCGGAGCAGCTCGCCTATACTGACCACTAGGCGCCTAAATGCTCAGTGTGCAGGGATAATGCAGTGTTGAGGTATGAATCAGGAGCCCAGTGTTGAGTCAATTACGCTGAGGGTGTACAGCCAGCTTTAGGCCATCCATAATTTACTTGGCCGTGTGGACCTTTGCTGGTGTTAACGTATGGTAGTGTCCAAAAGAGTCTAGCTGGTACACTGTATATACATGTGTGTACCATATAGATGTGTGGTCCATTGTATACACCCATGCAGACATCTTACTGATGATAATCAGGTATAATTAGGGACCTTTTTCACCATTTCAGTAAAAAGAAAGGTTTTTGCCTCCTTAAAAAAAAAGTAAATCTTACATCAAAACTGGAATTGTCCAAAAGGAAAGCCCCTGTATCTATTCCCTTTATCGTTAACCACATCATCATGGGACAAAAGAATCCTTCAAATACAAGCGCGCAAAGAAGCCTTAAATCGTTCATCCCTGCCCTATAAAACATGACAAGGATACAATGGTCTAGGTTAGCCCACATAGTAAGTGACCCTTTCTCCAATAAAGTAAATCTGAGGCGGGTAGATCTACTACCTCAGGAAGTTTTAAAGAATTATTCATGTCTCAATACAAAAATACCCTCAGCCAATAATCAACTCCAGGATCTCATTCAACCGGTTTCTTATACCCCGGCCCTGTTTATTCCCCCATATCCGCCTTCAATCAACTCCTGAAGGTTCATTAAACGGAGGCACACCCCTGACAAACATAAAACAGCATCGAGTTCAATCAACTTAGTGCCGTTCTACGCACATGTTGACGTGGTGTTTTAACACTGAGGCGCTCCATTAGACTAATGTGCTATGTGAATGTAAATCTGTATTACCCCATCATTATTTGTGTAGGGGTATGATTGTTTTTGTTTTTGTGTTACTCCCACTTTTTCTTCAGTACATTGTGTGTGCTGGGAGGTGTGTTTAATCGACCGGGAGAGGTTATTTATTATGGACTAGAAATCGGTATTTAAGTACTGGTGTCTCGACAACTAGTGCAACGCTACCTACTTTGGTTTATAGACTATTGAGCGGCTACTAGTGCTCATTGTTATTCTAAACAGAGAATGGTACACTACATGATATACAGGTGTACTGTTGTTTATCCGATACACAGAATCGAAAGGCACGCATGTCAGATTATTCAATATATAATACATGTACATCTATGAACATGCAGATGTAGACTGAAACATATGATGGTATTGTAATACACACCAAGACATTAGTGTTTGAAGAATTATCATCTTTATCATCAATGGAATGTCTCATAAACTTAATACTTCAGATTTGTATCTAGAAAGTAGAGACGTGCCTTAGAAAGTAGGAAGTATTTTCCAGTAAAACTCTAGGAATTCCTACAAGTGTACATACGGAAAAGTGACATCGATCTTTTAAAAGTGTGGTTTTCTTTTTTTCAACCAAGAGGGAGGGGTGGGGTGATGGTGAGAGGAGGTGTAACCGTGTTAAACAATGCCGAGGTTGCTGAGCCCGTTGTCCGCTGGTTGCCAGTTACCATTAGGGTAGGACGTGTGTGTGCATACGGTTACAGTACAGGCAGGCTGGGTACCAGTAGCACACTGCAGCACTCAGTAACACTGCAGCACTCGGGGCCACAGCTGTACGGCTACACCGCATGAATGTTGGCATTTGAGGAAGGATTGGACCGCTTCAAGTCATACTATAAGCAACTTAAATTCCAGTAAATGCACTTAAACCACAGCGGAGGGCCAAGACAAAGGAATTCACACCTTGGTTATTTCCACTTAGACTCTCATAACCTTCTAGCTGTGGTTTTAAATAGTTAGACAATGGTTATAACCATAGTCTAACTATTACTTAAATGTCATTATGACCTTTCCCTGAAATTAACATGACATTTACTGAAAGAAAAAATGTCAATGTTCATGCAGTGCTAGCAACAACACCTTTGCGAAAAAGTGCCGAGCACCTAACGATTTTTCGACCGGCTAGGTAAGTAAGGGGGTGGTGAAAAAGTGCACGTTCATGTGCAATTCCACGCCTCCTCCCCCCATGGTTAAAAAATTACAACCCCCTCCAATTGTTAGAAAATGCTCACTGCCTAACTGTATGGGGTATGATATAAAGCACGCTCATCTCAGCCTCAGGCGTCCCTATTACAGGGCAACTAACGGGGCTCCTCCCCCTCACTGCACAGCCTGTTGTGCCCTTCTAATGGGCAATTAACTGTTTTGTTTCGTGATATAACATCCCGGTTTCACATACAGCGACTGTACAGTGTCATTTTACCATGAGTTGTATGGCAGCATCATACATTATATTAGTATTCCCATTAGACGCCCCCCCCCCCCCCCGACCCCCACACATACACCTTAGATTCTTCATTTATTTGGGTTAAACTCTTGAGGGAAATTAGCATAATATAACACAAAAATCCCAGCAAAAGGTAGGAAAATGGGCATCTATGATTCCAGTATTTTGAGGTCATTCTCATTGACCCCCGTCCCCAATCTTCATTCCAATTCCCCCTGTCACAGGTTTTTATGTGTTAGATTTAAGATAGACTACACCTGGACACGGTTCTTCCATATACCCACTGCCCCACGAGGTCAAGACGAGGTGTTATACACTGAGTCGCTGACTACCGTGGGTTAAATATAATTAACCCATGGTGGTGGGGCAGAACAATAGGTTTCGCACCTTGGTTATACTGCATAGCCTGGTTTAAAACAGATAGACAATGGTTATGAAAAGGTATGTAGATTAACCACAGCTTGCTGGTAGGGCGACTTGGGCTTCGCCCTCGTCTGACCGCACCAGCAAGCTGTGGTTAATTCTACATACCTTCTCATAACCATCGTCTATCTATTACAGTGAAACTTCGTTATAAGGAACTCTGATATAAGGAGACCTTGCTTATAAGAAGCAGATTTGTGTGGTCCCGATTTTTCCCTATACATTTATATAGTGAGAAAACTCTCTTAGAAGGAGGTGTTTTTACCTCAACCTCTGATATAAGGAGGTAATTTTGGCTCATTTCCTTATTTTGTACGTGCAAACCTTACCCAGGGAAGTTATTTCTCAGGATTATAGTCACATCCTGATTAAAATAGCCCACTGCCCAATCCCATAGAGGTGGGGAGAATACATTTGTAGCTTCCCTAGGGAGGAAGGGAGATCAAAACCTCCATGAAGGGGATCTAGAAGGGGGTTTGACTTGAAATAATACACACACCCATCTGAATTGTATTCAAATCAAGTCTATAAGGGTATAAGAGACACAGGTAGGGAGTGTTCTTTTTGTTGGACCTTTATAAGGCTAACCTTGTTTATAAGGAGACCTTGCTTATAAGGAGCAAATTGCACTGGTCCCAAGGTCCTCCTTATAACGAAGTTTTACTGTACATATATATATATAACATGTTCACATGTCCATATGCACAGAGGGTATTTCTGTACAGCTCCCTATAGTATAGGGCAGAGAGGCAGTCTCCGGCGGTGGTTGGCCTGTACCCATGTCACACGTACCCATGTCTATTGTACCCCATTATGGACTGGGAGGCTAAGTTCACGGCCTGGAGGTGCAGCTCTGGCAGTCCTCCAGGGTACACATCCCACAGGCCAACAACCATAGAATCCCAGGAGGACTCCAGTGTTTCCTTTATACATATGGTGCTAAGAAAATCCATACTGTCTGATTGGCCGGTAGTCTCTTCAGGTGGGTGGGTTGTGGTAATGCTGGAGTCACCACTTAACCGTATACTACTACAGTAAAACCTCGCGTGTAACCCGCGGGTTATGCGCAAATCAGGGTTAGAATGAACTGAGATTTTTGGAAGTATACTTCAGAGATAAGAGTACATGTATTTCTTATCAGACCCTAAGTGTGGGTTATAGGTGTACACGAGGTGCAGGTAATACCCCAAGGTTCACAGTACACGTTGACTATCTTATCAACCAATGTGTTCCTACTTTCTCCCTTTAACCACTATAGTAAAGTATCAGCTATGGAGTATAAAACCTGGGTGATTAATTGAAGCACCAGCAATGCAATATGTATAAAGGCCCCTTTTCACACACTTTATTGTGAATAAAATATCCTAATATAATATCTGCAACACTCCATATAGGACCCCTATCCCTCGAACAGAAGCGTGCAATTAAAGGCATCGATTGAAAAAAAAATGGGTAAAATAAAAATAAAATCATATTGTACCACCCCTATGGACTTAGTATGTATTTCTATTCTTGTTTCATGCAGTTACGTATGGTAAATTACGATAACATTCACAGTGCTGAGTATTTATACCCATACAGTATGTAATACTGAACAGTGCACACTATATTTATGTATAACGTAGTGACACTACCCCCTCGTACAGGCACATCACCATAAGACACTATACAATAGACCTACGCCTCTCCATAGTATGCCATGATATAACTTCCTCTGTGACCTTTAGCGCCCCCAACCCCCAACCCTGTACGGTACGGCCGTTGAAGAGGATCCCACACTTCCACAGTTAAACCCCAACCCCCCTTATGTATAGGGCTGAGTACCTGTCCCGACTGCACTCTGACTGTTACTGGACGTCCAGTAAGATCTGCGGGTTTAACCCATGTTAAACACTCCACTTAAATGTGAACAATGCATATGAACGTAATCGCCCGTTTTGGCGACCCTGCGCTCGTCTCTGTTACCCCCTGTGCTTATTACAAGCCCTATGCTTTTGTGGGTTTGAAAGTGGTCCTACCCTTGCATCTCAACTAGAGATGAATCTTTAATAAAGAGCCCTGAACTATACAGACCATTACGGTTTTCCATCTTCCCCACCTTCAACATGCAGTCTCGGGTAAACCCGAAACCTGCCATCTGTGCGTCCGGCCACATAAAGTATTCATGAAGACCACAGAACGACTGCAGCGGAGTCTTGAAGGGGAGTAACAGACCTATTTGCCATTTTGGCAACACTGTATTCTATAACACCATGGAATGCTTTAGGAGACGACTGACTGGAATAATTCATGTCCATGTGATTCTATTCTACTACGTTGCACCTACTCTTCAATACCCCATGATGTCAGGACTCCATGTGCCAATAGATTATGTCTTTTTATGCCGCCGGCTGCATCCAGGGGGGAGTAGCGGGGGCTGTATTGATATATGGGTACAACCATTAGCCCTTTAAATACGGCATACTGCACTAATGCATCACGCCCTTGGTGTTCATGATGCATAAATGCATCCCACCAGTGCTTCTTTCAAGCATCATGCCGACCCTACGTGAATGATACACCCTGAAGGATCGGCATGTGGCACTGGGCTGCATTGGTGCATCATAACGACAAATGTCACATTGTAGCTACATGTATATGCCGTCCTTAGAGGGTTAACTACTGTACCGCTGTAGTATAACCGTGGAGGCACTCCTCCTGGGACGTGGCCGGGTATTAAGGCATACAGCAGGCTACTCAGTGTAGGATATGCCAAACCTGTTAACCCATTAAGGGCTGCATAGTACTCTGATGAGTTAAGGGCCGCATAGCGCTCTGATGAGTGATGTGCTATGGCATTGGTCGTCATGAAACATGGTTGTATGCATGCATCATGAGGACCCTTTAGGAGTTACTCGTGTACCACGACATAGAGCATAATGCATTGAAGCAGTACGCGGTCCTTAAAGGGTTGTTACAGCAGGAGAAAGGATTTAAGGGGAGAGGTGGGAGGGCATTGAAGGTGACATGAATGGTAGGGCTGCACGCTGGGCTGCGTCAGGGTATGTGAATGTATCCTCGGGTTGTACAACAAGTATGGCGTGCTTATTGAGGGACCTCCACACCGTACTACTACAAAGCGGCCTACTTTAACCCCTCCTCCAGCACCCTCCTCCTGCACCCCGCGTGCTGTACACCCGGGTGCTGTCCTCGTCTTGGCAGCCTCCTCCTGTAGCTGCACACAGCTACTGCCATGATGCGGGCCCCCACCCCACACTCCATCCAGGTTCAAAGGTGCTACCATCTACGTTCGGACATTTCTAGAACGGGTTTAGGCTTCAAAATACCACTTTTTCCTTCACAAAATAAATTGTATGCTGATATTTGAACCCCGTGGGAGACGCATTTTCTGCCCCCCAAAAAAAGCGGATTTTAAATTACAGTATCATGAGTATGTTTAATACCACGGCAAAATACCCTTTTGAATTTCTACTGAGTCAGATTGAGAGAGAGAGAAAAAATACATGCCAAGAAGATTCAAACCCGCCCATATTTTCGCGTTTTTAGCACGTGGATGGTGTCAGTTGAGGGAGCAGAGTGCAGGGACCGGGGATGTGGGAGGTGGGAGCCATATGCACAGAGCAGCTCACACTACTAGTATACCACACGGAGCAGCTCCGAGTGTAGGGGAGCTGCAGTGGGGAGCAGCATGCAGCGCTATAAGGCTGGTGTGAGGCTGAGAGCAGCTCACAGTGTAGTACTGTACTACAGTACACAGCGGTACGGCCAGCTATTATACCTGCACACACGGGGTCGGGCAATAATTTAGAAGCTCATATCGACTCACGGCCACTGCTGCTGAAAATGCCGAGTAGCACAGTCTAGAACCACACTGAGACGATTGGAAGTGAATCTCGTGTAGCTATAGATATGTACCGGTAGATGTAAGGGGTTGGCTGGAGGTTGGTGCAATGAGTATAGAGCAACTCAATGGTTAGTGTTACATTGGGGAAAACACAGTTAGGAGCAACTCAAGGCAATATGGCCCTTTATTGGCCGCATGGTGCTTTGATGTGCTGTGGCAGTGTGCCATTTATCGTCATGATGCAAGAGTCTACTCGCTAGTACTGTGCTATGTTCATGCATCATGCTGACTCTTTGGGAGTGTATCACCCAGTGTGCATGGATACAGCCCTGCATTAAGCACTATGTGGCCTTTAAAGAGACAGTACTGTTAGGAGGCTACCCTCATGCCACTGGTGCTATCACACCATGGAGCCACCACACACAATGTGGGATTTAATTCCCACATGTTTAATAATTAAAAATCAATCATTATCTCCACGGTAATATCACCACATGGTTCTGTAACCGAAACTGACTATCCATTAAGTCTACGCCATATCCTCTGTCCACCTTGTCTAACACGTGTTTCACGAATTGGACTCATAATATTGGAATTATCCAGAACTGGTCGTTTGCATTCGTGAATATTGTATTTAATTATGCATTAACATAACTGGCAAGTTTCCAAGAGCTGTAGTATCGTAGTTGTATGTGTATGTGTAATACAGTTGGTTGGAGGCAATGGGGATAGATCTTCTTTGTGAGCAAAAAAGACACGACATACTTCAAATAGAAGAAGTACCGTTTAGCTGTCTTTATGAGCCTTCCTTTGTAGCCAATGTTCTTTAAGGGAAACCCCTACAGCAATGTTGTAGCGGCTTGACATGATGGAACAACTGCTGCTGCTTGACAGGTTGGGGACAGGTGGAGTAAGTAATGCGTACAGCATGTGTCCGTATGACAACCAGTGCACGGTGCCTGAGTAGTATATGCAGATGGGGCTTCAGGCTACCTCCCAGCAGGGTACTACCGTCGTATTCACTCCACCCCACTCATCATTAGTATGCTTACATGGACTATGTGCATTGTTAGAACGGTGTGCTTTGACCTCTTTTTATTAACTAGAACTTAGTATGATGAATAATATGTACAGGTAAATATTTTATCTGTTATATGTGTGAAAAATAAATTATTTAGTGATGAAAGTGACCAATCTAAAGATATCTTGAAAATGTTCAAATAGAGGCCCCTAAATAAAGGTCCTCTATCGTTAGGTACAGGTCTTCACGACATAAAAAAACAACACTTGAAATCAGGGAAAAACGTTCATCCTGGTTAAAGGGAAGACTTTCATCCCTGATTATAAGAAAAGAGACATCAGTGCTTCTCTATAAATATACACACCATGTAAACTCGCCACTAATAGAAACTTGAGTGGTTTACATCTGGTTAAAATCGCTAAAGCTTTCAAGAACTTAAAAGGAATGTCACTTTACTGATACAGTTCTTTGTGTTGTTTTTATAGAGTGGTACAGCAACACTGGCCCCCTGGCACCGCCACACAAGATGAGAGCCATCACAGGCGGCATCAGGTGTGGGCCGCCCTTCTCTGAGCCTATAAATAGCAGCTGCTGGAGCCGCACAGAATGGCAGGGGTCAGGGGTCAAGCTGCCGCCTCCTCTGTTCTGGGGTGCCACTGAAGGTTAGCCTGGCCTCGGCCTTTGACGGAACAGGGGGACAGCCTATGAACATTATGCTTGCATAGGCTGCTTGGGAATTCTCTGATTGGCCACAGAGCTGGTTGCTGGTGATCAGTCTGATATGGTATGACTGAAACCAGTTGTGAGCTGGTGTTTTGGTCTCTCAGGTAAGTACCAGCGAACCGCCATTTTGGTTGGAATTCCTGTAGAATTGCTGACAAGATGAGAGTAGTTTACAGACCCTCCTTAGACCAGGGCAGGCTACACTGGAGGCAGGACTGGAAGCGTGAGGAGGGAGGCGTCCACTCCCGACGTTGTCATGGACACGGCTAGCCATGAAGGTCAACTCAAGGATGGGTGAGACCGCCCCCCCTCCCCCCCCCCCCCCACACACACTTTCAACACACCACTAAAGACCAATGACCCCAGGGCCACCCCCAGCCCCCAGGCACCCCCCCCCCCCCCCCACCACCACCACCACCACCCTAGAGCTGGTACCGCTGCCTCGTGGACGATGCGGAAAGTTGTACACAAAGGGATGCCCCAGACGAAGCTTTGTCCTTATTGGTGGTGTAAAAGGACAGGGGTCAATGTCACTAGTCTCACTACCCCCCCCACTGCAGCATGTCCCAACCACCAGTTCCTCCGGCAGAATGCACCCTACCCTATCAAGTATTTTCTTTGTTACAGGATTCAAAGAATTAAAGACAACCCATTAAGAAATAAGTGGGGAAATGATGACGTTATATTATTTCTTATCATCATGTCTTCCAATGTGTGTAAATTTACTAATAATGATGGAATGAGCATCATCTTCTTTTCTCTAATAAAGTTGAACATGATCCATAATACGAGCGCTTGTAATGTGTCCTTCCTACACATTTCCCCATTGTAAACACGCAGGCGTCATAGTGGGAAGACCGTCTTTTTTTGTACACATTTCCTGTAGTAGCTCTAAGTCGCTTACCCCCCCCCCCCCCCCACTCCCTCCCCCACCCCCTCCCCCTCTCTCCTGCCTCTACCTTCCTCATACCCCAGCACTGATTGGCTTGTATAAACACGTTATCTACCTGCCACCCCCACCCACAAGGGAACCTTCACAAATGACGTCACCAGCTATGGGATGGGGTAAGGGAGGTCTTTGGGCTTTAGTGACAAAATACAACCCGGCCCATACACAAGTTCATTTGTATACACCATTTTGCCGAATATAGTGACTAGGGGGTAGGGAGGGGTGTGATGAAAAAGGTCCCAAAAAATAGGTGATTTTCATGTGTGAACGTTCCCCACTGGGGCGGCTTTCTAGTCTGGGCGCTCCCGTCGCCGACCGAGCAGCTCCAGCCCGGCCAATAATACAGTCGGCGTCTGTGAGTGGCTCAATTTGGTAAATGTCACTTGGATGCGTCCCGTTTAGGACACAGGAGGCGAATGTAAACACAGCACCACGGCCCGCCTCCCGCACTTACCGGAATAAGGGAGTGCTCATTTCTTAACTAAACGGGAGGGGAGGGTTGAATTTTTTTTAACCCCGCCCCCCGACTGCTCAGTGAGTTGAAAGCGTGTCCGCACCCCATTATATGTAGTAACGCATGGGCTTTTCTCGCTTAAAACAGATAAAAAGATTTTTGCACTCCCACGCATGAGGGGTTGAATTCCCACCCCCACTCCCTGTAAGGGATGGAGATTTTTTACACCTGCATCCCCCCTTGTCTAAAAATGAGCGCTCCTCAAGTCTGGTGTGGGTGTGGTGGGTGTATGTGTGTGTGGGGGGGGGGGGGGGGGTTGAGGACCAGTATTGAGTTTTGATGAACACGATGAGGACCAGGACATCGGGGACTAGCGGCAGGTATAAGGCCAGGGAGGTGTAGGAGAGAGGGAGGTGTAGGATAGAGGGAGGTATAGGGGAGAGGAGGATGTGAGAGGTGAAATACAGACAGGCATATCGGAAGACTAATTTAATCTATATCAATACCCCATCATATAAACTTTAATAATAAATGGACGAAGGGTTGTGGCAGTGTCCAGAAAGAAGCAAATGAGAAAACACTTGCACCTTTCAGAGTTAAACTGACTAATTTAAAATATTCAACCTGTGTTTGTCTATGAAACGTGTCTATAAACATTCTGGATGAAATAAACAATTGTTTGTTTTTTTTTGTCTTGTTTTTTATTTCTAATTCATCACCTTTCTAGAGGGATGTTTTCCGTTGAAAAATCTAGAACTGAAACAATTGTAAACACACTAAGGTGTGTGACCGTTGCTTCCGCCTGGATCTGTATATCTGTCAAGCTAATGGGCACGGCCACTACTTAACCTGGTACATGTACATGTACTGGCAAAAGAACCACTGATAACGATCGGTACGGTACCAGTTGTTACATAATGTACCGCAAGGATTCTGCAGTGAATGGTGGAAATACTTCCATCATATGGTCTAAACTCATCATATGGTCTAAAACTACATTCCCCAGTGGCCTATAGAAGTGCAGGTGGTCTGAGACCGCACCCACCCCGGCTGGGAGAGGGAGTGGGGTGGGCTGTAGGTACCAGTCTGGTGGCACGTGTGTCAATTATTCACAGATCAGCGTGGGACACGTGTGGGGCGGTGCTTTGAAGTGAGTGGTGCAGGTAAGGCAACACCTGGCCGCACTCTGCCGCCACTACTGATACCACTCCTCCTCCAGTACCTACAGCGGCTAACAAGGCCAGCTTATCACCTTAAGTTTAAAACTGGGGCCCCTTCAACTCAGTGCTAAACACATGTGTGTGTGGGTGTGGCCATGGAATAAGTCACTTGTGACTTAACTTATACATAGAACACTGTGGCATGCATTCCCATATGTCTTTTTTTTTTAATACATCTTTGTTTAGTCTAGGTTACAATTTTACAATATATACTTTGTTCAAGCACGAAGTAACCTAAGGGAGAAGTGAGGGGACCTCCCTCAGGTCATTAGTCATCTGAGAAGTTCAATATCAAAGAGTTTTATTTCAATCTAGACCGAGGTACACTCATTTACCCATCGTCACACAAAACGATCTCCGCACATTGATGGTCTGAAGGGGTGGGCTTTGTACGTGCATGAGGTTCTGATCTCACCATTATTAACCTTTGTTTTATATCCCCAGTTTGATCAAGTAGATTGCAAAATAAAGTACAATATACCGCTACATCATGGTATCTGAATCATGCATTTCCACACAAAACTGTATTGTCTTGTCATAAATATATACAATGTGGTAACTAATATGAATTATAGTTCCTAGTTGAATAGCGATTATATGACAATTGATCACATATAGCGACATAGTAGCTCCATGCATGCAGTACTGGAGCACTCACAATAGCCGATATAGCGTACTGCATAGTACTCCAGTTCCCTATTGACATCAGGCTGTCAATAATGTACCTGAATATAGCCATATCTCACTACTGAGTAGTACATTAGTACCAGCACCAAAAAGTCACTCCCCCATACAGCGGTGTATGATCAATATGCACGCAACATCCATAAGTTATCAGCAGTACCACTGTGTACAATAACAGCCGTGTGTACGGCCACTCACAATACATCGTAAACAGGTTAATATAAACAAGGCGGAGGGCGGAGGGCAGGTGGGGGAGAGAGAGATTTGACCCTTTTTTAGTCGGCTGCGATAATTTGAACATGACGGGAGAGGTGGGGTGATAGGAACACATTTGGACCCTTTTCGCGGGGCAGGGGCAGGGGCGGATCCAGGGGAGGGGGGGGGGGTGCTGGGGGTCCGGGCCCCCCCTCCTTTTGGAATTTTTTTTAGATTTTTTAAATGATAATTTGATCTGCCGCGAGTCGCAAAGCGTCACTTTTCGGTGCTTTGGTGTTTGGTAGACCCCCCCTTTTCAAATTCCTGGGTCTGCCCCTGAGGGGGTACAGGGAATATGACAGCGTGCTCAGGAGAAAAGCCACCACCAACCCCCCTTTTCTTTAAAAATTACCAATCTGTTAATCTAGCTAAGGCAATTTCTAAGTTTCATTTTGATACCTATACTGGGCAGCTTTATTTACCAGTACGTGGAAGGAGTCGTGTGTGTATACCTTCGTGCATAGACGAGAATTTCTTGGCAAGCTAGGTCACAAGAATAACATTATGTCAATATATTGAGCCTGTGAAATTCTAGCTTCTAATCGTGGTACTCTGCAGCATGGAATGAGGGGAGTCAGAGGTCACACACACACAGAGCCAGTCGCAGATATGTATCCTACATGCATCCCTCCGTTCTAACAAACACACAAAAAGTGCAAATCCTGCACGCGCACCATGAATTATACATTTGTACATGGTATTTGTGATACACAACAACATGACTAAATATGCGCTGCTTTCAACAGCGCCTTCGTATACTCTTCTTTTTTTATTTGGCAAAAATGTCACCTGTTTTCAGCAGAAATGCGAACGGTTCTCATGTCCCTGCAAAATGTCACCCGCAGACCCCCCCCCCCCCCCCCCAACGTTATTGAAAAAATATCCCTCCCTTTAGTAGTACTATATCCACCATCAGAGTACAGGGGCCTGGCACCACTTAGCAGAGTGTATGTCATCAAATAATTGGCACCAGCTCAGAGACGGTGCATACATCTCACATACTAAGTATGTTAGGGTATCTTTTGTGTTCTGTCCTACATGCTGAAAGACTGGTCGTGGGTATTGACCCGAGATGTGACACAAAATCTCTCTTTTTGAGGCACAAATCAACCTTTAATTCCCCAGTCATCAGGATGTGGCAATATGTTGAAATGAAGTAAACTGCATTGCCCCCCCCCCCCCTCCCTCAACCTCAATGAGTTAAATTTGATCACGGCAAACCCTTAAATTCGTGTTATGCTAACGCGCGGGTTGATATCTGTTAACCCACGGTGGAGGGCTAAGACAAAGGATTCGCACCTCGGTTATATTGCATACCCGAGGGTTAAGTCAGATAGACTACACATGGCCTGGGTCCTTCCATATGCCTACTGGTCATCAACTGGGTGTATAACACCTCGTCTTGACCCTGTGGGGCAGTGGGTATATGGAAGAATCGTGTCCAGGTGACAATAGTCTATCTCTCACACATATTCTGTAATTTATTCAGTAGGAATGTATAACACGATATCGTGTGCAGCCAACAGCATGAAGTGCTAATGTGCATGCATGATTACCGGTAAACATTACTCAGGTCGGAACTAGACTGCATACAAGGAGGACTGTCTGAGTCTTTGTAAACTGTTATATGTGTATATATTATTTACTCCATGTGTTACTTCTTTATCCATGTAATATTCTTTTATTACAATGTTTATTCTTTCCCTCTGGGACCTTTAATTATAATTCATATTCCTTTTTGTTCTGAAGAGTAGATGAAAGTTGTTAGTAAGATAAGAACTATATGAAAATAACAAGGGTGGATCTTCACTGCCCTTTCAGGTTACTTCGTGGACGAACAAAGAAATATTGAACTTGTAACCTAGACGAAATAAAACTGTATTAAAAAAAAAATTACAGCATAATGATACAGACGGGTAGGTCGTTATCATATCATATTGTATGAACCGTGAGGAGTTCTCTCGTACACTAGTCTAGCAATCATTTTCCAAAGAGAAACTGAGTTTTAGACTACCCGGTACAAGAATCTACCTATGGTTAAGTATAGAGACTCTCATTTTCCACATGAAAAGTCAACCGGGCTGTGTGAGGAACAGATGGGGTTTAGGTAGGTAGGGAACATGTAGGTGGAGTCTGGGGGTGGGGGGAGGGGGGGGGGGTGTTGTAGGCTGCAGGAGGGTGGGTAACATGTCTAATGAGAAGCTCTCACGACATGCCTCACTGAGTACCCAGCCTTACCTCAGCCATACAAACAAACATGACACACATTAGTACCAGGGCAGGGACATCACATGTATTCTTGTACTATTGGAGAATTTTTGTTTCTTTGGGTAGTTTAGCGTGCACTGTGCCTTCATCATGAATCGTGACATCTTTTACTACATAGGCCTACTACCGATGTGTATGTTATTATTCAGACTAACATGTAAGGATATCTACACATGTCAACTTGTATACAGCCCTACACCGTAGTACTGTACTGTAGTAGTAGCCTTGTAATGAGGGCAGCTGGCAGCCTGCTCCGTCCTCCCACCTGACAGCTACAATAGTCTACTCAGTATAGACCAATACAGCAAGAAAGGGTGACTTTTCAGAAAAGTTGTTGATACAGTTGTTGAACTTTTCTGAAAAGTGACTGACAAAAAAAAGAGTTATGGACACAAAATCATTCATTCAAATATGAGCTATATGAAAGATAATTCTCTTATGAATCTCCTTATATGAAGTGTTTGCAAATATAGTTATTACAGATAATGTTATAAGGATTCTGCTAAAACCAGCATAAACACAACTATCATAAAAAATATCTTGATGCATGGGTCTATAGTATACAGTAACAGTGATACATTGGTGGTCCCCACACCTGGACACGGTCCGCCTACCTCATGGGTCACCCCTCATCTCCACACAGGTACACACAGGGTTCACTGTATAACGGCACTAGCACATCCTGGTATTTCAGGTAGTCGGGGGCTAAACCCTATCTCCTTATCAGGTTAATCCCCTCCTTTCACACCTAGGACAAAGGGACTGATAAGAAATTCACCCATAATGCACTGCCCCGGAATCGGGGGCCTAACCAGAATGCATTGCTCTGAGGCAAGATGGCGGCCCCCATAGCCTAATGCGCTAGTGCCGTATACCGGGGTCTATACAACCCTCTTTCATGTTAACTTTTAGATAGCATACTAAATCTTTATGTTCTGTCCCTCTGATATCACGTTTATGTGGTGTGTGAGGTTAAAGAACCCTTACTATTACCATGGTAAATGTGCAAGGGTGGGGTTTCTGTCTCCGGCTCATTTCATAGATTCCAAGTCCATTCAACCATCTTGGATATGATCATCCTGGGGACGACTACTGGTGAAAAACTTAACCGACTAAATGAGTAAAATGGCAGTGTGGATTCCCTTCCTTTGATGGGACAACCAGACTTTAAACTACCCAAACAATCAAAACCTGAACCCTCTCTATAAAACAGTGCGGAGCTGCGGAGGGTGATACCGAGTAGAGGTGGTAGGAGGTGGGGTATACCCGGTATATGAAGGGTCTCTTTTGGCTCCCAAGATGGAGTGGCGGAGTAGACAGACAGTACGCGGCTGTGTGAGTAGGGTGGGTCTGTCAGAGGTACAGGAGGAGGGGGGTGGGAGTTTCCACCTGACTACCCCCTGCTGCCGGCCCCTGGCTACACGCACCCTCTACGTCTTTATGATATCCACCTCACTACGTCTCCGTTCACGTCACTGCTATGCTATATTATACTTCCACATTATAAAATACCAACTACCGGGTACATGCTAGTATTAAATATCATCATTGACATGACTAGTGTAATATCAACATACTCTGTAGTACGCTACCAGAGCGTACGCCCATAGATAATGATGCCGCCCACTGATCTACAGAATGTCAGAAAGCAGGAATTTTGATACATGTTATTGTTACAATTTCGGTCAGTTTTCTGCAAAGTAGGGCAAAGTGTCATCTGTGCATACACCTGTACGGCTATAGCCTATACATGTACATGTGAGACCCGGTTTAGTGGTGGCCTAGTGTAGAGAGTAGGGCATGTACACACAGACGGAGGCGTTAGTCTTTCTGGTCACATCATGTAGTCCTACAGTCGTGACTGCCCCACGTGGCTGTGTACACAGCAGGTGACTGGGGGCGGGTCTCTAGCATGGCACCCACTGTACTACCGGTATACTGAAAGCTAACAGACGTATTGTACAGCTGCACTCATACTGTTACTGCTGCTGCATCTAAACTACTACAGCGAGGCCTCGATATTGCGGTCTTTAATAACTCGACACCCTCCGGCTACTTTGTCAGGGACACTTCTATAGTCTATACATAGGCATATAAACATGCTTCAGTTATCCGGCAGATTCAAGATCTGGCCTTTTTTCCCCCTGAAACGGGGATGGTCGGATTATCGACGTTTCACTGTACAGCACTGTGATGATTCGTTTTATAGCCCCTTGCATATAGCAGGGTACAGTGACACACCTGGGGTGACACAACACATTCTATAGGCTGTGCCAATACAGCACTGTCGCCTTCCCTGGTGATCTATGTTCATGGTTCAAGTAATATGTAATAATTTATTAATGTGGCGGCCTGTGGCACTCAACGTGTGTTTGCCTGCTATTCTCTTATAACCCGATACAACATTTTAGACCATTAGATGAATAAAATAATTCTCTCTATTCCCTGTCGAATTCTTAGAGTACAACTGGTACGAAAATAAGCTTGACTCCCATACTAGTATATACTGCTATAACCTTCAGTACCCTACCTCTGATAGTGATGACCCCACCCATTCTTCCACCTCCAGTACCCCACAGATCAGCCACACTAACTCGCTCCTGCTCCTCCAGTACCCATCAGTACTGAGCTACTCCCACCCCCTACGGCCACAGTTCTACAAGTGGGCCGCTAGTGCACTACTAAATATAGGAACAATCTCCCCCCACCCAGTGCACCCAGAGTGGGCCGACTCCACTCGGCTCAGGCTCCATGCCAGACGGGGCCAGAGGCCCAGGGCTCTTGTTGTGACGGCCCATGGTGGTGGAGAGTGGGAGGCACTGGTACTGTGCTTGGGGAGGGCTACTGTGCTTGGAGAGGGCTACTGTGCTTGGAGAATGCTACAACGTGTGTGCGATATGATACACTTTCAGTTTCCAATAGAGTCTACCGTAAATGGTCGTGTATAACCCACACACATTATATAAACCCGGTATTTTTTTTGAGGAAATGGTATAATCCAGGGCCACACTGGTGCCTGACTTTTAAATTATAATTTATTATATAATTTTTTTTTTTTTTTTTTTTTTTTTTTGGTGGGGGTGGGCGGGGGGTGTTAGTAGTGTAGTTACTAGCATACATGTACCTATAAAACCGAAACAGAGTTTGGTTCGCGTAAATTTAAAATTTCAGTCAGAATTGCATGTAACACAGTAATTGATATTCACGTGTACAACTAGAATTGATAGTGTGTGTGAAATGATTAATGATAAATTGTCGCTGTGCTAAATTGCAGCCTTTCTGACATGCACATGACTGATAGGGTGTATGGGTGAGCGCCATTAATTAATACTACCATGATAAATCGATACCAGGAGGACAGGTCCACCAGAGTGTGACGACATGTGTGCATACAGAAACAGCATTTGACAACCTCGCACAACTACTACAACTATCATATCTACGGCGCATACCGGTAAATATCATAGGGCCAAAGAAGTGGATCCAGATGGGTCAAAAGCGACCTGGCGTGTTTAAGTTTGACTATGGCATAATGGTCTAGAAAAGCGACTCTGTGACCCGGGGCCTTTCCAACCTGAAGGGGGGGGGGGGGGGGGGGGGGGGCTCTGCACCCCCAAAGAAGGGAAAGGTGTGTTTCAGGTGACATGGTCTCAAAATATGGGCTTTTCCCCCACTCTTTTTTTAAAATGTTACCAAGGCCTCAAAATTACCAGGAAAATTGGATAAAGATTTCTATAATTGGTAACCTGAAAGTCACCTTTTTTCTTAAGGCCTAGGTACATGATACGTGTGTATGGTAAACGGCTAAGAATCCATGTCCACGTACAGCAATGTGCAATATAATGAGCCTGTACCCCTAAATTCGACATGGCCTTTTTTTCTAAATTGTCATGGGGCATGTGGGTCCTCGTGACATGGACGTTGGCCTTCTTTCTAAATCAACATTAAGCAACAGAGACATGGGACATGTAGTTGTGGCCCCTGCAGTACTATATCAACAGTGGTTATGACCCATTATGTACCCTTTAATATCAAGTTATCAGGCAAAGTTAATACAGACCGTCCTTTTAGTATTACCAATTTAGCATGGGTTCGCTATCTGTATCATTGTTATAAACAACATAGGTTTTAAGAATAATACCAACTAGTATACTAATAGGCTTAGATCAGCTTAATCATTGACCATGAACCCTGAGTGATCCCTTAACCACACATATATAGAGGCTTAACCGGGATTACAGTATAACCTTTGAAGTGGTAGAACTATAAAACATCCTGTTTGTAATACACTAATCGTTTTGTACACCGCTATACACACTCAATTACAACCAGTCGGTAACCGGTGTTATTAAAGCAGGTCACTCCCACTAGACATATATAAAACCTCTAAACATAATACACTTACTAGATTACATGTAGCACACCTGTGTTCATGCTGATTTATTTACACCTGCAAAAGGTTTGTTTCAAGTCACCTGACCCTACCTATCAGATCAGTACCGACCCTAACATTATTGTAACCTTTTTTGGGGCCAGAATCATGAAACAATGATTATCTGACATACTTGGTCTTTTTTTTCAGCAGGTTACCAGAAACACATATATGTGTTTCTTTGGCCTATTTCTGATTTGGTGGGAATGGTTACAACTAAATTGTATGATATTTACCTCGACCTGACTATGCTATGTCATAATTGTGATGTGATATACTATAGGGGTCTAGACACCGATAACAACATATCATGATCAATGTTTACCCATATACCCTGACCCGGCTCTACCAGTAGCCTATAAGGATCTGTTGTTATTTTTAGGTCATGATATAGACTGTGTTATGACGTACACTTACTAAGTAACTGTGAGCTAATTCAGTCAAGTGGTATCCTGCTACAATCCAGGGTACTATTTATGGCCTGTAATGCCTTATCATCTAGATTAGCTTTCTAAGTTTCATTATTTTTCAACTAAGAAAAATATCAACTTTTGTAATTTATACACATTCACACGACCATTCTGCATTTCCTGAATAAATAGGTTTTGAGTGAAAAGATGTTTTTTTAATAATTTACTAGTACATTGTACATGCACTAAACTTTACCCCCTGTAAGACGCACGTTTGTATAAATAGGTACAAATACAGATCAAGGTACTTACTGATCTCATTTCCTCGGGGCAAATATACTTGCTTGTATCCTCTTCTTCCTCCCATGGATTGAGGTAGTCCGGCGGGGGACCTCCTCCACCGCCCCCTCCGCCATACTTTCCTTTTTTGTAACCCGATTCCGAATCGTAATCCGGGTTCTTCCGCTTGGGATTTTGCCTTGGCTTAGACATGATGTGACTGATTCTAAAGCGTACTCCGTACAGGTAAAATCCAAACTCGAGCTGTGACTACTTGACGTTTTAATTCCAAGCTGAAAACGGGAAAAGAAGATATGTGAGTTACATCATTGATTTGTCCTTAATTATTTGTATTTGCCTATACCCACCCCTAACACCATCATAAAGCAGGTTTAATATTATAGACTGACTCATTGGCCACATATATTACATACCCCAGAGATCATATACTATAAAAATATGTACAATGTAATACAATTTCATACCATGACATGATTTTGCCTACCGGGTATTTAATTATGGGGGTCACATATCATGAACTTCCGATGATGACCATGCATCTAAATATCCGAATATATCCTCTTCTGAGGCAGCACCAAGACTAACATTCGTGTATTTAAATAAATGGATCTAGATCATCTTTTTGTCACCACTATACGAGGGCTTCTCCGGCTATTCTCCACCCCTGTTATTGATACACTGTATTACAGGCACACAGATGAATCAATCTATTTCTCTAGGTTGTATTATTTGGACGAGCCTAATGAGTCACTAAGACTTTTAGTAAGAGCTATGCAACCCCAAACAATTAGAAATATGGTATCAGTTAGTGAATCAGTAGGCCTACTATCACCATTAGACTTAACCAGGCTCAGTTACCAGGTCTACTAGTTTTACCGGTACAAAGTACTAAGGATTCAGTACACAGGCCTACATGCTAACATAATCTATGCAAGTTGGTTGCACGGGTTGAGAAATTATGTCATTGGTCTTAGAGTTCTATAGAGTTGATCATCAACACTACAGTTGGCATTGTAGTGCCACTGAGTGGGTGGCATGAATGAATGTAAACAAAAGGCCCCCACTGCCCCAGCCTACTCAAACGGACGGTACGCGAAGTGTGGTGTAGGCCAGCGAAGACACTCACAACACAGCCATAGATATAAAGTCAAGACATTGTCATAAGCAGCATATCAACAGCATTAGCACGGTGAACATGTCTAGTTGTAGTTTGAGCTAAGGTTAGGCCGAAATAATCACAAAAGAGGTTTTTCACTGCAGGTGGCAGTCCTGACTTGCTCTATGCAGCTGATCTGTCAACGAAAATATTCTCGGAATCTCCAAGCCCTGTGATGACTCAGGCGAGGCACTGGTACCATTGGGTGCGCCATGTCCTCCTCTATTTTTCACACCTACCTAGATTCCTCCTTTTCTGTGGCAAAGTTACATAATCAGGGTAAAATTTTCACGATTATTGTAACACGCGCTTCGCGCCCGCAACCACCTACGTCACAAGCCGAGGGGCTAAATAGGTCAAGTTTGCCGCCATCTTGAGGCTTTCCCCGTAAATTGGGAGCGTTAGTTTCGTATTTCCTGAATATTTTTCGTCTAACACACTAGGATGGCATGATATTTGTTCTATAAATACCATATTAATACAGTAATAACATTATTATACATGTCATGTGTAGTTTTCCTACAATAAATCCACCTGACAGGAATTGATTGTCAGGATTTGGATTCACCCACCGACCACCGCATTGGGAATGGAAAATGCGGAGGCGATTTGAGTGAACAGCACATTTTCAATGATATTTGGCCTTTAAATTGTGTCTCGTGTCTCAGACTATGTACAAACATATATATTAACATCTGCTTTAATGATTGTGGGTCGTTAAATTGTGTGTTCGTTGTGAATGGTGACGTTTTTTGTTAGAAAGCATAACCGGAATAAGGAAGACCTGTGAAATTGAACGAACGGCCATCGCATCGTCATCGGAAACCCACCCATCTCAAATCTTTATTTGTGTCCCTAAATGTTGTCGTTTCAATGAGATTTCCTGATTAATTTGAGTGCAAATAATACTGATTAGGTCGAGATGATCAGCACGTTTCGTGCCAGAGGGACTGTGGCATCTGTTTGAGGGTTTTGTTGCTGCTTCTGCCGGCACAGGCAGCGGCCAAGTTGGGTCAGTTTTACATTGTTACACGTGCCTTCTCTGCACACCCGCTCTACGATCACTTACTGGTCTATCTGCTCTTAATTGAAGGTATCCAAACAAAATCTGGGTTCGTAGGCTCGGGACAGGTCTCTGACAATCCTCTAGGTACTGCTGTGGGGAAAATACGCGCACACTTTGACGAAGAAAACTGGAATTTAAACTAGGTTCCTTCACACAGATGTGTGTATGTAGGTCTCCGACCGAACAGTGGCTCGCTTCGCGACAACACCGACAAACATTCGCCGTCGGAACATTCGCCGCGACACAGGCCACTTCCGTAAACCGGTGCAGCAGGTGCGCGCTGCGTCCCGACTGCCGCCACTACTCACGGGAGGGGAATTCTACCAATTCTTATCAGGAGCTGTCACACTGTTGCATGTGGGACAATTGAGGGCCTTTAAGAATTAAAATGTGACATTGATAATGGCCTAGGCTTTCTTAATCTGAAGAAACTCTGCAAATAAGAGTGGAACCAAAGTTAAGATGTGTGTTCTAGCCTACACCAAGACGACAAGAGAACTTTAGAATTACCTCTATTTCGGCGTTCCATAGCAGTGCAGCGCTTTCACTGTGGATATGGCCCGGCTATAGCACCTAGGCCTACCTACCTAGGCAGTCAGCAGGCATATATCTCAGTAAGGCAGTGATCATTTTTTAACAACAGGGGGGGTGGTGGGTTTCCGCGCATAGTGGGCGAAATTTTTTACACCCCCCGGTCTAGGGTTCAACATTTTTTAACCCCAGCCCCCCTTACGGCCGAAAAACAGGTTAAATTATTTTGACCCCCCCAAGAGGGGTCCAACTTTCCCCCCCCCCCCCCCCCTGTCAAGGGGTCGGTCGACCTGAAACAAACTTTTCTTTGGTATATATATACTACTAAACGACCAGCAGTGCTCCCGCTCCTCACCAGACGGCGCGCTATGCATTATGTCATATTATCGCCCATTGGTTTCGGGCAGCTGTAGTGCTAAGCCTATGGGGCGTCTCAGTATTTTGGCTCTGGAAGCTTTAATAATTATCGTATCTACTAACCAAGCATGTCTACATGACCGGGAAGGCGATTCCCATTGGGTTTAGCACATAAAATTATAGCCTGAGGTAGATACGAGTATAATTTCAACCACAGCAATGGTAAAGGTATGGGGAGTTGCCCAGCCAGAGACCCGTATGTCAGGGTTGGTGCGCGATTTTTTCATGTGTGCTGATGCTGTTAGATGAGTAGTATAGGCCAGCAGGGGTAAAATTTACTCATTAATAAACCATCACTCTGTTTCTTTCATTGGGTTACTACAAATGTACAACCTTTCTCTATCGAGTCCACATTTTAGATATCATGTGGGGTAATTAATTTAATTTCGGTGGAACTCCAGTCCATACCTCTATATCTCTAAATTCAATGATACATTCTGAGGTGTTCGAGGGAGGTATTATTATCAGGCCTACTCCAAGACATGATTTGAAGATTAACTGTTAGATAGGGGTATTCTGATACGGTTTCTTGTATCTTGCATTTTGCGGGCTAAATGAGCTATATTGCTCCAGGATAACCTTGGGTTTCTATCTGTATTAAGTCTGCAGGTATCTTGCTCAAATGAAATTTCGTAATGAAAAACAAACCCTTGGTGGGAGGGGTGGGGACAAACTTGATAAAGCTTCCATGATTGGAGGGGGAGGGTTAAAAATTAAGTATTGCCCATTTGATAATTCGCGACCACACGTAGGCCTAATTCGAATACTTACCTGTGATAATCATAATTTACTGTATAACATAATGTGTGTATATTACTGTATAAACTTGTACTATGAGTCAACTATGCTAAGGGTTGCACTGACGTGTCTATACTAAAGCTGCATTGATCTATGTACTTTCATATAACATATTTGTAACTGAAAATCAAAGTGATGTTATGAATAAACAATGTAAATAAAAAATTCATGAATTCATAATTTTTTAAGAGGAGGCCATTTCTGAAAAACAGAACTAAGTGGGCGGGGGAATCACTTTCAGCTAATTGGAGGGGGGGGGGGGGAGTCGTCGTGGAAAATTGCCGTTGTGGGAAAAGCCTAAAATGACTCTGGTCTAATAAAATGACTGGTGTGGTCGGACCAGATATATCCTGCATTCTGGGCTTAACGGAAAGACCATTTCAAGCGTACCTATTCGAAATGATGTTATAAGAGCATAAACAAAATATGAATAGAGAAACTAAAGCTGTTTTATGTTGTTGTTGTTCTGTTTATTTAACCCTCAAATATGTCAGGGCGCTCTGTCATAATGAATGTATCTGTGGCCCCAATATTTCTAGTCTGTATTCTAATACAAAATGTCTTCTAATACAAACTTTCACTTGACTCAAGGGTGCCCCTGCTAGAGAGGTTTGACTGTACAAAGATATATAGAGCTACATTTTCTAAGATGTAGTACATTCCCTATATGTAAGTCACCCTCCACTATAACTGGATCACCACAATTTTCTTTGAGCACTGTGACGAATTTTGGCTGTCCAAGACAGCTGCTGGGTTGGGTAATGGGGGTGGTTTGATGCCTTTCATAGACACAGATAGAGTTACTGGGAGTCAGGACAGCTCAGCAACAGTGGGTCAGTATCCTCATGGTGGTGGTTGACACGTACACCTGAATGTAACACCCGGGTTCTGGCTGTTATTACTGATGTTTTTGTTGATACGGTCTGGTCCTTTAGATGTACATGAGGACAGAGCATCCCCATTGACCATTAATACCAGTAGTGAGTTTTGGCATGCAGCCAGTATGTTTGATTCCTATCCCTGTAAATGGTTCAGTAATAGTACTTGTAAATAGTCAGTTTAAAAATGTAAAAAATATCCCGTGAAAATTCAGGTCAATCACCGGCATCGATGAATGCCAAACTTTTCCTGTTTTTTTTAATGGTCACCATATTTTGCTTTCCCCCGTACATTTTACAGGCATTTTCTGTTGTATTTTTACAGTGATTTATCATTATTATACAATGATTCTCTTCTATTCAATGATGATTATAATTGTTTCTGGATTCATTGATGTATATTTCATGATTCATTAATTCCAGGCCTGTATAAATATTAGGCCTGAGAGGCATAATTGAATGCCTCATAGCAATATATACATGTACAATCCATGAGCAAAATGTATTCTAGGATTGTTACAAAAAAACATGGGTGTTTATTTATACTATCCTTTCTAGTTCCCACGGTCTCAAAAAGGGAAATTCCACGTCTTTTGTCTTCAATATGGCAAAGGCCTCAATTTTGATTGTGTAATAATGAGATAGTTGGATATCTTTATAAATTTAACACAATTATGTATGTTTTAGTTGATAGCTTCCACTAAAGTCTCCCTATCACACCAAGCTGCCATCTGGCGGGCAAACTTTTAATGTGAGATTAACCGTAAATGAAAAAAACATTGTTTCACTGTTTACGGATGTTCAATGTAAAAGGAATGAGTTCCTCATTGTAAATCACAATTAGGATGATACACGGTCAAATTTAACTTTGATTCTCAATAATTTCAACGGAATATCTTTACAGTGTATTCTGTTCTGCATCTTCGCAGAAAGATACATTTATCTCTGTCATCGTAAATCACAATTAGGATGATACACGGTCAAATTTAACTTTGATTCTCCATAATTTCAACGGAATATTTTTACAGTGTATTCTGTTCTGCATCTTCACAGAAAGATACATTCATCTCTGTCATTAGTATTGTAATTTAACTTGAAAACAAGCCCCCGATCGCCTTTATAGGAGCGGACTCGTGTATAGTTTAGGCTACACTATGACATTCAGTAGGTATACATCTACTTTGGTTTCAGGTAAAAATAGGTATAAACTCAATATGAAAAAAAAAAAATTATTTAGCAGGCTCTTCCACCACACTAACTTTTTCTGGTACGGGCCTCCGACCCTCCTTGCTGAGCACATGCCCTCGATATTGGACCTCGGGAGCCAAGAGAGAACACTCATCACATTTGACTGCAATGTCATGAGTACTGTCATGCTTGTTTAGTCTCTGGAGTACCCGTTTGAGGCGCTTTAGATGCTCATCCTTTGTGGGACAAGTTATCAGTACATGTATATCGTTGGTATAGCATCACACACCAGGAATTCCTTATAATACCTGGTCTATTCCTTAGCAGGGAGATCTGAAGCTCCAGCACACTGAAAATTCTGGGGGTTAGTCAATGCTAATATATCTTAGTCAAAACCACTAACTTATCAGCATTATTAAATCGAACTAAGATTTTGCTAAACTATGACTAACTTTTTACTAACCAGCTACCCACAGGGACTCCACACCAGGTGACAGCACAAGCAAACCATGACATATTTATCTATATGATAAGATTGTAATTGCACTTGTTATCATGCTTAGAGGTAACCTTTTCTAATTTTGAATATGATATGGGGTGTAACATGATGTATGCATGTATCTACTTAGCCAGATTTTAAAAAAACAACTGATCAACCTATTACAATTAGGTTTTCTGAATGGGACACCTTTTTTGTGTTCTTGAAAAATGCATATATCAAAGACAGACTCAAGTCTCAATATGGCCAATTCTACAGGACAATAATTGTTATGTAGACAAACTGGCTTCAATGGATGGAGTTACCATTGCACAGGTAACTCATGATGTGCTTGTTGCATATTAACCAGGGCCATGCCACTGACTGGTTATAGATGTACTAATCACTAATGAATGACTACCGTAAATTCCTGCATGTAACTTGTGGGTTATACTAGAACCAAACCTCTAGTGCCGGTTATACAATATTCTCAGGTCTATGGGCAGGTAATACAAGGGTTTGGGCACGCAATTTTCGCTTATGTTTGTACAAAAGTTAGTAAAAAGTTAGTACAACCTACTAACTTTTGACTAACATTTGAGATTCAATATTTTCAGTGCAAGGGGCCTGGAGAGTGGAGGGTTTGTTGACTTGAAGTAATCCATGTACCCATCTAAATTCAATTTGAATCATGTCTAATTAGGGTATAACAGCTTAGGGGGCTTCCATAAAGTATGTACGCACCAACAAGGGTGGGGGGTCAATTTTCCGAAAATCTTTGCATATGTGTACATGAACGTTAGGTCAATTTCTGGAGAAAATGTGCGTGCATACGTTATGGAAGCCCCCTTATAGGGAGCAAATTCTACTCCCAAGGTCCTCCCAGTTAACAAAAAACGTTATACAACGTTACATAACGTTTCTCTATGGCTCCTTATTGCGGCAAAACGCTATATAATGTTACAAACGTTATTTTGACGTAAGATAACGTATTTTTTTAGGAGCTGGGAGCTCCTTATATAAAAGTTTTACTGTATTTTCCATTTCTATACAGGCACATGTATATATCCTAGCCAGAAAGCCCGGATTTGATATCAGTGCCAAGTCAGTATTTATACATGTACATTCTGAAAGGACATAGGACAGATGTGCTCATTTTGCCCTGCTTGTTTAACTATAATTCGTCAATTTACTATAACACAAGTGACACATTTTAAATTCCAGAAGAGATGTAATCCAATTATGTCTCTCGTTTAAGAGTAATAGAATTGATTTGATCCAACTTTTAATCAAGAACAAGCTAATGCAGATCAAAATGCCATTGTCTTGTGTTAGAGATAAGAACTACAACATGCATATGGGATGTACATGTATAGCTATGTCGATCAATAGATGTCATATCCTGGCAAGATTCTGACATCATGAAAATCATGGAAGAATGACATTAATATACATTACATATGGATGCGGTATATATGTGACAATGAGATCAATTTTGTCCTGAATAGCTAGTTGGATATGTATGGTTTATGTCAAATACCACTCTTTTTCGATATCTCTAGATAGTAAAACATGGTATAGGCCTACGGTTTGGATATGATAGCACATGATGTGTATGTAAATATGTCATAGTGTTATCAATGTCTGACATTATTATAAAATTTTAGACATGAGAATTACAATATACTGCTTTCCGGGATCCCTTGTTATATATATACATGTACTACCTCAGCTTCTGATCAATTTATTATGGAAATAACTATACTCTCTATTAACATCATTATCTGGTCACATTTACATTTAATGGGTATTAGTCAATGCTAACTTATGCTAGTGAAAACGACCAACTTGTCACACATACATGGTTCTATCATAGAAATATTGAGTCTATACCACTGGGAGACATACCAATGTCTCTGGGGTGACCTCAGCTTTTCATACATGGGCTTGCATTTGTTATCCGATAGATAGGTTTAGAGCAACTAAAGCAGGAAAATGATAACAAATATCTCCAATTCCAAGTTGTCTCACTGGCTCAGGCTGAGTATTCTCTCCCGTGGTAATAATTATCACTTGTCATTGTAGTTATCATCATATATTTGTCAATGCAATATGAAGAAGTGTACATCGAACTATGTAACTGATCTCGATGGGCTTTTTATTGTTCCCTTGTTGGTGATGTGATAAAAGCATTCCATTTTGGGCATGGCAATGGAATAGAAAGTTCCTCCATAGTTCAAGGTATAACAAATCTAATGGAACATTTCTAGTTGCTATGGTTACTGGAATTTTAATTTGTTCATACAGGGGGTTTAGCATGAGAAAGACTATCTTTCAGGAAATGTAATAATTATGAACCTTATGTCAGGACAGCAAATTTCACTGTTGCAGATTCACTTATGGTACACTAATCATGTTGCAGATATCTTATTTGGTCAAATAGTTCTGGGCCCCTAAGGATTTTAACTAGCCAGCTAGCTACCCACAGGATTGTAATTGCATGCATACTTGTTATCATGTTTTCTAATATTGAATTTAATATGGGTGTAATTCACTGTAAATTCCCGCGTTCAACCGAACCTCGCGTATAACCCGCACCCCGACTTTGGCAGAATCTTATAACCCTCACCTGGGGTCTGAAATCGCTCCTTTAGTACCATACCTATAAAAACCCTCGTATTACCCGCACCTAGACTTTGAGAATATTGTATAACCCACACAGGAGGTTTGGTTCGCGTATAACCCGTGGGGTATACATGGGAATTTACAGTATTTATTACATGGCGGTACGGCCTTCTCTATGCTAAACCTATGGGAGCTCCGTACACCATGCCCCCATGGAGAATGGTGTAGCTATACTCCATGGCCTCCAAATTTGTTGATTTTCTTCATTCAATTTTAAAGACTAGGGCCATGTAATAAACACAAAACCCCATTTATTAACATACATGTACATCATACATCACTCGTTGAAGCTCATATCACACTCAGCCTTTGGCATCGTGTGATATGACCCAGCTTCAACTTGTGAAGTATGATGTGCATGTATGTCAATGGCGTGGAGTTTTGTCTATGTATGTATTTACTTAGCCAGATATTTTTGTAAAGATGGAATAAGCTATTTCAATGAGGTTCTGAATGGGACACCTTTCAGTGAAGGACTGTGTATGCATACATCAATGACAGACTCAAGTCTCTATTAATGTCACCTCTACAGGGCAGTACATGTAGTTGCTTTATAGACCATTGCACAGGTAACTTATATTGTAGTTGTTCCATGTTATAGCCATGGCCACTGTCAATGATTGGTCATATGATATTATGTACACTGTGAGGCCATTACTGGTATCATTGGTCTAAATAACTAATAAAATGAATTACTAATAATTTCAGGCAAGCCAAGAAATATTAACTTTCAGCTAAGCGCTAGTAGCAAAATGCTAAGATAGGGTAGGAAGTTTGGACAGGCATATTTCGCTAATGGCTGGTGTAAAAGTTAGTAAAACCCACTAACTTTTCACTGACATTTTCAGTGTACGTGAATATGACGAGTATATATTGCGTCTTTTCTATGTAAGGTGCTATCTGGGAATACAAAAACATTATAATCTTCATGAAATCATGGTCTGAAACAAATACTTATCAATGAAGCTCAAACTTGAATTAGTGATCGATAATTGAATATTTGCCGGAAGTTATATACACTGTAAAAAAAATGTCGTCAAAATAACGGTGAATCACCGGCAACTTTTGAGACATAACTTTCACTGTTTTTTTGACAGTGATGGTCGCCGTTAATTTTATGTAGCATCACTGTTCATTTTACGTAGAATCACTGTTAATTTTACGTTGAATCACCGTCAATTTTATGTAGAATCACCATTAATAGGTTCGGAGTATTAAAATATACAGAGATTCAGTGTTATTGCCAGTGCCATTACAAACTTTGGGAATATTTGATAAGCCTCACACGGAGTCTGATTATGGTGACTTTAGTTACTGTAGTATACATCTAAAACTTACAGACTAGCCATACTTTGACTCTGTCCTGATCCTATACGCCACACTGGCGATCTGACTTGCATACTAGCTGTGGCCTATACAAGAGGTTTTACTCTATAGGATTGATACAAGGCAGAGTTTCAAGAGGTGGGAATATATGCATAGTATGTTATCACAAACTAGGTGTATAGATTCATACAGCTACTTTCTTCTGGATATTATCAAGTGATCATGGTATTTTGTCAAACCTATCACAAGATTGAATTGTTAAATTGTCAAACATATAGGTTAATTGAAAATTACCATTATTTCAGCATGTATACTCCACTTCAAGGGCTCACACTCTCCAGAAAGATCTTCTTACAAACCAGGCCACCTATCTATGGCAGGATCTACTATATGTGGCTCCCTCTGGGATTTGACATTAGAAGATGAATTTACATTAAATCATTGCAACCCAAACCATGTTAGCATCTAACAAGGATCCACTGTCAAATGGCTGATATTTACAATGCTTCATTGCATTCCAAATAACGGTGAATCAGCGTTAAATTTTACAGAGTGAATCTGTAAAAAGTACAGCTATTTTTTACAGTGTGGGAGGCACTGGGATTTGCAGCTACCCCCCCCCCCCCCCTCAACAGTCCTACTGCAGGCTGAGTGCCTCCAGCACAATTATATTGACATTCAGTTTCTCCCTTTTGGAGGCACTGCGCCCATCCCATCCTCAGATTGACAGAACTTGGAATCCCTAACTGAAGTAATATATAACTGGCCATGAAGATAAGAAAATGGAAGAGGACATTTTAATAATCTGCCATGAGATGGAAGCGCCCATAGTACTGTGTGCTTTCTGTATTACAGTTACAGGCAGTAAATAACTACAAAATGTGTAGGAGTCGTCTTGGACACAGACCTAGTTTCGACAGGTACATAAATGAGACAACATCAAAAGTCCCCCACAAATATTCAAACTATGTAAACTGAGATGATATCTCACACTTAATGGGGCTTACAGCTTTCTATAAACAGCCTCTTCTACTAACTTTCCCTTACTTCCGTTTCCCAGCACACAGGAGAAGAATACAAATATATACACACTAACATACGAGTCTCCAATACAACTATATTTATCAGACTCCTTTATGAAGGGTGTAGTGATATTATCAGCAGAGCCCGCAGGGCGAGGCTGATAATATTACTATCACCCTTCATAAAGGAGTCTGATAAATATAGTTGTATTGGGGACGAGTATGTTTGTGGATTTATTATCATTTGGCTACCCAACATTGAATTTAGAAGGTTATTCTGTCTATAATTCGAGAACTACTTCTCAAGGTGTTGGTCTCACCCCAGGTGAGGTGGGTGCAAATAGGACCCAATGTGTTTATACCTAGGCCTACTCCTCTGCAACCTGGATGTCCAGGCCTGTAAGTACCCTCAGCTGTTTTAGCACCTGGTGATTGCCACCTCTCTGCAGCACTAGCACTGTGCCTGTCCACCTGTAATTACCCTCCTCAACCCTGATCACAGCAGACCCAGGGAGGGGGGTACTCCAACAGTCATTGGCATGTGCATACACAAGCCCAATGAGAAGTCCCCCCCCCTTCCCATTTCGTGCCTGAATTTCCCTTATTTGAAGGGAAAGAGGTATGTTTTTGCTCTCAATTTAGTTCCTATTACATGTATAAGGGTTTTAGATTTAGGGCATTATACACACATGGTTAATATTGAAAATATAGAGGGTGCCCCCCCCCGTGACACCTTGGTTGGTCCACTATATGTGTCAGTGCCCTCTGTTCTGATTCGTTCATAATTAGGGCGGACTACTTTCCCCCAGTGCACAGGGTGAATACAGGAATATTTATCACCATAGTATGCCGTTGCCCTTTGTTCTAATGTATCACCATCGCCAAATGATAATACATTTTTAAAAAGCCAAATGTTCTGAGGCTCACAATTGTGTGATACCCTAGACCAGCTGCTAAAAGCAAAGAAGTATTCAAAGGAGAGGTCAAAAGATAACTCGACACTCTCATGACTGGAAAGCGTGAAACGTTTTATGATAGAGCAAATAACTTTAGACCCCTCATAAAATGGTAGGGCCTTTCATCCCAGGTTTTCTCCATAAGCCACGTTTTTCCTCATAGTGATGCTGTCTCCCAGTGGGCACAAATTTCAGTTCAGCGTTGAATCAACTTTGAATCAACATTATCAACCATTTTTCAATGTTGATGATATGTTCTGTGCCCACTGGGCTGGGTTTGTTTGAGGAACATTGTGACCATCAAGCCTGCACATCGGTTGTTCTCATAGAGTCTAAATAAACAAAACACTCAAAACATATGGCTCCTCTTATTTAGGATCATGTATATTATATTATTTGCGATCCTTTATAGGGCCTTAGCTAGATGATCAGTGGTCAGCGCCATTCCCACTGGTACTAGGTCTATTCCCAGTACTCACAGCAACCAGCTTAGCCAAATCTCGTGGCCGAGATTAGTGTACTTGCAGGGTGCAGGTATTGTGAATAGGTTGTAACTGGACAATACCCATATCACCTAGTACAGGATAGGGTAGTTATTAGCACTGTGGACTCATGATGCAGAGTACCCGAGTTCAATTTTCTTCCAGGTAATGCATGGTAATCAAATTCATAAGTAAAGTCATTTTGGAAACAGAATACATTATTCACAATACCAAATAAAATGTTACATATATTTAAAGGACATATCATTTGGCCTGGTATGGATTTGAACTTGGGCTCCCAGCATTATGATGCCACAGTGCTAACCACTACACTATCCTGGACTAGGTGACATGAGTATTGTCCAGTTACAACCTATTCACAATACCTGCACCCTGTTCGTACCCTAATCTCGGCCACGAGATTTGGCTGAGCTGGTCCTTGCAGAGCAAAGGGTTATGATTGGTACCAGTGGTCAACAAGGTGGAGCCACTGTATCTCGCTAATGCGGATTAGGGAGACACGCTATATGACTTAGGATGAAGGTTTTTGTGGGACACTGTTGGCTGTAATTCTGCAATTCTGCCAATGGTACTGTAGTCCTCTGATGAGCAGCATCTGTACCACTGATACCATTACTGCCGCCACCTGGTGTCACCTAGGTCACCTGCTGAAAAGGTTCAGGCCCCGACTCTAGGGACTGTAGAAAAATTGAGAATGGTCAGTTTTCTTTCTTCCATGATGTAGAACGTGATAAAACGTAATCCAAATCTTTTAGGATTTTTCTTTCAATCTATCATAGAATCAAGACAATCATCAAATCAACAAAGCCCACAGAGTTCCTCCAATACATTTTCTATATAATTGATATGCATGTTTGGAGTCAATCTGAACCTATGGGGAAAGCTGTACAAAGCTTGTAGTGGTGGAGGGAGAGTAGTTGTGTCAATCAGGTGAGTAGGGCAGGTATGTAGGAGGTAGTTGTTATGTAAGGAGCTTGGAGGGCATTTGGAGTACAGGCTAGGCTGGGCCATGATTGACAGACCCTTTCAACATGATGACCCAATATACTGCAAATCACCTCGGGGTGGCCTTCTCTGATTGGTTCCATTCTTTAACACCATTATAACAACATATTGGACCAAGTAGCAACCAGTAACATTCATAACTTCATAGGGTTCCCCCTGTTATTGATATAATCTTTCCCCAATGAAATCGAAACTTCTCTTATCTGCAGTCACCTATGAAAGGTATGGGTGGATAGGCCCTTCTCTTGACTGCACTTTTGGGTAATAATCTAACAGTAATAATCAAAATGTCAGTCCCTAAGAAGGGAGTTTCTTAAATGTGTCTGTGAGACACATGGATCCACAGCTGCACTAAAATACTTACCTGATGTTTGCACTGTTCACAGGGGCTCACCTAGTGCCAGTAGTAGATTCTTGGGTCCCTATCTACAACAGTAGAGTCTGGGCCAGAAAGTGGGTACGAGGACTGACATTTTCTGATGATAATCTCATCATGTGGTTGTCATTCATTCAGCTTCGTTCTGGATGGGGTGAGGATATTAACCATTTTGGGTCCCTTGTATTGAATAATTGATTCTTTTTCAGTATTTTACCCAGAGAACCCAAATCTTACTCGGGACATTTAGTAATTTCCATATTATGAATAACAGAGAGATCGATGGTGGAGTGGCCTGTTCGGGAGTGGTCAACATATTTCGCATCTACTCGGAGGCTTCTCCCACAATACCATGTTATTGGGGAGAGATGTTCATGGCAATGGATGCCTTGAGCCTGGGATAGTGTCAAGATTGGCCAGTATATGATGCTGACAAAATAGAGTACAGCATTAACATATTAAAGTGGCTATGTTCGATTTCACATGGGTAGAATGTACTCGGGCACGATTTTATTACCCACGTTGACCATAAATTGGGCAAAACAATATGGAATGAGATTGAATGGAAAAGTAAGGTTAATACCCTTGATCAATTTTAAGATGATTGACTTTTGGGCCTCAATCATCGAATAAATTATAATAAATCTAATGTTTTTGCTTGGATAAACGTACAACAAAATATGTTTCTTTTGTGTTAATCGACAACACAACTATCAAATCCTACACAAAGAGTGATATACAGTATCTTTATTACGTTTTCAACACAGCAGATACAGGGGGTGGTGTTGTCAACACCAAAACTGGGTTTTCATATGATATACAAGTTAATGTTTTATGTTTACCAAGACCAAGTCGTACCATGCCTGCATGGCACTTTTTTAAAGGTTGTGTGAGGACATTGGTGAGCCTCAGTGTTACCAAAGGTATTATATCATATAGTCTATGGGAAAATAGCAATGCACATGACCTCATACAGAATTATTTAGCATTAGTATTTGCTATAAATACAAAAGAAAATAGACAGCATCGTCTAATAAGTCTATCGAAACACATTATTTAATTCATTCCATATTAATAATTTACTTATAATTGATAACTGGCCCTTTCAAGAAAGGGCTTTTTGATTGCATCCCTCTTAATAAACTCATATGTATACATGTATACCCCCGCACAGTCCAAGAAGATGCCTTTGAATGATGATAGTGTAGTCTTGAGTGTAGCAAAGGGTTGTGTTATGAATGATACAATAATGGAGTGGATGGGTCAATGTGGCAGTGAAAGTGATTTATAACACATCTTAAGATTAAGATATTTGGGTCAAGTTAGATATTCACTTTTTATACCATGAAATGATATCTTCAGCAGGTTTGGAATAAAATTAATCTGGAACAATAACACATGTGGTTATGTTAAGTTGGCATGGATCCCTCACATGTAGAATACAACCTATGCTGAGACAAATGTGTACATATACAAATTAATTATTGATAAAGTTAATAATCATATCAAATATTTATTTCCATTTTACCATGGGTTGCCCTCACGAAATATACACTGTGGTCAACGCACTCTTATCGTGAGAGCACATACACTAACTCCCCATACATTCATCTGTTGACATAAATTCTGGACAATAATTGTTCTGGTTCTCTGAACAGAATTAATACACATTATACTGGTTATTACAACTAAAGTATGTACACATTTGTGATTGAACTTCCTATGCCAGTCAAACATGTAAGTAGATTTTGCCAAGTTCACCCCAGTGAAACTATCATTCTGTCAACTTTGACATGATATACTGACTCAACATAACATGAAATGGTAGACATGTTGTTTTGTCTCATGTACAATATATCTTTTGATTTGAAATATTTACTTATATTATTTATAAAGCTGGTATGCAAGTCATAGGCATGTAGCTCAAGCTCTCCACAATTATATACATCACTTTACATGTAGTCCTACCTTTCGTATTCCACACATTCACAGTACTGAAATACTGATAGACATAAACTAGCCACCCAGGGTTCTGAACCTTGTTTCTCTATTACACATTACCTGGTATACCTAGGCATGTTTCATCCACTAGATACTTTATCATTTTACACATAATCTAAATACTGTAGTTGATCTAACTGCAGTATTCATTAACATATACATGCTCAAATTAGAATAATAGATAGTACTTCAGTAATGCCTCTTTTGTAAGGTAACAGAAGTCTATATTTAATAAAAATCCAAATATAATTACAATGGGTGTCTTGTACACAACATGTGGTTTTCAGACAGGAACTGGGTTATAACAAACTTATCACATGTTCAACCATACAGTTATTATACATCTACACCCTGGGACTATCAGATGCATCTAAACATAGACAATCACATTAGGTAGCATACCACACATATGTAATATCAGAAATAAGTAGCCTAAGAAATCAGTTTTGTATATAAGATTAATTTCTGATGAATACATGTTAAAACCTTCCATATTAAGAGTTGCTTTGAAATAATTATGCCAAAACTGGTATAAATATATATCTTACCCTTCTATTATATACTGTAGATAGTTTCATATAAAAACAATCAAGAATTAAGTAAAGGTTTCAAACATAAATACTGAGTGGTTAATTTTCTTTGAAAATAAAAGTATGATTATGTTTTTATCCAAACACATATCGGTTGTTATACATGACCATATCAAAATGATGAGAGACATAAACACTTTTCATGTGCTATATGTTTCTATTTAGCCATCTCTTTTTTAATATCAAGTGTGATATATGTTAAGTAATTTTGAACATACTAAAATCACAGAGAAAGACTGAAAATGTCTTATAGCCCATATTAAATATCCAGACCTTATTAACAGAGCCACGTCCAGGCCCTGATAGGTCAGAATAGCAATGAGTAGTTGGTAAGTGACATGCCTTTTAATGTATGCACATAGGAATACATATGGTATGTAGTCTATATATTCATTATCTTAGTAGTAACAGATGTCCCACCTTTATAATCTGTGATCACAAAGAGAATCAATCATCCAGGTTTTTTTCAACATGAGAGGTAGCTGGAGAGATTTGGACAATTGATCCCAAATATAACACTTTACAATATACCTGTACTTTAGGGATTGGACACCTATTGTGATGACACATTATCCACCACCCACCTCTTGTTGCAAAAAAACCCCATTCCCTTAGTTTTTTATTTCAATATAATACCAGAAGTACAGCAATTGACTCCCTATGATTCATTTGTTTATGTGTACATTTTTCACAAATATCAGTACTGTATCACCAAGGGTATACAGCTATAGAATTTAATCTATAGATGAAATTATCATTCTAAAGCAATCATTGTTATCTTTAGCTAGGTGTATGGTATATGATGTATCTTGTTTACATACAACAAACATGTTATCATATCATAAATCTCCATTGGATATGAAGCTATAATTCTCATTTTTCCCTCTATATCCTATTCGATATTCGTAAAGGTTAATGGCTATTGAAATTCATACAAAAAGGGCATTTTCTTGCAGGTTTAGCACTCAGATGAATTTTGTTTGTCCAAGACAGCTGCTGGTTTGGGTGGTGGGGGTGGTTTGATGCCCTTCATAGACACAGACCGAGTTACCGGTGGTCGGGACTTCTTGGCGACGGGTAGCTGTGGGTCCGTGTCCTCAAAGCGTTGTTTGAGAGAACTGAATGTAACAGCTGGGCTGTGGCTGTTATTAGAGCTGTTTGTGTTGATACTGTCTGGTCCCTGAGAGCTACATGAGGACAGAGCGTCCCCATTAGGCACCGTGCTCAAGCGATGGGCGCCTGGTGGCTGCTGGCCTGTTGGGGAAGGGGAGGAGAGTTGGCGGGAAAGCCGCTTGTTTGGGCCATTTTGGGGAGGGGCTGGCCTGCCCGACTTGTCCGCGCCACCCTGAGACAGAGTCCGTGGAGGCATGTTCCGGTGGGGCCTGCCAACAGTGCCCCCCGTACCCGGCTCCCGTGGGGGCGGGTAACTGGGCGGTGGGGGAAGGACTTGTACGTCACCTGAATCAAAGCTGGGTGTCCTGTTGGGAGCGTCCCGCTGCTGTGACGTCACGGAGGAGACTGGACGCTCTGGTGGGATAGCGTCCCTGTATGTGGGTGGGGGGCGGTCCGGGGGTGGCTTGGCTGCCTTAGTTTGGCTGTTATTGTTAGCACCATGTTGTTCACCGACTTCCGGTAGCCGGGGTAGCACAGCGGCACTTAGGTGAAGTTGGTTGTAGGCAGGGGGCGGTTCGTGGCTTGGTGCCGAAGGCGTCTTCTTGTGGGACACCGTTGGTTGTACTTCTGCCACTGGTAGTGGAGACCTCTGGTGAGCAGCGGCGATACCACCGCCGCCACTACTGCTGCCACCTGGGGGCAATGACCCTGGGTCACCTTCTGAAGGGATGGGCGGCAGCGGGCGGGCGCGGGGACCGACGCTTCTCATCGTGTGGTTGTCGTCCACTGCCTTGGTGGTGGACTCGAGGCGGGGTGCAGAGATGGGGACCCCCCGGAAGCTCTGTGGCCGCTGACGCTTGCTGAATGACTGCTTGGGCTGTACCACGGCTGTGGGAGGGGCCGCGGGGACGCTGGGCGCGGCACGGGTTGGCGTTCGCTGCTGAGCAGGAGGCTGCTGGGCTGATACCACAACCGGACGTGTAGGCTCTGATCGCTTGGCCCTGTGGATAAAACTGGAAGGATGTGCATACTATTTTATTATGATTTTCTGGTAGGAGGCAGGGCAAATAAATGTGATAACGAAATAATAATGTGAAAAAGCAATAACTGTAGGTAAACCTATTACCACCCCCAAGGTTACATAAATGTCCCCTGGGCATTATTTTTTTCAACAATTCAAATGTTCTTTTTAATTAAAAAATAAATTAATGACCAGTAATTAAATGTTGTACATAGTTAATCTTTAACTGATGTAGGTGTAGATTTGGCCCTAGCTAACACCTATAATCCAGTATGAATAACTCTGTCACTATATCCTGTCCTGTCTCTGTATGATATTGGCTCAAATTGTACTTCTGTATGTCTTTGAATGGTTATCATTGTTGTCCTTTGGTGTTACGGTGTTGCCATCAGACACAGTTAATTTTTTTATAATTTGGATCAACAGTTTGGAATACTGGAGGATGTCCTGGTGTATTATTAATTCCGAAAAAATATTGAAAGACTTAGAAAGAATATGTGGCAATTTTTGTATGAGAATGCCTATCACATCACTTACAATAATAGATGAAGGAAACTTTATAAAAACTAAGAACACATAACATGCGATAAGTTTTGCGGCTGGGCCTAAAGGATAGGTATACTAAACTTAGATGTAATCCTTAAGAAAACTGTATGTATACAGATGTAGTGGGCTTATACAGAGCTGACAGACTAGCAGTAGAAGTTAGAATTACAAAAATAAGAATGTACCCAACCACATTTAAACACAGTTATACATATCAGTGACAACATCACACATTTCACACGGAATTTCACGAGGAAATTCCTTTAAATGCCTAGTACATTTAAGTCACACTTCGCACTAAAATAGTTATCTACTTTTGGTCTAACTTGATTCTCAAAAACAAAAATAGCCACACCATACCTGACAACATGTATAGGTAAAATATGTAATTTCATTTCATATATCTCAGTCTTTAACCTTTTTCTGTTGTATATTTGCATCCTCAGCTGATTCCAAACTGCAACATTAGTATGATATTTAGATAGTGCATTCTCGATTTGAGATCTCATATTAGTTGGTAGGGATTATAGAATGGAGTTACAGCCATAAGCGTTGTTTGGGTCGTGCAAATATACATGTACCGGTATTGGATATTGGGAATTGTTAGTTTGTAAACCACATACAATCCCCATTAAAGCTATTAATACACAAAAAGTACAACACTTTAAGCGAGATCTTTTTGTAAGTATAATTAATAAACAATGCTATGGATAATATATAGATATACACATGTAACTGAATGGGTTCTTTTTCAAAATAGACCCTTTATCATCAGTTCGGAGTCCACAGATGGGTCTAAAATTTGGTATTCTAACCTATCAATACTATTGAGACTGATAACGGATCTTCCTGATTCGCTCGTAGCTTACAAGAATGCCTAGCAAAAGCCAAAGCTAAACACAGATTACCAATGAAGCTGGGGGTTGGAAACTCCACAAGAAATTATGATACCCTCACCATGGTTTGAAAAATGTCATTTAATACAATATATCACCATCCTTCTCACAGAATAATAATCCCAAACATTCAATCTGTATGTGTCTTCAATTGAGTGTTTTAAAATTATTTTTCTCCACAGTACAACATGGATATTCAAGTACATGGATATCCCAACAAGTTACCAATTTGAATGTACAGTATTATGCTTAAATACTTTCAATAGAATGGTAGGTGCATAGTTCCAGTGTGCTTTTTTTTTAATCTCATGTGAGTCGAAGCTTTGTGACAGACAGTGTTACTTTTCATATATTCGATCCAACACCTGTGGGTAAATTCTATTAATCAATTAAGACCTCCATTTGGGGCCACTGTAAGTTGTGAATTTTGGAAGAATTAAAATAAGATTGATTATGTGATTTCAGAAATTCCTTATTAGTTTATATAAAATTGGCGTTAAGGCCGCACCAAAAGAAGGACTCGGTCAATAGATTTCACTTTTGATAAAGATGCAAGAATTTTTTTTTCTAAAAGATGAGAATAAATATCTAAATTTTAGAAATAAATGAGGGGTGTGAAATCCATAGACTAACTCTTCTTTTTGTGCTGGCCTAAAAGAGCCATTTAAGACATAATGATAAAAACAATCTATGTACACGAGACGTTAACCTTCAGGTGCTGGATGGAACATATCATATTTAGTTAAACAGAAACTGCCTGCTTTATTCAGGTGAGAAGGAAGTGTCTGGTTAGAGAGCAAAATTCAGTGAGAGTCAGTGAGAGCGGAGTGTCACAAAGTGCAGAGGTGGGTGCCTGAGAGAGTTAATGAAGGACTCATCCATATTCACCATGACTCATTTCTAACTCCTTAATGAGATTTTTTTTTGAATGAGAAATACTGAGAAGTCTGGGGTACTGGCTAGGATAGCGTCAACGCAAAGCTTGTCACTTTTTATAACCGTCACATTCGTAAGGGACACTTGATTATGAAAGATATCGGGCCTAAGTATGACAATGGATATCAAATCCCACAAAGTCTTTAAGAAATGGTCAAGCCAAGATATCTAATGAGCTCTAGTGTTTTTTAAAAACTGCCTTATGTTATTCAATATCCAGTGGTTGGGAGTTCTTATAAGCAGTAGGCTACATACATCTTGGTATTTATAAGTTGTGATTATGTTTATATAGTCTTATGTTGACTGAAACTGCCTATTCTATAATTAGTACAGCAAAGTACAACCTAAACTACAAAAAATACACGATTAATTTCCAGGCCCAATCGCTATTTCTCAAAGAAAGATGAAGCAAAAGCATTTAAGGTGGCCGGCGTGCATAGGGTAAGAGTAAGTATCTTTTTACCATTGTTCCTACTACAGGACCCTAAGGGTATATTATACTCTCCGAAATTTTAAAGAAAATAGGGGGATCCCGAGGTGGTTTCTGAGATGTTCAGCCTCTAATTATGACTTGAAATGGCTAGAATAAAGCTATGTGGTATGAATACAAGTTCCTATATAACATATATACATGTATTCTCTATATTGAGATGCATGTTTTGATATCGATATAACATTCTGTTCTGATACTTGAATTGGATGGCAGAACAATTATGATAGATTTCTATATTTTGGTCATGTAAATATATTTAATAATAGGTACATGAACCAATTTACATAACACTAGTTAACTACAGGGAGACTGGTTATAATACATTAAGGAGTAGGAAATATTGAGTCATGGCGATGGATGGTGGACCAGCTAAGAAGATCCATGGAAGTTGTAAATATACAACACATTTACCTGGTGTTATTACGATGACTAAAAGATCAGAAGAATGGTAAGAATCTCTCTGTAGTTTCAGCATTTAAACATCACAAGATAGACATCATTGGCATTTCAAAAGTGGTCAGTAAGTATTTCAAAATCATGTCTCATGCAATGCACTGGGCACAAGGCATGGTTATGATTATTGGGGAGAGGAGTAAGATTGACTTATTTCGGATATTTCCATTTGGATACTTAGGTGTCTATGGTAAGCATGACTTGTTTTTTATGTAGAGTTCTATGAAGATCTTGTCTACAAGAATGCGTTCAACTAGGCGCTAATTGTATATAGCCTTTGGTGGTAATGGGCATTGGACTTACGGCGAGACCCCACTGTAAACAGAATTGATATGTGTGAATCGTGTCAATGTCGTCTGCTTTACAGTCGTCTTTTCTTTATAGGCACTTCAATTTGAATAAAGTCCTTATCAATGTGCACAATTTATATGAGATATACCTCACTCATACACATAAATGATACAATAGTTGCTTTTCTCACCATAGAGGGCAGCACTATGGCAGTGCCCATTGGTAGTTCATTTTAGTTCCGTGAACCACCACTAGGTAGATACTGTCTCTAGGATTTATAGCAATATAACTTTTGCTGAAACTGTTATTTACAATAGGCTACAATATTGAATCGTTTTTAAACGAAAAATAGCCCATGCACAAATTTTTAGAATAAAATGGTTAAAAACTATTGCCGGAACGTGCGCATAAAGCCAGGGTTTCATAAGTCGATGCATGCCATTTATCCCTTTCATTTTCTTATATCAATACTGTCCTTATATTTGGTTACTTGGGATCTTAATAGTATGGATGGCTTGTCTTGTAACATCCAGATAACTGGTTCCCATGTATCCACGCGGGGTGCCAAAGACACCAAATACTTAATACCAAATAGTTTTATCTATAAGAAAATACCTACTCGTATTTATATGGGCGGCGATTATCCCAGAACTTTTTAAGTTGCTGGCGGTTACGATACGCGAAGACAGCCACAATGACAATGATGAGGATGAGGAAGAAGACAGCCACTGCCACAATCCATGAGTTCTCTGAGTAAACGGAAATTAGGCAACAATGTTACACATCTATCTTTAACCATTTTGACATACAACTAGCAATATTTTCTTTTTAGCAATATTCAATGAAATTACAAAGTCAGAACAGAGTTAATTGATTTTTAATATAATGTTGAGGTAAAAAAATTCCCAATGAAGATCAAAATAGCCTTTAAGTTTATAATGGAAAGAAAATTTAATTTTAGCATCCCTTAGTTCACAAGGAAGATGTATGTATGCTTCGATAAAGGTACTCACTTGAGGGTATAGATATGGGGCCACTATGCAGGCTCCCACCGTAACCGGCAGTATCACAGTATGGTGGCTCGAACCCAGCGTCACAGTGACACTGACCTAGGGTGTTACACAGCTAAAACCACAAACACAGATGACACTCAGTCGTTAACAAACAAATTGAAATTTTACAATTTTAATTTCACCCAAATGAAATGCAGAAATTTCGAGCAAAAAGGTGAGAATTCCTATAATAGTGGGAAAAGTGACATCTCACACGTTACAATGCAACAATAGTTCATAAATGGAATGGGAATTATGAGCCTGAAATCGTATAGGCGATGTATTGACCATGTGATAACACTCTTTATCATAGATATAAAATGACCTTGTATTGTAACATATTTATAAATAATTATGCATATACACGAGTCTTATTGTCAATAACCTATGTACATACCCCATGTCCATGACAGTCAGGACACTGGATGATCTCGTGGTCGCCGACTGACTTACACACCTGGTGTACACACATCTGGAAGTAGGGTGGTGGAGATTATAGCAGACAACACATGGGATCTATTCATTGTAGAGATACATTTCAAGATACCATTACAGAAACATGTTGCCACAGTAAGATACTAACGCCGACTCCGGAATAAGTAAAAGGTGGTACAATAACTGTAAATATTTCTCTGAACATGTTCTACTTTTACATGATTTTCTGGTCAATAAACTTATTCAAAGAAAAAAGAAATTCGTTTGCGTTCTACCTCTCTGAATCAACTCTATGGGATAGAATCTGTATACCGGTAATTGCATTAGATGGCGGCCCTTAAAGTATTGACACGCTAGTTTGTTATACCATAGACAAAACCTACTACTATCTACTACTGTTTTTACGTAGATTTTGAGCCATATCTGTTTTTCAAAAGATAAAGTGAAACTACTTTTTTCTTTAAAGGATAACATGAAACCACTAATTTTTTTTTAATGATTACCTTTCCGTCGCCACACCTGGTACCGTCGGGGGTCATGCCTGGGTCGGGCATGTCGAGTCCCACGTCCAGGATGGCCCCTTTACACTCATAACGCTGGTCGCCCACCTTGACCCAGGCCTCGGGCATGGTGTAGGCCAGCGCCTCCTTCCAGAACATGAGCTTCTCATTACGGTGTTCACAGTGCAGCATGCCGCACATCACATCCCTAAAAGAAAATTAAAATAAAATATTTTTTTCTAGTAACCTCTTAAGGTGAAAGACAAAAATAACCAAACATGTGATTTAAACCTGTTGATATCATATATAGTTTAAATCATGTGGATACTCGCCATAACATTGAAACGATACATCATTTGATAACATTTTTATGCAATAATGTTTTTCACCTCCTCCCTCCATCCTAAAATGATCTCACACATGTAACATTAATTTTTTTTCCCTACGACAAACTAAATTTCGATGATGTCACTAAAGCAGTTTTTAAAAAAAAACAATCTGCATTTTTGTGTATATATGTAGCTACTGAAGACCTTGAATGACGTTACAATATGAAGAACCCCAGTTACATAGGCTGAACTGTTTATATATCAAAATCCTAATTTAATCAACAGAAAAGAAACGCCATACTTTTCTTCACATCTTTTGAAACCCTTATTCATCCAGTTGAAGCCACAGTGGCCGTTGGCGATGCCCATCGGGTTGAAATGTTCAAAGCAGAGCTCGTGGGCGACCTTGCCGGTCTTACCCCACAGCTTCTCACACTGCCCCTGGTGAGTGGGGCATGCACCGTTATAGCAGAAGGCCTGAAAGAAACACACATGGTATGGCTATAATAAAACAATATTACATCATCTTTACTAATATGAATCAGTTTTGTTTTTTCAATCAGGCCTAATCTAAATAGCGTTTAATTACAATGCTGTGAAAAGAAAATACATAGCCCATGATTTTATACCCTTTATTTGTCTTCTTTGTTTTGATTGGAGGGGTAATCAATTTTGCAGGCATGAAAAACATATGTATAAGTCGGGATAGAAATCCATTACCCTAGAGGTATTTGAGATAAATTGTATGGGATAGAGCCTAACCCGCCCTCCCCTACTAATGTTAAAATACCATCTAAGTGGATCTGTAAAAACCACAGGGGTGACCTATTCAGCCTTCAGCATTTAGAAGTCTTAAATTGCTGATCAGGAATAATAATTTTAGCATTATTTAAAATAGCCATCAAATTATGTTGTGAAAAAAAAGAAGGAAATCGTACCTCTTTGTTTTTGCATGGGTGCCCATTCTGTAGGTGGACATCGTGAGGACAGAACTCTTTCTTGCCGTCACAGTACTCGGCCAGGTCACATTCCCCAGAGGCAGGCCGGCACGGGCTGGTCGCACCACGCACCTGGCAACAAGACACACATGGTTAGGGTAGATTCACTATGAGTCGGACACATACCTTGACTCTTGAGACGGACAGCAAATTTTGAGGTTGTTCATGTACACTATACGACTTCTAGCTTTTGCTTTTTGGATATAGCACTTAAGTACACATAAACTTTACCATCATCCACAAAGAAATAACTTAAATTGGTTGAATAACTACAAAATCATGTGTCCGTCACAAGGTATGTATGTGTCCGACTCCAGGTGAACCTATCCTAACCCTTTAAGTATGGCATATCGCTAAAAGTTTCCATTTGTCGTCATGATGCTCACTGAATACAGTCCCCGATGAGCAACTGGTCGGTACTGCATTGGTGCATCATGCTGACTATTTGAGGAGTGTCTCAACCCCCATAGGGTTGGCATGATACATGAATGCAGCCCTGGCGAGTTACCCGCCAGGGCTGCATTCATGCATCGTGACAAACAAGGGCTTAACACATTAAAGCACTATGACGAGCATAGGGATTAATGTGCGATGTCCTTGGTCGTCATGATGCATTCATGCATCCCAATGACTCTACTCATCAGGGTTGCATCCAAGCATCATGCGACTCATCATGGGAGTGTATCAGTCATGTCGGGTCGGCATGATGCTTGAATGTATCCCTCGGGAGTTACTCGCCAGGGATACATTCATTAATGATGACGACCATGGATATAATGCACAAAAGTGGCACAATCACCAAGCGTATCCCATTCACAATTCTAGTACTGTTCTTGTCTACTATGTGGTTAAGTGTGAGTGGTGAGAATGCCCCTTTAAAGACTATGTGGTCCTTGAAGGGATAACAGAGTCGGTGTCCCTACCTGGCAGGTGTGAAGGTCGCAGCAGGACCCAGTGGCACATGTGGCATTAGGTAGGAACTGGCAGGTTGTGGCGTTACAGCACTTGTTATCACAGTCCTGCAAAAACACAATCAAAGAATAATGATGTTTTTTTTCTCTATAGAAGTCTTTAGGGCAAGAAAGAATTTGTAAAACATAAATAAAATCATGATAACTGACGACGAAGTGAGGTTGAATTTTTTCATTAGCCTACTCACAAATCTCGACTGCATCATTTCAGTCACTAACTTGTCCTGACAAAATATCATCAGCTCATCTTACAATAATTATTATTTTTAATCTAAACAGGAGTGAATCTAGTAGCAGATATGCCACTCCCTGGTCGACTAACAGCAGAAAATCTGACCACTTTTTTTCAAAAATTAAATGCATTGTGTACAGAAATCCCAGTGAAATATGCAGGAATGCCTGAAAATAAAAAGTAGGAAAAGTGGTACTAGTATCTATGTATTAATGACAGTGTACATACTTGAGGGAGGCCACAATCACACTCCTCTCCGGCGTCCAGAAAGCCGTTCTGACAGGTGCCGCCGGCGTACAGCTGCTCGGGGAGGTCGTGTAGGCAGTAGTCCAGGCCCTGGTGGAAGGCATCCGACAACTCCTCCTTAGAACACGACGACCAATGGGTAGGGTTCTTACCGCTGTGGAAGAGACAATCAGAAACATGTTTAGCCATTTAGGGTTGGCATTTAGTGCTTTAGAGTGCATTGCGCCTGGTCGCGTTGCGCTTACTCATCAGGATTGCATTCATGCATCATGCCGATCCTTCCAAAGTGTATCAACACAGTGGGGTCGATATTATGCCTGTATGCAGCACTGGCAAGTTACTCGCCAGGGCTGTGTTAATGTATCATGACGATTAATGGGGATAACGTTTTGATGCATAATGTGGCCCTTGAGAGGTTAACTATACCCCATGAAAGTTTGTTGTGTTTGGGATAAAGCAATCGGAAGCAAGTCTGCTGGACGAATAATTTTCATCAATTATACCAAGCCCTGTTTTGCCTCCAATTAACCATTTGAGGACGGCTAAAAATTAATATAGTTAGCTAGGAGGGCGAGACCTTTTTGCATGAACTTTCCCTAAGGACGAAGCATGTCTGCATCTCATAGAGTTATGATGACGTATATAGTCGATGCTCGCCCTGCCATGGCATTGACTATAGTTGATGCTCGCCTGCCATGGCATGAACTATAGTTGATGCTCACCCACAAAGGGTTAAGGCATCCATACCGGGGCCTATGTAACATGATCATAGAACTCTTTAAGTTATGGCAGTGAAGGGAGACAATTTGGGGGAGATTTGGCTGGAAATCCCTGCCATTTATGGAATAAAATTGTAGTAAAGGTCCCATCGTTAGATGCTGACCATTATCCGAATACAAAAACCCGATGAAGCATTATAAGGCCCTTCCCTAATAGGCTAATATTCTGTAAAACGTCCATGACTATGCTAGTCTTCTTGTTTTAATTTTTTTTAAATTCTCGATAGCAATAACAACGTCTCACTTAAGTATAAGCATGATTCTCACTACGTATAGTAAAGTGTATGCCCACAAGGCAAATGGTTCTGGACGCTTCTATATTCAAGTAAATCAGTAAACGACTTTGAATAATCAATTTTTACGAGAGGAGTTCCCAGGCACTCACTGCCCTTGATATATGCTTAAAGAGGTGATTATACATAGCTTAATCATACTAGTAGTACATGTAGTACTTTATCTAATGGCCAATATACTACGTTATGAGATGATAAGGAGTTTTATTCAAAAGCGTAGACACCATGGAGTTTCAGATGCTAGGCTGGAGACACAAAGTATGGATATCATCCCATTCTCTGTCAAAAAAAAATACACAAAGTATGGATATCATCCCATTCTCTGTCAAAAAGAAATTGCTGTCTTATATAGTATGGCCTAACTACAGAGCATACTACATGTATATACACGTATCAGAAACAACGATGCAAGTGTTTTATGAGAGGTCTTAAAATTATCACGATAATGTATGTGCGCCCACAAAGAAATGGACTTCTACAATATAAACAATGATCGAGGAAAGTTAGAATGCATCATGTCAGTCTGTTCATACATGCATAGCATGAAATACAGCCTTTCAATAATTGACTTGTGCAAAGGTATCTACATCGCTCTTAGTTGAGCTCAGATCTCTAAATCATACATGTACATACATATTGTCAATTCCATCCCCTCTGAAAAAATAATGAAAAGAATCATTGCCACTTTATAACAAAAATGTATAACAGGGGCCTACACATAATGTATCCATGCATGACTATGAGCAAGTTTACGACAGTGTCAAATTGACCCTTTACTGACCGGACGATGTCTCAGACACCGCCATGATGCACCATCGCAGCACTGGTGAGTTACTCGCCAGCACTGTGTCGGTGCATCATGCCGAGCCTATAGTAGTGTATCAACCCTTTGGGTCGGCATGGTGCATGGATGAATGGTGCAGCTCTGGTTAGTTATTCGCATTCATTTATCGTAATAAAAAAACTTCATGTTGCATTAAAGTACTATACTGCCCTACAATAGTTAAACAGCGTATACGGTCCATAGAGGTGTGGAGGAACCTGGGGCCTGGAGCGGCACATCTGCATGCCTCCAAGACACCTATACCCCGTGGCACCACTGCCCAGAGGCTGCCATGCCAGGTAGAGGCAGTCAATGAGACCATTCTATAGTACCTCTCTCCAACTAACCCACTATACCCTATGTCGTCATGATGCATGAGAGTGGCCCTGGTTAAGAACTAGCCAGTACTGCATTCATGCATCATGCCGACCCTATGGACTTGATGCATTCCCGAGTCAGCATAGTGCTTGAAAGCCCACTCACCAGGGCTGCATCCATGCATCATGACGACATAGGATAAACTGCATTAGAGCGCTATGCGGTCCCTAAAGGGCTAAGGTGAACAGAGACACCTATCTGACTTGGAGATTAACTACAACATCGTGGCACCAGGGAGAACCGAGAGCATTTAGGAATTAATGACATCTTGTTGAGCCGGAGGACATATATTTTACTGCCGCTGATAGAGCTACTGATGACGGGTCAATTGACTAAATTACCATCTGTGTTGAGAAGCCATTGTGCTGAGGCAGTTGGGACTGAGCTCTTGGAGAGTAAGGGTGTGGTTTTGAGTGCTGGGGTGGAACATCAGAACTCTTTAACATTGATCACATGCTACTGTAAATACTGGGATCCGACGAAAAGTGACCATTTGGTTCAACTAGCCAGCACTCTTAACGCTACAGGTCTTTCGGTAATACATCTATGTATATAATGAATGCTTAAAGCCTACATTAGACTTAGAGAGGACAAACTTCTTCAACATCAGCCATGACTCCTATAGGGACCACGCTCATGACCCTCGTGACGACACAGATCTTTATGTCTCAGCTGACTGTCGGCCACTACCCCCACTTTTTCCCCTGGGGTAGGCACTGGAAGTCTAAAGATGGCAGTTCATCGTCGTCATCATCATCATCATCGTCGTCTGAAGAGTCTCAGGAGTCTACTACCCCGACAAAGGCATGTGATGCTTGGGTGAAGCAGACTCTGGACTCACTACACGCACAAGTTTCTTATCTAGAGAAGAAACTAGGAACCGACTGCAAGCCCGAGGGTAAGCTTTTATATCTTTGTTATCTGTATTATTCTGTTAAAATCCAACGACATTTTGACGTTTTTCGTACTTTCATCATTTTCATATAACCGCTACATGCACATTACATGTTCCCATGTTACAGCCTTGTCGGCGCTATGTCCCCCTGGCTACCACTACATGTACATGACATGTCCCTATGTTACAGCCCTGTCGGCGCTATGTCCCCCTGGCTACCACTACATGTACATGACATGTCCCTATGTTACAGCCCTGTCGGCGCTATGTCCCCCTGGCTACCACTACATGTACATGACATGTCCCTATGTTACAGCCCTGTCGGCGCTATGTCCCCCTGGCTACCACTACATGTACATGACATGTCCCTATGTTACAGCCCTGTCGGCGCTATGTCCCCCTGGCTACCACTACATGTACATGACATGTCCCTATGTTACAGCCCTGTCGGCGCTATGTCCCCCTGGCTACCACTACATGTACATGACATGTCCCTATGTTACAGCCCTGTCGGCGCTATGTCCCCCTGGCTACCACTACATGTACATGACATGTCCCTATGTTACAGCCCTGTCGGCGCTATGTCCCCCTGGCTACCACTACATGTACATGACATGTCCCTATGTTACAGCCCTGTCGGCGCTATGTCCCCCAGGCTACCACTACATGTACATTACATGTCCCTATGTTACAGCCCTTTCGGCGCTATGTCCCCCTTGGCTACCACTACATGTACATGACATGTTCCTATGTCACCGCCTGTGGGCGCTATGTCCCCCTTGGCTACCACTACATGTACATTACATGTTCCCATGTCACAGCCCTGTGGGCGCTATGTCCCCCTGGCTACCACTACATGTACATGACATGTCCCTATGTCACAGCCCTGTGGGCGCTATGTCCCCCTGGCTACCACTACATGTACATGACATGTCCCTATGTCACAGCCCTGTCGGCGCTATGTCCCCCTGGCTACCACTACATGTACATGACATTTCCCTATGTTACAGCCTTGTCGGCGCTATGTCCCCCCTGGCTACCACTACATGTACATGACATGACCCTATGTTACAGCCCTGTCGGCTCTATGCCCCCTTGGCTACCACTACATGTACATTTCATGTCCCTATATTACAGCCCTGTCGGCGCTATGTCCCCCTGGCTACCACTACATGTACATTTCATGTCCCTATGTTACAGCCCTGTCGGCGCTATGTCCCCCTGGCTACCACTACATGTACATGACATGTCCCTATGTTACAGCCCTGTCGGCGCTATGTCCCCCTGGCTACCACTACATCGTGGGCAGGTGCTACAAGTTCTCAGCAGACAAACAGACGTGGGACAAGGCTAGGTTTAACTGTACCTGGGATGGGGGAGACCTGGTCGCCATGGAGACACCTGTGGAGGAGCAGGCCCTGGATAAATTCATAACGAGCAGTAAAGGTAGGCGACCACTGCATGTACTAGACTTTTTCAAAGTTCTGATTTATATGCAATACTAAGTGAAAACGTAAACCCCATGTTGTATTGCTAGTCACTATCGTAAATGAGTCGAGACAAAGTTAGTGGAAAGTCAACTTGCAAAATGTTCCCTCAAATATATATTAATAAATGTACAAAATATATTAAGTCGTAAATTGATGTTTTTCACTGTAGGTTACAAAAGCTGCAAGTTTTTCACACTTGGCAACGACCAGGAGTATAAAGGATTCTGGCTCTGGGGCACAGGTGGGTGAACACGATTGTTGGCTATGTTTCTTTTCTGTTGAACAGAGGTTGGCTCACTCGCTCCATATATACAGTATTTCTACTTTATATAAGCAAGTCTCACTGTTCACAAGACATATCCCGTCTGCTTCTTTCATTTGATAATACCATCCAGACATTATCCAATAATTTCAGAACTGTTGATGTTCTTTTAGATCTTACAGCTCTTACTTTTAGTCAATAGGGATAAATCTGTTCTCTGTATAGGCGGCCAACTTGTCTCTGGCCTCGGAATATTATCGATAGTATTAGGTAGGTACCACACACTGCTACTTAACGCAAGAAAGCAGAACCGACACATCACGAGGGCTGCCTGTCCCGTACCCTTGTTCAGGGTGCGGGGACAAGTTGCATCCCAATTTTATCTTCATGCCCATGTAGACTTAATGTATAAATTGTAGGTAAGAATGCGGCGGCCATGATCTACAAGAACTGGGCTGCCGGGGAACCTAACGACCACGGGGGTGACCGGGAGGCGTGCGTGGAGTACTACCCGAAACACGGCTGGAACGACGTGAAGTGTAACAACCAGCTCAGATACATCTGTGAGAGAGACCCCAGCTACAGCCAGGACGCATTCAATGTACGTACCTGTCTTCTTACTTTGGTTTGTAAAAATGATATAACACTGTTGAGAGCATTTATCTCTTTAAGGGCTGCATGCTACTTTAATGCAGTATGCCATTTGCTGCCATAATGCATGGCTGCAGCCCGAGTGGATGATTCACCAGCGCAGCAATCATGCATCATGCCGACCCTTCACCTGCTGCCAACCTTACGGGGAATGATATATTAATGCACTCGGCAGCATTTACATAGATATCCATATTTATAACTGCTGCTATCCATTCTCAGCTCAGGTCCATCGAGGTTAAGAGCTTGGGTGGTGCCCCCTGGATGAAGCATTGGAACTACTTCAGCAGTCCCCAGAGCCCCCATGTGTTGATATAGTGAACTTCTTTAGTGCACCTCTTTCTCGATATTGGACTAATGGTATATTTATGATAAATCATTTAGTGCTTCAGAGTTAAGTTAAATGCACATCTACAGCTCTAAAAGTGTCCATTGGTTATTTGAAAGGGCTTCATGGTATAATACCATTTCACTCATTTTATCCTCAATATCATGAATCTTATATCTTCTAATTGTTCTTAACAGAAAAATTTGACAGACACTACAGCTAAATCGTCTGAGAAGGAAGCTGACTCTTCTGACTCATCTAAGGAGTCGTCATCTTCTGAGTCCAACTCTTCTGAGAAACACGGTGGTTACGGAAAGAAGGGTAAGGGGCATGGCTACAAGTATGGGGGTCCACCGCCTTGGTGGTTCCACCATCACGGCAAGCATGGCCACCACCACGGCCACCACCACGGTTACCACCACGGCCACCACCACGGCCACCACCACGGCCATCACCACGGCCACCACCACCACCACTGGGGCTTCATGAAGCCATGGCACCACAAACATAAGAAGGGCAGCTTCCGAAGCCGTGGACATGGTACCCACGAGAAGCACTATCACGGCTCAGACGGGCATTTCTCCAAGCACAAGACCTACAAGTATCACGGCTACCGTGGGAAGCAGGACTCTGATGAAGATAAATCCAGTAAGAGCAGTTCAGAGGAAGAGCACACCAAATCGAACAAGACCAAGGACAAGTCGTCAGAGAAAGAGCATTCAAAAGAAAGCAAAGTGAATAAAACTAAAGATAAGAGCTCCTCCTCACAAGAGTCTAGTTCCGAGGAGAACAAATCTCGTGGGTACATGAACTATAGGGGCTGGTATCTCCGTAAACCATGGCACCACAGACGTCATTACAATTACAAGGCATCCAGTGAGTCCACTTCTAAGGAGAGTTCTAAGGAGAGTTCTAAGGAGAAGAAAAAGTCTGGAAAGGGTGGGAAGAGTTCATCTGAAGAGCGCCATATGTAAGTGGTAAGTTTTGATTTCAAAAGCTTGCATCTTCTTAAAGAATTTAATCTAACCTTCACAGAATGACATAGCCGGGACACAGCTTAACTGCACTGCATGATAACCAGTGTTCCCTAAATCATTTCAGATTGATAAAAATAACTTTACTTTATTTTACCTGACCATATTTACCACCCACCATGATATAATGCTGGGCACTCTTCAAATTGATCTATTTTTTCCCTGGGCTATTGGTGGATGTTGTTTCATTACACTTTTTCCATTTCCCCTGACTTTTCCTTGCCTCGTGGTAAAATTCCCATTACTTCCAATGACCAATTTTTCCCACGACTTTCCCTGACTCGTGGGAACCCTGTATCACATACCAAGCCCATTATTAAAATGAACCATTTTGTGCATATATTGAAACCTGAATTCCACTTAACATTGTATTATTGTACTATCCCAATATTTACATTGCAGTCCACTGATGTACAGTTTGCTGAGGAGAGTGGTACATGGGTTCTCCCACCTCAGGGTGCACCAACCTCTCAACCACTACCCAGCAGGGGCACCCCCACCCTACCACCCTACCCCACCACTACCACAGCAGTTCTACCCACCACCCTACATCTTCATACCTGTCACTGGTCTGGGCGATAAGGACAAGGAGATCGATAAACCGATTAATAACACTGATAACACCAACACCACTCAGGGAGACTCAATGGAGTATAATAACGAGACAATGGTAAATGGTACTAGCTCCAATGGGACTCTGAGTGGTACTGCTGAGGAGGTGGGGAATGAGACAGAGACTAGTGGTCAGCAGGGTGGTCAGTACCACGGGGGTGGTGTTCACGTCTACAGTTATCTACCCCCACACCGGCCACAACGTATCTTCTACCCGGGCCTCCCCCCGGCCATGCTGGGCAGACCTATAGGGGATGATGGTAACCCTGACCACACAGCAGCAGTCCAACTCAGGTGGGGGTATTACTATGGGGGTAGAGGACCACCAGCCCAGAAGGAGGAGGAGGAGGGTAGTGAGGGTGGGGTGGACTCAGTCCAAGTGAAACCTCCAGTAGGTGTAACTGTGAGGCTACCTCCTGTGGAGACTACCACGGACACAACTCAAGTCTCACCGACACAGTCTGTGTCCTCCAGTACAGACAGCATGGCCCCCACCACAGCGTCCACCAGTCCTGCCACACCCTAATGCCTAACCACTTTACACTGGTGACCATTTTGATAGTGTAGAATCATGTTTTGTATGGTTATCACTACCTTGAGGAAGTCTATAACAATATTGTAGCTGTAAACCTTAGAATAGACAACTCTCTTTGTATTTGTATCATTGATTTCATTTGTCTAGCAGTAATAGAAGGATGGTCATCATCAAGTAGTCAATAAGTCTATACTAGTTGTAACCCTATGGAAGGTAGGTGTTGTCAATGTCCCTAGTTGCATGTACATTGTAGATGATGTACTGGTAGGAGTAGTGATAGTTCAGTACAGCTTCACCACATCAGCATAGCATTTAACGGGGTCTAACTTGTAGGCCTCAGTAGAGCAAGTCATAAAATCTGGTCGGCAGTGCTATTATATATTGCTAATTGATTATGCTTATGTTTGTTCTATATTACAATTCAAATGATTGGTATATTTCGATGTCTCACATGTCAACATGGATGTATGATCCCCCTGGTATCAGAGTGTCTCGATTTCATATATCAACGTTTTTAAAATGATATCAGGGTTTCTACAATTGATATTGAGCATGGAAACTCTGATATTCAATATCAACACTCTGATATCAAACATCGAAACTCTGATATTTAACATCAAAACAACAATATGAAAATTATTGAAACTCTAACATCACGGTTATATCTTCGATTCAACATTTGAAATTTGGACATCACATTTGGCTTGCCGGCGTGTAACTTACCCACTGCTGGCTGCCATGATGCATCGGTCGTCTTGACATTTACAGAGGTGGTCGTCATGCTGCATGCCGAAGTTATGCCCCATCTCATGTGCCACTGTGGTAGCCACGGGGCCCACTATCTTGCTGTGGTCCTGTCAATCATATAATACAGGGTAAGGCTGGAGTTAGTGCATGTAGTTAATAGTATAGATTGTATGTTCTGTAGTTTTTAAGATTTTTTTATATTCATCATACTTATCACAATTACAACGACGTTTATTGCATTTATTTTACATAAAGTTGATTTTTGTGATCCGATATATGTACCTATGCTATAGAAGGAGTATCAGCTTATGATGGTAGAGTTGATATATTGTAGATTGTACTATAGTCCCTGTATTACAGCATGACATAGTAGCGTTCTTACAGATGGTATATGCAAACAGTTCGTAGTGCTTCTAGTCTAAAACCCCTTGATGAGAAAGGCGCTTTTAAAAAGTTCACATCAAGGGTAGCAGTAGAGATAGTTTGAGTACTAGTTTTTACGTGTGAAGCCCCTTGGCAGCTGATGTAGCGAATCTTAGCGGAAATAAATTTAACATTTTGTAAATAATTGTGTTGTGTTTTATCAGAAATATTTATATAGATCCCAGGCTTTTTCATTATATTCACGTAAACACGAAACAATAATTAGAAGATGATTTTTGACACATGACATCCCTAAAGCTATCGTTCAGTTGTCCAAACACATATCCCTTAATTTAACTGTGCATTTATCACCGTGTTTAGGGCACACTAAGTTATTCTGCATAGTCTTTTAATGCATTACATATTATGCCCTTCGCCGTCATGATGCATGAATGCAACCCTAGCAAGTTACTCGCCAGTGCTGCATTCATGCATCATGTCGACAAGGGTGTAATACATTAGAGTGGTGCGGGTACCTACCATGTTGACTCCCCCTGAGTACTGGAAGCTACAGATGGTGGACTTGACAGCCTTCCCCACCACGCCGTCCGTAAACTTGGTCCCTCTACAACAGCAAACACAGATATATACTTTTATGTACATTTTTAAAATTGTTATTGAACAATTGATTGGACCGTACAGTATCTTAATTAATGTAGTATTCCCTTTGTAGTCAAGAATGCAGCCCTGGCGAGTAGTAACTAACCAGGGCTGCATCCAAGCATCATGCTGACCCTCCGGAGTTAATATACATGTACCAGGGATGTAAGTCGGGATATGTGAAAAAACAGGAAATCGGACCAGGCCCTCCCTGCAGTGCTCCCGGCCAGTAGAACACCCCCAGGGCGGCCTCATGTCCCCCCTGATGCTCTCCCGGTCTCTCCTGCAGGGCTCCCGGCCAGCAGAGTACCCATAGACGGTCTCTTTGCCCCTCCTGGAATCTTCCCAGTGACTCACTGGGAGGATTCCAGGAGGGGCAAAGAGGCCGCCCTGGGGGCGTTCTGCTGGCCGGGAGCCCTGCAGGGGAGGCCGGGAGAGCATCAGGGGGGACATGAGGCCGCCCTGGGGGTGTTCTACTGGCCGGGAGCACTGCAGGGGAGTCTAGAGGTAGGGGGTTGGGTGAAAATGGAACTTTTTGTTAATGGTAGGCCAACAAAGAATAGAAATATGGAAAAGTTTCATCAAAGTGAGATTCCAGGAATTCCTGGAATTCCAGGAAGACTTACATCCCTGATGTACTCTCCTAAATGATAGTGATTAACCCTTTAAGGACGCATGTCACTAAAAGATGACATTTGTCGTCGTGATGCACCAATGCAGCCCTGGTTAGTAACTCACCGGTGCTGCATTGGTGCATCATGCCATCCCTTTGGCAATGCCTCAACCCCGTAAGGTCGACATAATGCTTGAATGCAGCCCTGGCGAGTTACTCGCCAGGGCTGCATTCATGCATCATGACGACCAAGGGCATGATGCATTCATGCATCATGATACTCACGTGATGAGCTGTGCGTTGTCGTTCTTGTGTACAGGACAGATGTGCTTCCTCCTGTACTCTAGGAAGTTGTTCATGGTGGTGTCGGCGTTGTACTCTATGGTAGACTTGTCCCGGTCTGTCCAGATCTCGATACCCACTAATGCTATATAGATATTCAACGGTCTGTATAACTGAAATTATAAATTTTATATTGTGTCAAACAGTGACTTGTGCACAGCTAGTCAACGGTCTGTATGATTGAAATGACACATTACATTATCTCAAACAGAGAGAAAAGTTTTAATACATGTATTTTATGAAAATCTGGGCCGTTAATGATTGGGAACTTACCACAGGTATGGTCAATAAAATATTTATCAGGTTTCTCATGTAGTTTGACAAACAAACAAAAAAATAAAACCACTCAAACTTTTCCTTAGTTACGTTGGAAAGTATAAAGTCACTCTCTCTGGTTTTGGATATTTCACAAAAGATGAAGTTTCAGAAGCTAACACGAGATGGCAGAGCAGTAGAATTCAACGAGTTCCAGTATACTCCACGAGATGGCAGCAGCGCATAGAGGCTGGACCACCCTACCGTCACTAGCACTCTTACTGTTGTACTGAAGGAGCAGTCGTTTTGCTCCAAACCATGATCGTTATATACAGCGATATTAAATTTTGTAAAGCCATATTAAAGGTGCATGCATTGTTAAATACTTACAGAGCTAACTATGTTGACAATGTCATGTGTTCGGGTAATAACACTTGGAAGGTTTCTCTGGTAGTTCAAATACTGAAATGGCATATTAAAGAGGATAAGTTACTGTTCATTAAACATACAACTTCTTCATCTAGCTACCTCAATGATTTTACTTGGCTGACTTACTCCTATTAACTATTATCAGATAAAGTTATATTTAAGTATAGTAATGTCTATTAAGACAACCCAGAGACGTATCGTACTTATATTAACTCTTGACGTAAAAATGGAGATCTCTGGGAATGCATGATAATGACTGAGAATTATGATACAATCATATACACTATATTATACCTGTACACATACTTGATACATGGATGGCTTACTACACCTGGGTCCCTTACCTGTTGATGGTCGTTAGCTACGTAAAGCTCTACTATCCTGGTTTTAGAAGTTGTGTCATACGGCCAATGTACTGCTCGACGTAGCTACAGAGAAGTAAAAAAACACATATTTTAAATGGTGTATAGATGTTTCTTTTGAGTCTATAGTTATTCTATGAGATTATCTCTTTTATAATTCCCAGGGACATTTCTTTCATATGTTGTTTTTTCTTACTATAGGTACTCGTTGATTTTTTTCTATCCCTACCCTTGATAGATATTTACTAAAAAAACGCCCAATGACATCTGATATTTCTTGCCATTAAACATCTGAACTCCAACTCATTTTTGGTAGACTAGTGTCTTACCCTATGGTGTTTCCTAAAACGGGCACCGTCCGCAGGATGGTCTTTAAAACCTGTGGGGTAAAAAACAGATAAAACAAGCTATTAACTCATGTGGCTATATTCTAAGCAACACACAGCAGATGCTTTCATCCTACTAGAATTGTCTATATATTGAAAGCATATCTTTTATCATTCCAAGCAGTAAAAATAAATGAGTATAATTTAATATAAATTGAGAAAAACCAATAGTGGTGTAATCTAAATACAAACATAAGGATGCAAACCATACACACGATTATTATTGTGATAAAATATAAGGGCGTACATATATCATCTAGCACTTTATCAGAGGCACGTCCCTATGTGGAACCTATACAATGTACCAAGGCAGACTCTATAGATCTATAGTATTGTGAAGTAGCTCCAAGTAGCCCCCAGTACGCTGCCATTAAACAAGGCACATAGTAACACAACTGCGAACTCCCCTGACAGGCTCACTCCCTAACCCTTTAAGGAATGATGTCGTCATGATGCATGAATGCAGCCCTGGCGAGAAACTCGCGCATTCATGCAACATGCTGATCCCATGGGGTTGAGACATTCCCGAAGGGTCGGCATGATGCAACAATGTAGCACCTGCGAGTTACTCCCCGGGGCTGCATTGGTGCATCAGGACGACAAATGTCATATTTTAGCGACATCTGTCCTTAAAGCGCTAACAGACACGGGGGATTTCCACTATGGGGATTCACACCGACACTATAAGGCCACTTTAAAAGACAGACTTGTTTCTCATGACCAAGCCATGGAAAATGACTAAGGAAATGCAGGCTCCATGGTGGGCTCTCCATGAACTAAATTCAGATTTTAGTATTTTAAAGTTTAATGACCTGTGGAATTTGTCCCTGCGTAATGCGTGAAACTGGCCCCACGCATTATCAACACTGAGAGCTTTTAATACATGTATACCAAAGATGCCTAATATATCAGTTATCCACTTTTTTCCATTGAATTACCCTGAATGTGTCTCCAGGATGAGTGAGGGGGGGGGGGGGGTCACACTGACACTACATTGTACATATTATGATATATACACCATGTACTTACCACAGGTAAGGTTGTTCTTGAGCCTGTCTGAGTCCCTGAACACCAGGTGTGGACCGTGGAGGGAGTCCCCGGAGGGCTCCAGGTGATATACCTCATCTTCTGTAGCAATCATGCCCCTGCAACAACAACACAACACTCTCAGGGTCCCGGTGGCATAGGTGGTATATACAGGGTGGTATTGTTAGAATTAGTCTGTAGTCTGGAGAGGGCTGTCCCTGAGTTTACTGTATTCATTTACTGATGTCCCCTCTTCCAAAATTCAAGAAAAAAAGCTTCTCCAACGTTCTGTTTTATTAAAGCAATTTCTGGTATTGTCAAATTGGCCCCACCTTCTTACTTCAATGTGAATATTGGGAGATTATACATTTTCAGCCACTGGTATAGATATATTGCCACTTTCGGAAAATATCATTTGTTTGTTTGTTTTTATGTACATCTGGTATACCACAACAGAGTTACTGTAGGGATGATATTTCTGTGATTATTAAGGTATATTATTTTGAAATATTAATTAAAATGTATTTAACTTCATAATCGACTCATTGAGCACTTACCTTAGACCCTGACACGTGCTGAGTGCGACGACGGAGTGCGGCCAGCCCCGCACCACCCCGTGGTAATGACACAACCCACCCTGGAGGAACACAACAAGGACTTAATATACAACATTGTATAGGATACTCCTGGGGTAGGAACCACACACAGTGTTTACATTCTACTTAATTATTGCATTGCATGTACGCGTAGTAATCAATTGCACTGGCGAGTTACTGGGTAGGGCTCATATCTGTCACGAAAAGAGAAGCTATCAAGGGGTTTAAGCATCATGACGACCAGGGGGGTAGTGCATTAAAGCACTATATACGACCCTTAAAGGGTTCATTAAAATCATCGAAATAGATAATGAGCGTTGTATTATGGTCAGCAGGTTCACAGGTCATGTACGGACTGAAGCAGGCTTTAGTTCATCATGAGGCTGTCCTCTTGATCAGACAGGGACATTGCAGTCCTGTGTGACGGATAGGGGACGTTCATAAATGACGTCACCTATTTTGAGACCTTTTTTTCAAACCCACCAGCCCTTGGCACTATTTTGATCAAACAAGTCTCTATGAATCTTTTTTCCGGCTCAAATACGTTTCGTCACTAAAGCCAAAGACACCCCCCCTCCCACACACACATCTTATATCCGGTGACACACTTTGTGAACGTTCCCCTATGGCTCTTAAGGCGCCAACAAAAAGCCGACATTGGCACAGACAGTGCCACCTCTGCGTGTGGCATGAACTGTAGCCATGAGTGTACTTTTAACAGTTGTCATTATCTAGCAGTTTTGGGTACAGTAACTGATATTGAAAAGGCCAGTGGTTTTTTTCTTGCTACTATACAGGGCAATAAAATAAAATAGTCAATCCAATAAGAGGTTATAGAGAGACGTCATTATCATATCGATATATTTTACCATTCAATATTTTACCAGATATGAATTAGACTTGGCTATGTCAGGTATAACAGATTGACTTTTACCATAATTAGTTATGTGTATATCTTACACTTAAGAACGGCACATACAAGCGCTCCCAAATGGTTGGCATGGTGCATGAATGTAGCCCTGGCAAGTAACTCGCATCAGAAAAGACACAATGCATTGAAGTGCTATACGACCATTAAAGGGCTAATAGCCTCATAGTAACAGTTGTAGAAGGTGGAGAGAACTTACCAGTCCCTGAGGTTTTCTGATGATGGGTTTCCCATTTACAAAGTATTTCTCTATGTAAGAACGTGAAAAGAGTTCCCTGTAACAAAACGGACATGGAGTCTTTAATTCTAGGTTGACGTTTTATGTACTATGTACAATATCAATCAGGACAGGAGGCTGTTTCACTTCAAATGACAAAACTGTGTGGACCCCCACAAATAATATACGCCCCCTCAAACGGTTTACGGGTGCCGCAAATGTTAAATGGAAGGTACCTAAAACAGCATGTAAAGCATGTGCGGCACCTATACATGTGTCATTTGAGTTACATATGAGGAGAAACAGTCTCCAGGTCATGTTGAAATGGAGAACTATATAAATTTTCTCAAAACATTTATTCCTCTAACAGAATACATGAGAAACATGTTGCGGTATGATTCATTACTTCATTATAGAATAAGCTCAGTCCTGTCATAAAGCATTAAACACTTGATATGTAAAGTAAGATAATGTAGACTACTTACCTATTTAATTTAACGTCTAACGTTAAATTTGTGCTAAATGCTGTGATGTGCGCTGTGAAGTTGTCTATGTGATACCCTCCCTGAAACACAAGAACAGGCTGTTTAGACAGAGTAACATTTCTTTAGTAACATCAAGACTACTGATATAGCCTCTGCTAGTAATACTGTAATATGATAGACAGCTTAATGGTTTAAATTGGGTTGTCAGAGTATGTCCCTGTATAACCTTAATATAGGCGCACTATGTCTAAAGGGAAGCTACATTAACATTATAATGTATATTACTGTCTTGGTGCACCTTTATAAATTTAAAGAGGTTTATCACTGTATAGGCATATTATATTCAATAATTGTAAACGACCTATTCTTTTTGATTATGCACAGAATAAAATGGGTAGGTATCGAAATGGAAAACATCGTAGTGTATAATAGGCATAAATCATCAGATCGGGAGACAATGGCAATGTAACACGCTTACCGTTCTACTCCCATAAGCTCATTGTGTATTACCCACAGCTCCCTCCTATCCCGATTATATCAGTACTTCCGGTTGTCAATAACCAATGAGGAGGTTCGTCTCATTACACTGACCACCATCTTGGCAGGATAATAGGGTATGGTGGCCTGGTGTCATGTTGCCATGGTAACAAGGGCCAATTGGTGGTATTGTTCTACAAGCAGGTCCCAATCAATACTGGGGGGAATGCGGGAAATGGGAATGTCGTCTGCCAGAATCCTTTTAGTTTTATGACACTTTTTTAAAGCAAGCCCTCCACCAAATATAAATAAAAGGCCAAAAACAACACATTTTTAGCATCCTATGGTTATTCTTTCTGCACAGGAACCATACTATACGATATCCATGTTTTAGAATAGCTTTTAGTATACATTGTGCTATCCTTGGAAAGTTCTAGTATACAGGTACTCATTGTATGTATTTGACATACATAGTAAAATATTAAAATATGAATTTGAACTAGATCTGACTCATCACGAGTTTTTTTCGCCTACTGACGACAATCCAGAAGCAGCGATATAGAACCAAGTACTTTATGATGTCTGGCAGGTTAGGATAATAGGCCGTTTTTCTTCCAAAAAAGTCTGCGTCATTCTATGCTAGACTCAGGGATCGCGTAAATTGGTCAAATCTCGAGTTTGCTATTTGTTTCATCTTTTTTACCGAAGCAAATATTAGGAGAATAGTATTGCCGAGTGTAAAAATGTCACACACAGTCCCTTCTGTCCCTCCACAGTACACGGGGACCTCTGTATGAATATGATTCACCACAGAGTCTTTATACACTCTCACACAATAGGTGAACTATACATTGTATTTGTAAAAGTCGTTCCTCTAGTAGGCTCCTGTAGGCTACACATGTAGATGGGTGGTTTCTTGAGTCAATGCAACTGTACATAATTTTATTCTGATACCATGCATATGGGAAATAAGTTGAAGGGGGATGGGGTGTTCTGAGGAGAAGACTAAGTAGCAATCTTTCTGGGGAGAAAGTGGGGGGGGGGGGGGGGTTAGGCCCTCATACATAATGATAGGTGTGCCCATATTCTAGCGACTGAGGGGGCCCTGGGTGGGGGTATGGGGTACCATGTCCCATGTCCATTTTAAGAAAGTTTCCATGTCATCCTCCCGAATTTAATAAATAGCCATGTCCCTTGTCACTAAGCTCCAATATGCCCATGCTGCCCTGTCGATGTTAGGGGTGTAGGCCCATTACTGAACTCCATGTTATACATGGCATGTATGCCCCATACAAGTAGAACATTGTCTCAGAAAAACTCCCCACCCGTCCGTCCGAGCGAGCCGCTCAGAGCAGCTCGGTTGTCCTGTATCTAGGTACTAGGGTAAATAAGCTCCTACACCCAAGCCTTCTTTGGATGCAGTCAGCTAGGGAACACCCAGCGGTCAATACGTAAACTAAGTCTACCCACGTTTGATTATTGGTCAATCCCCATGAAATACTTCATAAATCACTCTGTGTGTCCGCCACCCGTACCTTCAGCCCTGGGGGTTAGGGCAGGGGGCAGCTTTACAAGCCCCCTGCCAGCCCAGCCCCACTACCCCTACTCCTCCTGGAGCCCTCAATCTATGGCTGTTTTATTGGTGGGTATGGAGTGGAAAATTGAGGTGGGACCCCCCGGTTAGGGGGTGCAGTGTAGGGGTCAGGGCGACGCATGCTTTGACTCAGGTTGGATGATGTTTGTGTGTGGGGGGGGGGGGGGGGGGCATGTAGAGACCACATCCTGCACGTTCATAGACTACCTTTCTAATAGAAGATGTTACCTTTCTACTAGACGTAACACCATTATTTAACTTTTGGCCCTAATATTTTCTGGTAATCCAATGTAAAAGGTGGTACGGGTATACTGTACCTCCACAAATGCTATCGCAGACGGATAAGCCGGCTGCAGCCATATCGCACACTGCTTGTAATTCTATTTATTTCTCCTTTGTAACATCTTGCTATCAACCGGTTAATTGTCACTGAGTGTAAGGAATGATTTGTATCACAATGACAAGTTGAACCAACAAATCCATCCCAATTCAAAGCGCCCGCATATTGCATTACAGTGACCAGCTTCTCAACTTAATGCTTTTAGACAGGTTGAGATACAGAATATTACAATGTCGCCTTTCATTACGATCTTTTGACTGAAAACAGTTGAGATTAGATTCAGATTTTGGCATGACGGACAGGAGGATGGAGTTGTGTTTCCCATCGATCTAGGTTAATAATCAGTTCCCTGGCCTGTGTGTGTGTGTGGGGGGGGGGGGGGGTGTAGAGACCACATCCTGCACGTTCTTTATAGCAGGACACTTGGTGGGTACATTGCTGCTCCTATAGTGGCCGATTTGTGACAAATGATGACGTACATACACATACGTCAAACCTCACGGCTTCATGTTTATTTATCATCATGATGCTATTATGCAAGTCACTCGCCTGCGCTGCTTTCATGCATCATGGCGATACAAGGACATTAAATCACTACACCCTTAGATGGTTAACATGTGATTCTACAGGATCCCCCATCATTAATTAAACCCCCGGACCTGTAATGATCACACCATGACTTAAATACAAACACCTCTTATATAAACAAGGGAAATCACATGCCACGTCCTAATTACCCCCAATAAGGGCTGCCAGAAATGGGCATGCAAAAGTCATCTCTAATGAGGACCTTTATTAAGTTATCATAAGGGAGTGGAGGCCCAAATTACCCCCCCCCCCCCTCCCAAGAGTATTCAAATTTACCTCCGCCGACCCCTTTTAGCTATAGTAACATGCTGGCCATTTCGCTAAAACAGGTGTGAAGTATATTTGCCCCCCCTCCCCACCCCTTCAAAGAGGGCCAAATTATCCCCGCACAAAATCCCCCCCCCCCCCCTGACAGAGCACAGATGAGTACTCCCTAATAGAGTGCTATGAGGAGGAGCTGCATGATGAGGGCTGGGTGACAGAGTCAAACCTGCATGGTGTGCATGAGGAGGCATGAAGTGCCCCTGGAGCCTCTCTCACACGTGAGCTATCGTTATTAGGTTAGATTATAATTAGTAGGCCGCACGAGTAAACCCCATCATTATTGATTGTGACAACATGACGTGCTACAGCAGTGTGTGCTCTGCCTGATCACCAGGAGCAGCTCCCGAGCAGCTCTTAACTCTCTAAGGCCCGCATAGTGTTTTAATGTGCTTTGCTCTTTGTCGTCATGATGCATGAATGCAGCCCTAGCGAGACTACTCGCCAGGGCTGTATCCATACATCATGACGGTTCATGTACTTTTGGAGTGCATCAGCTAGGTAGGCTACCGTAGGGTCTGAATGATACTCGAATGCAGCACTGGCGAGTAAATTGCCAGGACTGCATGAATGCATCATGCCGATACAGGGGCATACTGCATTATAATTAACGCACTATGCCACCCTTTAAAGGTTGAATTATTATTCTCCATGTACATCCATGTTGTCAACAGAACAACAACTAAAGCCCATACATATTATTCATGTATACCTAACGCTAAAGAAATTATCCTAACATATTAGTGTGACTGCTACCTGAAGAAATGAAGATAAGATTCATTAAGAAAAAAATGCCTCTCGTCTGGATTCGCTGCCGTAATTATTTCTCCATGTTCATCAAAACAAGGGCTGTCAAAAAGTTCAGACAAAAAGTGTAATGATGAACATCGATTAGGAAAATAACTTTCATTAACTTCTTAACATCATTTCTTTATACATGCCATAGAGCTTCAATATGCCACTCTCCGCCAATTTGATTTGATTTGATTAATTTTGATATTCATTTACGTATCCCGTATAACCTCTTTCCAGGCCGACATAAGATATACTAGAAGGGAACATTATAAGGGAGACAATCTGTGCAAATAAACAGGAAACGTGTTTTCACATACCCCCGTGGAACTGGCTATCATTAGATACCAACCCAATTTGCTTTGAAGAGCAGTATTGAGAGAGAGGGACTTATTGGTAGGCCAATAATGTGCCTATTGAGAGCCTGGAAGGACTCTTCAATTGATTGAGCACTATCATAGAATTATGGGTGAATGCATGGGTATGTTGAGGGTACTTAAAGTTAGAGTGAATCCATTTTGTGGAACCTCTACATCGAGGAGAGCAGCTCAAAGCCATTGCCTTCACAGAAGTGAGCCAGAGCGGCCCAAGCAATAACATCACCCATTCAGGAATTCATGCACATGATACCACGATCGTTGCCTGCAATGTTTTTCTCTTTTTAGGAGTACAACTAAAGGACGCTGAGCTGAGATATAATGGCAATCTGACAGAGACATGTATCAATGTTGTGCGTATATACTGTAAAGTTAAGAACGGCATGTTGCTAGAAGATGACATTAGTCGTCATGATGCATCAACGCAGCTCCGGTGAGTAACTCGCCGGGGTTGTGTTGGTACATCATGCCAACCCTTTGGGAGTGTCTCAACTCCATATTGGGTAGTCTGGATGCTTGGATGCAACACTGGCGAAACATTTTTTAGCAATATCGCGTCTTTAAAAGGGCTAATAATACCAGATTGTGTCCGATTTGACCTTGGAGGCACGCGCTGATATCTCTACTGTCAGCCATTATTATAACACACGTGTCAGCCATGTGATTTATATGCAGACAGAAAGTCAATATGGGCGTCGAAAGAAAAAGGACTAACAGGTGAAATAGCCTGAGATTAGAAAACTGATCTCAACCGAAGCTAATCGTACAGATAGCAATATATGAAGCAAAATGTTGAGAGCTTCTCGGATGTCACCCTATGTTGGCAGTAGTTTTAGAGCAGCTAGCCTTAAGTAGATGCACCATGAGTCGGCCACATGTGACACAGGACTTTCTATTTTGTAGTTATAGCCATGTACAATAAGCTTTTTAGTGGTTCATTGTTGGAAAGAATGACACGTGAACTTGACCATTTAACATTCACAAATGAATAGCTTAGAATGCTTGAATAAATATAAATGAATCAAGTGTCCGCCTCAAGGTATGTGTCTGACTCTAGGTGAATCTACCCTATACCTTTCTCGGACTATGGTATTGATGTGTAAATCCTGTACAGCTGCTTTACATGTTGGATGTATAGTAACGTCTACAAAAATCGGACACCACCTATATCCGTGACAATGTCATTCTGGGGACTACGCCTGATTAACTGGTAATTTTTCTTTGTGAAACAAAATATCTCAACCCAAAGGTCGCATGTGTACAAGAAAGAGGGGATATCTTTTATATATCATAGTTAACATGTGTATAACGCTACTTGATTTATTTCAAAGTACCCCATACACTGTTGTTGGCATGTTACGATACTGGCATATATACCCGGTACCAATGAGTGGGGCGTGACATAAAGATGACAAATACGGCCCTTTGTGCGGCTCCATTATCTTCACTTGTCGCACGAAATAACTACTCAAGTGATCTCATTTGTCAATCGGAGGATGCGGACATTGTTTTAAGACGCTCTTCACTGGCAATAACGGGTTTGCAATTGGAAAGCGATAAAAGTCAGCATGGATTAAAAGGAAAATAACTCATCCAAAGTGACTTACGAGGTTTCACGTAAAATGCCACCAATATCCTTTCTTAACCCACCGCCATAGTACAATTACAAAAATGTACAGAATGGAGTTTCATTCTAAACGACACTTTGTGCATTTTAAAGCATTTAAAATGTACATGCATCATCAACATAATTTTCCGATAATTGTACAACAACAAGTCACAGGCCCACACTGAATAAGACTGTGGAAATTCCTTTCGACGTGCATAAATATGTTGATGACATAACAACTACATGTACATGTGTAACCCACACATGAATGTGTGAAGCGTCACATTTTCAATTAATGCAGGAGATGCAATGTTGTAACGTTTGAATAACATTCTGCTTCATGCACCAGATACTGCATGTGTATATTTCTTTGGAGGAAATTTCTCACCAAATGTCACCCTCAACCAGCGCCATATGCACTTAACTAGCCCATATAAGACGGGGAGTGGCTTTCCACAACAACAACCCAAGTCATGCACCAGATAGTACATGGTTCCTGCTTGAAGCAAGATTGCAGAATGATCCATAATCTCTAAGCCTCATCAGCAGGGGCGGATCCAGGATTTTGGAAAGGGGGGGGGGGGGGCGTGAAATAGGCAATGTACTGGGGGTATTGGGAATTGTCAAATTAAAATGTACAGAAAAATAGGGGGGCGCACGCCGGGTCCGCCCCCCCCCCCCCCTAAATCCGCCCCTGAGATTCAGTGCGAATGACAACTGACGAACATTCTGTAATACATTGCACAATATACATGTACCTTACTATAAAGCTACTTGATACTAGCAGTTTACTCCAGCCATGAAACACTGCTAATTCACTGTTAGAGACAGAGAGCTGTACAGACTTCCCCCGGTCTGGATCCTTACCCGAGTTGTATACGTACACCTAGATAGTGCTCAAACGATTCTGCAGCGTCAGAGATTAGACGCAGCTATCTTATTGGGACAGCTGGTTTGTGAGTGTATGTAGAGTGAGATACTGGCACACCATGATAATCAGCCTCTCCATCCTCCCCCTGAGAGGTTACCTCTGCCTAAACACGCCTGCTGGCATACCCTGACATACTTGTCAGCCTACTTAGTGTTATCTGGACATGGGGTCACGGGTGCCAACTGACCTGCTATTTCTATAGCAACAGTCTACATTAGCACTAGACATGTAGACTTCTACTATTAGGGGGCAGGTCCATGTATGATGAATAGACATCTACTACTACTGCTAGTGTGTATATACATGCATACAGAACTGACCATAACATGTATACAGAATAACTGCTGCTAGTGTGTAGATATCTATCTGTATAGAATAGGCCACTACTGCTGCTAGTGTGTAGATATCTATCTGTATAGAATAGGCCACTACTGCTGCTAGTGTGTAGATATCTATCTGTACAGAATAGGCCACTACTGCTGCTAGTGTGTAGATATCCATCTGTACAGAATAGGCCACTACAGCTGCTAGTGTGTAGATATCCATCTGTACAGAATAGGCCACTACTGCTGCTAGTGCATGTGTAGATATCCATCTGTAGAATAGACCACTACTGTTGCTAGTGTGTAGATATCCATCTGTACGGAATAGACACCTAAATAATGGAGTGAGCTGGACTCCATTTCCAGAGCCAAAAACGTCACCAAACAACACTTCTTCTAGAGTCCTGCATAACTCTTTTGTGGGAAAAGGCCGACGGAAATCGTGGCATTTTGGCCCGGCATTTTGGGAAGGCGACGTCTCAGGAAACAATCTAAAATCCACAAGGCAACATTATTGGAAACCCAAAACGTGGCCCAGAAGCCCTTGGAGGCGGCAAAAGGTCGGCATCCGCCGCAGGGCATTTGCCTCTTGTCCTAACGTGATTGCATCAATAAGGAAACCCAAAACGAGGCAGACGGCCATTTTTGTGACGTATTCAGCTTGCTGACATCACTGCTGAAATCCACCACCACTTTGAAGTGCTTCGAGTCAGGCCAGCCCAATACACCAACATTTTAAAATGCTAATATTAGGGAGATATTCTACTGCACACCGCCTATCGGCATCTAAACTATTGAAGCTGTATATATAATGCTTGATGCCACTGCACCGGTGCTACATAAGTTGACCTGGGGGAGTGTATCAAACCCATAGGGTCAGCATGATACTTGAATGTAGCGAGTTACTCGCCAGGGCTGAATTCATTCATCATCATGATAAAAGACATGATGCATTAAGGCATCATGCCGTCCTTAAAGGGAGTACCCTGGTCCCACTGGAGGAGTCCATGATGAGCAGGTACACTGAGGGGTGGGGGAGCTGCCTAATCAGCTCTTAAGTACCTGGTGGCTGCCATGCTATGTACAGCTGGTCAGAGCACCTTAACCCTTTAAGGGCTGCATCGTGATTCAATGTGCTCTGCCCTTGGTCGTCATGATACATGACTGCCGCCCTGACGAGTGTACTACTGGTATTCATACATCATGACGACCATAATATAGGGCTGATACACTCCCGAGGGTCGGCAATATGCATGAATGCATGCCTGGCGAGTTACTTGCTAGGGCTGGATTCATGCATCTTGCAGACCAAGGAGATGAATCGATTAGGCGGCCCTTAAATGGTTAATGTACAGGTCACTATGGAGACCAGACCGTTAACTGACCCCTCTAACTGGGCTGACCACTGTGCACTGGCCCTCACTCTACCCTGGGTCTCATCTACAGCATGATGTGTTTCTCTGGAAACTGGAAATTATAATAACTTGATAAGCAGATGCCTTACCAATGCTAAAGTACTAGATAAACATCCGAACCATCTTCTCCGCATATAGGCCATTGTAATGTCACAGTTGAAAAATGGTGCACGAACTGTCCAAGTATTTGAGGGCCATATTTGGCTCTAAGAGCACAGTGTTCATAGAAAAGGTGTTTGATTCCCTGAAAAGAATTAACCATAATATGAAACATAATTATTATGTTTCCTTTCTCAACTGTTTCCTCCTTCATTATCAGAACCTTACGGTTTATATTAATTTCGCCTATTTCAACTTCACCTATATTGACTTTCGGAAAAACGTCAAAACGTCAATGAGCGGGGCATTGCAAAAGGAAAATTATTGTTGTAATTGTGTTTGATACTAAGATGTGATGAAACAAGTAGAGTCAACCTTCACTACCTTGAATATTTACTTTCTCGGATCCCTCCCTTCCTCAGACAGTAGCCTGGGAACAGTCCTTATATGTTCCATTATATTTAGACTTGATTCCTGTTTACTGCCTAGCAATAGTTGTATGATGTAGCTTGTAGTAGCCAGGATAGTGCACTCATGATCTAGGGTCTATCCCTTCCTCTAATAGAATGCTGCCAGTAAGACAAACCCTCTGCCGTCTGGGAAGGGGACAGGCGCGCTTAATGCCCAGGAGTGAGGGGCTAATCTAGGACGTGTCCCATCGATAGGTAATGGAGGCGCCACTGTAGCCCCCAGGGAGGGAAGAGGCCACACCTCCCAAGCCCTACTTGGATACTTGCTGCATTAACCAGGAGAGGCTAGATTGGGTCGATGAGGGCTAAGCTAATAGTATGGAATGTAAGAAAATGTATGGTTCTTCATAATATAGACTATGTAGTCTTCTTTCTTCTGTTTGCCTTAGTAGGTGTAAGAAGTACTCAAGTATCCATCTGAAAATCCACCGGAACATCGGCCGATCATCTGCATGAAGAAGGTTCACGACTACATGCATAAGACGATAATGGCAGGACGGATCATGGGATGGACTAAATTTCTGCCATCCGATCCCGGTGGATTTTCCCTGCCAGAGTCGATGTTGACTCACAGATCTCAAAATGGACTAAAATGCATGTAGTCACGACAAGAGATTTTCTTTTCCAAATTCGCATCTACATTTTTAAATGATTTAAAAGATGCATTCTTTTAAAGATGATTTAAAAGATGCATAAGCTCATCACTCAGTATCTGATCTGCCATTTACCTGCTGGAGACCCTAATGTTCGCGGTCCTTTAATCCTCAACCCTTATCCTCTGCAGATTTCTTGAAATATTATAGTATTATACACAAGGAAGTTACAACACCAGGTTAAACGCTAGACCAGCTGCATGTAAAACGGTGTACCAAAGGTACCCTGGTATGCTAGAATGTAGGACGGATGTACACGGCTGGAGAGCTGTCACCGGCACAGCTGTAGTCCAGACACAAGCCCCCATTCCTATATACTACTAGACAAAGCCAAAGGATTGTTTCCATCGCGGTTTCCATATGCCTTGATCTTCCTATATGTCACTTGATTTGAAACCGGTACTAAACTTACGCGCAATTCCATAATAATGTATTTTGGATTATTTAATGTCAGATAGGATGTTTATTGAAATACGGGTATATATCTATCTCAAGGCATTCGCACATCATAACATATCCATGTGTTGATATTAGTCGTATAGGCTACCTGTACTTTTTTATATCTGTATACCCTTACGTTATAATATAGTGTAGGTTGTTACCTGTTGATATTGACCTTTCCCCATGAGGCGGTTACCCTACCTGTCTACTTACGGACTGTGCCTTTACTCCATCATCTTACCTGAAAGGACAAACAAGACATGACATTAGCTAAATGTTGATCTATTGTGATGGATTGTCTTTCAAACAACATGTAAACTATTACAGCAATCTGATCTACCCATATTGGCTGAAAACAACTATAGGCGGGGAGCCCCGTAGACCTGCAGGTGGGGTCCCCAAGTGATGAATATAACCTTTGCACATAACATATCTTGATAGTTCAAGAAAGAGACAGTTATTGAACCGCGTTATATCAAAATCTACTTTCACAAGACATTGATCGTGAAAATCAGTTCAGAAACATGAGTTCCTTCATGTTTTCCCTAGAGAAATACACCTCTATGCTGCGCTATACGAGATTATGCACAGTCCTTCCCATAATGCCGACAAGTATACCGAAAGGTCCCTAGTTTATCATCAAACAGAAGGATTACCAAATCACTCGGGATGACCCTGGTCGTCCGGGAATGACCTTGACTTGGACAAGGTCAACGTTTATTCATGTCCGTCTGTGCGTCTACATCCGGAATACACCCGGAAATGGTGACGTATTACAACCACGTGGTGTCATAATGTGACGTAGCTGTCCCGACACATCCATCATGACCTTGACCCTGACCTTGGGGTCAGGGAGAGTGTCAAGGTCATTGTATATCTACAGAAGAAGCGGCATGGTTGTGCCGTTAGCATACGTCAATGTCATGGCGCTGTGAGTTGGGGCAGGGCTAGAAAGGCCCCCTCGGGTTCTTATTTTACAAGTTTTTTTTCCTGTTTTTCATAAGACATTTTGTCTGATGGCCGGTACATAGAGAACATAAAATATTCAGTCTGTAAAAGCATATTATACATGTGAAGTTTTCCCATTACATCTTTGTATATATCCCAGGTATATCCCAGTAAAAGAAGGTTACAATGACTGCAGCTTCTCTCTGAGCTTCTGTTTGATCATGCTTAATGTTGGGCTTCATGAAATATACTCTAGCTTGTATAATACAGCTATGAATAACAAGAGTCTTGTACTAGTATCCTAACCTAATTGGGCCATGTGCTAGCACCTGGTGGCCATAGGTCATTGGGGTGACACCTGGTGATGTGATGGGACATCATATAGGTCTTCCCACCTGACCTGACTCATCAATCATGGCGGCACTGAGTGCTTTAATGAAAAACGCCTCATTAACAATGTGTCTATTATCATAATTATACCTCACACACAACACTGTAGGCATACAAGTTAAATTATGATGATCTACAATGTGGATAGCATCAGATCAGCCCTTCCGCAGGACCTGCTTTATGGGCAGTCTTTGATGAGTTAACAAAAACGTAGCCCCAATACATTAAAGCAGCGTGGTTGATCTATAAGACAGGATGTTTCCGGCACTGCAATATAAGATAGTCATGTCGGAGTCCTGTCTTTAGTTCTAACAGCATAACTAATAGTTCTGTTTTGACGGTTGAATATCAGATTCTGAGGGGATTCTATATCGGAACACTGAGGATATAAAAACAGTAGCCTATAGCTCTGCTGCCGGATTGGGGTAACAATTGTTCTAAATGTACCATGCAGCTAGGTACTTGCCCCTTTTTCCTAGTCCAAATTACCTTCCAATTTGATACCATGTACAATATTGTAGTGGGTCGGCTCCTGATCTTGGATGGATATCAACCCATCTCACCAACCAGTGGCCCATAGCGAGATGAGACTCACTGCTATATAGCACTGCCTAAAGGCAGCCCAATTGCCTAGTGATGGGAACCTTCCAATTGTCCCCATAACAACGTGTAGTACATAGATACCTCCATTTTGTCGCTACTGGTGGGATGACCCTCCAGTCAGAACGTCGCCACTGTCGATAATTTTCTTTGTGGTGGAATACCAACTGGCAAACACATTGTCAAAAGAGCTCATATATATCACATGGTAAGTGCAAGTGCCTGACTACTACTAGCAAGTTTAAGATTATGTAGGTTATGGAAGGGGTGCAGAGGGGGTCCGTCAAGGGCCCCAGGTCACAGTCATTTGTTTGGCAAAGATTCCCAGATCAAGTTTATTTTATAAAACATTTTCTACGTGGTCAATATAAAGTAAAAATCACTAGGTACATCTGACATGATAGTTAGCTATAGTTTAGCATAAACCTTTGCATGTTACCTATAGGGCAGATCCTCCTAGAAATAAGAAAACCGGGACTCACTGTGACGCGAGATTCTGTAACAACATAAACGGTGATAAGCCTAATCAATCCACCCCCAGTCTCTTTATACTTGCTTCAGTATTGACCTTTAGGGGTCATAAACAACGCTGAGAACGTCAGCGCCCCGCTACGTCATTCTTTACGTCATATAATACGTCATGGGGACGCTGCGACACCGTACCACTGCGCCATCTTGTGGGATTATCTGGAATGGTGTCGGATCCACAGGGCTTTCTGCCGGAGCGACGGGAGATAAATTGGGTGCCAGGAAATCTAAGTTGGTTGTGGTTAGCGGAGAGAGCCTATCTGCCGTAAATAAATGCACCAACAGGTTTTATGTGCCGTAATCAACACTTAGGCACCTAAACACTGATAGGCCGAGTGACGTATGGTCAGGGCAGACAGGGTATGGGGTGCTTTCCTCCTACACGATCATACAGAGTGGGCCCCATCCCTCATACCAGAAGGTCATTCTCATTAGGTGACTTTACCCTATCATGGTACATTTTGAAATGCATTGGGAGTATATTCAGTGTATGACTGTAAGGAAAATAAAAGACCAGGCCTATAAGTATAACTCTGTCCAGAATGCCTCTTACATTCATGCAAATCCTAGAAGATGGTCAACACATTCAATGGTATTGCCCATGAGAGTTTTATGTTCTATAAACATCTAAGCAAACAGGAATGTCAAGCCATGTCATTTGCTTTTATCTCCTCTGGATATATTCTTAATTCTCAGGATAGCCATAGAATACTCGCAGTCCATTTGTGAAGCAGTGTACATCCACCATTGCTGCATGATGATATGGAAAACATGGCCAGATTCTGCAGTTTCCCTTAGTACTATACACTGTGCACCCCATTCAGGGGCTGGTGTGTGGAGGTGCAGTGCCCTGAGCTGACAGGAGGGATCCCCTTGTCTCACCACTTGTGGCAATCCTGTCACCAGAAAGCCCCGGCTTGCCTGTGCCGGAGGGGGCTGCAGTGCGCCTCTGCGTCCAGCGGCCGGCTGGGATTTGGCCACTGGCGTTTGGGGAGGGTTGACGCCATTCAGGGCGTAGCGAAAACTGTACAGAGCTGATACCCAGCTCGATATATACGTCCCACCGGGCTATATACCAACTAGCCTACCGGTATGTATGTTACTCTCGTTCCCAAATCCTTCCGAAGGAACCAGAATGCATGATGGTAGTTTTACCTGTATTTACCATCATACTTTCTGGTTCCATTTCTGGTTCCTGTTCGCTGGTTCAAAGCTAACCACAGGGACTGCCAAAACCAAGCAAAAACCAAGTTCAAGGTCATACTGGCTGTCACCAGAGCCTTCCTTCGGAAACATTTGGGAACGAGGGTATATGTATGTGCGCATGGTAACCAGTGTTGCCGAAAACTTTTTTTCAACGCAGGCCAAGGTGGCCTGCATCTTGGCATCTTAAGCAGGCCATTTCCTTCTCATACAGGCCATATGAATTTTGATATTTCAAGGTACCTTCATAAACTTCATTATAACTTGTTTCACACACTATGTACTATGCACAAACATAAAAGAAATTGAAAAAATATTCAATTTTACAAATATGACCTTATCTTCGCTTCTAATTGGCTCCTAAAGCCCTACGCCGGCCATCAAGGTTCTACGCCGGCGTTATTTCGGCAACACTGATGGTAGGATGTATGTCGGTCTGCAACTGTATCTATCAGCCATAGATGCACAGTCCCACAGTAACATAATATACACGCACATCATAACCAATAATTATTGTTCTCCACTTCTATACCTCACAGGCAATAGTGAATGATACTTTTGTACTGATAGCGTTATTGCCGGTGTATAGGCACACTGGCTGAATACCCCATTATCACCTAGACTACATGGTCCATAATGTACTTACACCACCATAATCAGTAACACAGAAGCATTATACAGTGGTGGAGGATCAGGACACGGTTTCCATGCACCATGTGTATCTGGCTATCTGAGATAAGGCTTATCTCTATCCCTGCTGTCTGGGTGAGGCATGGTTTCCCGGCCTCCAGTGGGTGTATAGGAACATGCTCAGTGCCTCCAGGGAACTTAGGGACAGCCATTCTAGAACTGTTGGCTTGCAGATACAATGTATACAGGAGCTAAGCAGCGTCAAAAGTACAAGGGTTTTAAGTTTTGATGGATGGTTCCATTGCAACACTATATCATATAGGGTACTGCATGCATGTTCGAGGTTTTATGGGTAGAAGTGAGAAGACACATACTAAGATAGTATTTAGGAGAATTTACCATTTATTTTATCCCATTGAAGCATTTGATATATAAAAGTATCTATAAATAACAAAACAGCAACTTTTGCCTTCAAAATGAAAACAACCAGCAACTTTTAAAACAGATCCCAGAGGTCATAGCAAAATGGCCCTTGGTGGAGTTGTTCTTTTTATAGGAGACGGAGCCACCGTATAAACAAAACGCCATAAAGAGTGGCAGCTAACAAGAGGAGGAAATTAACGGCGGTACTGTGCATGCCCTTCGGCGCTGGTGATTGAAAGGTTGTGGCTGTTTGGGTCCTGTTGATCAATAGTAGATGGCGTCGCTTACAAAATGCACCCCTGGGCCGTTTTAGGTGTTCCAGCACGGAATACCGAATCACGCTGCTGCTGCACCCTGGTGACAGCAAGCGGAGGTACCACCCCCCGGTCCCCACACTTCAGGTACAAAAGGTACATCATCCACGTTCAGACCTTTCAATAAGACCCGCCTTTCCGCGGATTTGATTCTGAATAACATCCCTTTTCCTTGGAAAACCCGAACATTTTGACTTGTAATTAACACTCCCCATTTTTTCTGCAAAAACCGCCAACTGTAACTTTTGGTTAAAATCGTCAGCATAGAAGGGGTACTGACCGATTTGTGTGTTTCTAAAATACCCCTATTGAATTTCTATAGCGCAGAATTTCCTAGGGAAAGAAAATCTCCCTTTTCAACCCACCCTGACATGGCAAGAAGATGCATAACTGCCCTTATTTCAACGTTTTCCGAACGTGGATGGTGTCTGCTTAGGGTGATGAGTGCAGGGTCCGGAGAAGGGGGGGGGGGTACCAGACCACCCCAGCCCTCACCACCCAATCTGATAAGATAACAAACACCAGTTTGTACCCGTTACCGGCCAGACAAGGTCAACGGGTCGTAGGTCAAGGTTAGAAGGTCACCAACTGAAGGTCAAAGCGGGAGGTTGACGTAACTGTGCCGTCATGGGGCTTCACGGGAAGGGAGTGGCACAGAGGCCATGTCACAAAACAATGCACAATGTGCCCCACAGTGTGCCACGCCTTGACCTTGGGGAGACTCTCAGACCCGGGCATCTTGTAACCTTGCACGGAGAGCAGCTCAAGAGAGCTCTATGAGCAGCTCATGGGCATTCCCCCGAGAGGGACCCCTACTCTAACTATAATGGTATTATAATAGTATATATGCATCTCATTTAGTGGGGCATAACCGTTGACCTGTACATTATACTTTGGCCTCATCTCCAATGAAAATCAAAATTGATATTGCACTGGGTGCATGCTCAGCAAATGCTATTCATGTCAAGACAATATACTAAGTTCTGTTCCACAAGGCGAGCATGTCCAAAGAGTGTCCCATGCGGGTGTTGTGATGAGACCCGACTGTCCCCCTGCCAGTAACGTGATAAGGGGAACAAAGGGACCAGACAGGGCGCACAGGGAGATGGGGGAGGGTCCCCAAACTGACACAGGCACGATAACATAGTTACAAGGCGAATCATGGAGTGTGTTTAAGGGTATCAATTCAACAAGGTCATATCACAAAGTATTGTACATGAAACTACTGAATCCCTGACACATCTTTATGGGCCGAAAAGAATTAATTATATTATTTAGATGTTGAGAGTTATATGGAAGTTGCATATAGGCCTATTGCTTCTTTTATCATTAACAGAAAGTATTCTCCAAAGTTTCAATATAACATTTGCCAATCTGAATTCAGTAACGCCCCTTAATATTCTCTTTATGGATGTGAAACTGGGAGGGAGAGTTTTAAGGGCATTGTTTTGGGCACACTGGGTAAAGATATATATGTCCCCAATGCAATGGAGTCTGTGTTTTGGTTACACTGTTAGAAGTAAGTAGTGTTCCTGTACAGCAAATACTGGGGCCAACTCTGGTTCTGGGGACAGTAGATTGTGCTGTAGACCTACAGCAAGTCAGCTTATGGATATTTACAGCACATATACTGTACAGTAACAGGAAAATCTGCTGTTACTGTACAGCAGAATTAATTGTAAAACCAAATCTGAAGGTCCTGGGTTCGCCTCCCAGTGCTGGTGATATTTTTAATCATACATGTGAGGGAAAAACGAATTTTAGGTGGATGTAGGTAAAACAAGAGAAGTGGCTCGACCAAGGATTGAACTCATGACCTGCGATGTTGGAGACGGGCCCTGATCCATTGCGCCACAGCGCCAGTGTTACAAACATTCATATTGGGATATAAGCTACCTCTGCCATGACTGCATTAATTGAGCTACAGCCTTGTTGCTAAAGATCCCTAATGAGAGGTGGCTAGACTAAGGATCGATCCCACGACCTCTCGTGGACATATTACTGGGAAAAGTGCTGTAGATTTACAAGTCACTACCGTAACCTGCATCTACAGTAACAGAATGGTACATGTACAATAATATTTGCTGTATTATTCTTTCCAGCTAAAGTACTGTACATTTACAGCAAATTTTGCTGTTCACGAACAACAACTTTTTACAGTGTACTAGTATACTGTGGGTTGTTTTGCAACACAGCCAGTGTGATATTACACAGACATGAACATGTGTAGTACTGACAGACATACTGTGACACGGCATGACAGTAGCATTGTGCTGAGTCATCCCCCCGTCACCCCCTGTCACTGCCCTCACACCATATTACAGGCTACAAATTTGTGTCTTGTGTCAGTACAAGTAGCAGCTTGTAATGAAACTGTCTGGAGATGCCTTAACACTGCCCAGGGGTCTAGATGACGCTCAGCATTGATGGTATCATTTATGCACAGACTGCAATTATTTGGAGCTTACCCAGTTCCTGAGTGATTATTAAGAAGGCAGAGATGCAGTAGGGGCTTCTTACACAATGAGAAAAGTATAAATTACGTTGGTATTAAAGTTTAATTCAAACTCCAACATAAGTGTTCTGCTGATATGCCTTTTGTCATTACGCCTGGCTCTAATATCCTAAATTAAGCTGCTATACTCTGAGGTGTACATTTAGTATAAGTATTAAGAAAGTATCTGGTCTCACCATCTTTAACTGACCTGCTTTGTTTTGCAGGTCACAAATGCCTGGTTTTGCTCAGGCTCAACAAATAGAAATAGGAGACATGAATAAGATTGTGCTTATTGATTGATTGATTGGTTGATTGATTTGTTCAACATCCAGACATACATCAAGTACCTCACGGGACATATCTCAAGTTGACACACAGAGTCAGCCGCAAATAGTGGTAGTCTGCCCCACAGTAGTAGGACAGATATTTATATTCTGCTTGCCCAATACAGCAGTGACCACATCTCTGAATGATCATTCAATGAAATGAATGACCGCATCTATGGGCTGAGGGAGAAAACCGCTACCGGGACATGTCCCCATCTCTTTTCGAAGGATAGCAAGTGTTCTTTTATTTGCTTGGTCCTACACACCTGGGCTAGTACCATAGTAGGCAGGGCCAGACAAACCACGGCCTTTGATATCTCAGACATGGTTCACTGAGGAGGGATCCCATGCCAGACCACCAGCAAGAAGGCCAGGGCCCGCGCATAAAATTGTGCAGAATATATTTAGTTCGACTGGTAGTTACTGGATTGGCCTTCTACTTTTCACAAGAAAATGAGGCAGCCTCCCACGCTCAATGTTGAGATGAGAGTATTACAGGACTGGGGCGATCCTAAGGATACCAAGGGTGTGGCAGAGGAAGTCTTTGTACAAGATGGCAGGCCTATTACAATGTTCAAATCAATCCTAATTAAGACTGGTGTAACCACCACCCACAGAGCACAGATGAGCCATCCACTGCATCTGGATGGAGAAGAACAGCAAACAGACACAGAGATGAAAGTCAGGCATTGAAAATATCACTGAAATTCAAGGTACTACTGCTCAATTAAATACCCGGTAAAATCCCTACTTTGGGTGTTTATTTACAGAGGGGAGGATTGAATTTGAAATTCGCTTTACCTCCAGGGACATCCCTGACCACTTAGGTCTTGAGAAAACATGGAGGAAAAGGCGACTCAGACTGGATTGACTTCCCCACGAGCAGCAATACTCTACAGCCGGCGTCTTGACATCACTGCGGTGGGTATAAAAAGGCACTCTCTGCATCAAGCAGTAATGAAGATTGTGGGCCTTTCTTATGGCTAATCCATTCTTACCCTTTTTGCTTAAAACAACACTTTGTCCCTTTTTTAATGTATGATCTATGGAGCCTCTTGTAACTAATAGACTTATCATTCCGCCATGTCAGATTCTGTACATACAATTCCTAATTAGCGGATGCCGATTCTAAATGCCTTTGTATTCTTATAACAGTATTCTCCTTTCAAAAATCTTTTTCTACAAATGCTTTTGTATTCCTACAACAGCGCTAGACTGCTTTCAATCCACCTTATATTTTACATATACTAGTTTAAAGTATGATATATTGCAGTATGTGCCCACATCGTAATAAGAGGAATAATATCTTAGAGTCGGTAAACTAGAATAAGCTAGCCTAATCTCTGGTTTCTGCAATACAGAAACAAAAGATCTCTCTATAGTTTCCATTGACCGAGTAGTATTATGTGTGTCAATAACAGCAGAAAACATTAAGGTCTTTTTCTCATCCTGTGCCGTTGCCTACAACAATTCATATTAACCCTATGACATTGGTGGTCGTCATGATGAATGAATGCAGGCCAGACCAGTGAGTAACTCGCCAGCGCTTCACCATGCCGACCCTTCAGGTATGTCTGAACCCCATAGGCTCACCATGGTGCTTGAATGCAGCAGTCACAACATTCATGCCTCATGACGATAATCAAATCCACAATGCATTAAAGCACTCTGCAGCTTAAACGCTAACTCCCCTTAACCATGAGCGGTTCAGCTCTTGACCCAGCTCGATGGGAGCAGCTCCCCTGGCGTCTCGGGTGTATCTGCAGCCGCCCGATAGGCCAGTAATAACACATTCAATTAGTCCACCCACATTGTCTCCTTCATCATAGCCAAGTGATCGCCCTGATAGTTTCCCTTTTCCGCTTCACTGCCGACATCGGTGTCTGCCTCAAGCTGCGACATGCAAGTTATAATGATGGTGGTGACCAGTTGTGCTCGATGCTGCTTTGCTGTTGTTATGGGGAGCAATGTGTCAGTATCAGAACTGAAGTATGAAAGACTTCTGTAGGTCCCACTAAATATTATCCTCTATTATGAACAACTACCGGGTATATTTTACCTAATGTCTACCTTCTCTCTGTCTTTATACTATTTTTTTCATATTTTGTTTCATCCAACAGGGGATGGCCTTCACCCCTACCCTCTGTGGGATTCATGTTTTGTTGTTGTTTCGGTTCCACCTTAAGGGAGGCCTACACTTCTACAGTGTTGCCCTAATGGCACAAGTTCAAAATTCTACCATATAAATAACCCTACCTCTCCATCTCATTCCTCCTAGTAATCCCTTACATCACTCCAATTTCCAGAGTTCTCCCAAGTTACTTAGACCTGTTTTGTAAAATGTTTTGACATAGCCTATAAACAGCGTTGTATACCTGTCTAACTATAGGTTGGGATTTAAAATGTATCATCATTATATTGAAACGTTCACAGATGACACCACCTGTGCTGAGGCCATTTTCAACCCCGCCCCCCTCCCGTCCCCCAACCTGGCCCGTCCATCACCTCCCCTTTTGTTGAATTGTTATACCTGGGCTTCTATATAAATACTATGCTACAATGTGCACCCCATAGCTAAAACTCCCTATCACATTCCTGCAGATGTGTGTGTGTGTGTGGTGGTGGAAGGGTGGGGGGGGGGGGGGGTGAGAGGAGCAACCCCCGAGGCGGTCGATGATAGAGAGCCCGAGGAAAAAGAGCAAGGCAATCACTGTTTGAGTTGAAGTGTTTTCAAAAACAGCGATATGAAATTAATAAAAGCAAATGAGGAGTACCGTAGTGTGCCGAGCGGCGGCCGGAAGTCGAGGGGGGTGGCAGGGTAGGAGGTAGTGTGGGCGGTACTACCAGAGACCTCAATTCTTTCATAGAGTTACAGTAAGTGCGCATATATATTCTCTCCAGAAACTGACCCTCGCATTTTAGGTTTTTGAAAGTATTAGAACAAAGAAAGAATGTCGGCAAGATTTCTCAGAAAGTGAAGAAAATGGACCCTCGCCCCTAGGTACGAACATAAGTTATACAGGGCCCCGTAAGTTCGTAACGAGATAACGGGAAGCAATCAGGGGTTCACGTGGTGTTTATATATAAATTTATCTCCTGTGGTCTTGGCTCTGTTCTCGAAGTTATGGTTGGTTTATCATGTATGTAGATGGGTGGTGCCCCGGGGGGGGGGGGGGGCTACTCTGCCATGTATTTGATAACCACTGCAGCACAGCTCTGAAAAGTGGTGGCGGTGAATTTCCATTAGATCCCAAAAAGGGGGGCTGTTGTAGGTAAGGCGCGGATAAGTAAGGATTATTGCTAGAAGGGATGAATAAAATGAATTTGTACAAAATTGTGAGAGACCTAAACTTATAATATCTCATCCAGCAAGTAAATGCAGTGGGTTGGACTAGGGCAGTCCATGTACAGATTATCCACATACATAGGGCGGTCAAACCTCCCAAGCTCTGAAAAGTAGGGTGGTCAAATCTCTCAAGCTCTGAAAAGTAGGGTGGTCGAATCTCCCAAGCTCTGAAAAGTAGGGCGGTAGGGCGGCAGTTGCTATCTACCCTCAAACACTCAGTGCCCACCCCGGGGGTGGTGCCTACGGAAACAACGCTAGATGTCATAGGAGAACCACTATGGATGACTGCCCAGCTAACAAACAATTTTACGTCAAAAATAACGTTTTTGATGTTATATAACATTTTGCCACATTAAGGAGCCATAGAGAAACGTTATAGAACGTTGTACAACGTTTTTTTTTGTTTACTGGGTATGGCTTCGGTCAACAAAGCAGCAAGTTCAGCTTTATAGAGAAGCCATCCCTTCTAAATCTCTATGTAGGTAGACAGCCAATCAGTACAAATAAGTCAACTTGAGCTGATTGTGTTCACAATACTCATCAGCAGTATTCAATCAGACTCCATTATTACTTAGTCCTCGTCTCAAGTAAAACAGGTGCCTCGTTAGTCAGCTATCAGGGATTGCCGATTACCGAAGGGGCGCGGCTTGTCAGATCAGATGCACAGTTCCAGACAAACAATGATTAAAAACACAACGATTAGCTTCTTAATTTATACGGAGCATAATTATAGTTATACAGGGACCAAGACAAGTAATTATGTGCCAGTAATATACACCTGTATGATATACATGTAGCATTTACAGTCTCATGTTTTTAACAGTTTCTAGATCTATAGCATGTAGACGATCCTAGATCCAGTCATCAGAGTCTAGTACTCAATATAATGCATTTAGGTTGACATAGAATAATCCCCAATGTACCCAAGGAGGTGGTGATATGGCTATGCCTACTGATACACGCACCTACATGGTAATGTCAGACTATGCCGACTTATCATCAACAATCAATACATAATTCGATTGATTGTATATGTATATATACGTGTTTGTGAGCTATCGATAAAGGACCTTTTAAAAAAGGACTCCATTTGTTATGCTCCCATAGTATGGAGGTTACTAGTGATAGCAAGATATGAAGGGGTTGCGGCAATATAGATAATATATGTCCGGTCTCCACTGTCCAACTCAGAATTAGAGCTGGTTCACGATGAGAAAGGTCTTTAAATATTAAATGCAACCGGATTAACAAGAATCGGTCCTGGCATAGAAATAAGGAAAATATGAAAAGGCAATTTTACATATCTGGTGCACCACATAGGGGCCCTTGATTTGGGGGGGGGGGGGTCCCCCATGTCCCGTGTCGATCCTAAGAAATGCTCATGTCGCCATATCGATCTAAGAAATTCCCCATGTCCCATGTCACTATCTATTTTCACCTCATGTCCCATGTCACTAGGGCCAAAACTGGTCCATGTCGCCGTGTCGAATTTAAGGATCTAGGGCCATCACATAGCTCATTATGCCCCCCCCCCCAGGGGTTAGCTCATCCGACATTTTACATCTTCAAAAACGCATACTAGTAGATCATATTTAACCAGTTAGCGAAGTGGTGAACGCCTATGTTTGATATACGGCTGGACAGTGAGATTTGGAACGTTATAATTTCCTCCAGCACAATAGACCTAATATGGAACTTAAAAATGTGTGTGACACAATCATACATGTTCTCATATTGAGAAAGCAATGGCTATACATAAAGTCTATCATGATAAAGTATAAAGCTTCGCCAAAACTCGCCTTGGCCGAGTTACCACGAGACTTGACACTGGTGCCTGTCGGTGTCCTTTCAAAGAAGCTGCACCTGACGGGAACCAGTGGAATTCACGTGGTTCCTGACGGTCATGTGACAAATGGGCAGCCGTAAAAAGAGCATCTTGTGGTGATCACTTTGGTCACGTCGTGTCTCTCGTGTCTCTGCCGTCTCCAGGGAGTGCTAGACTAAATTAAAGTAAAAATACCCACACATGATTCAAATCTTAGAATGGTAAGCTGTCACGTAGCACAACAGCACAGCAATGCTGGGTTTTCTGAGTTTAACTTCAAGTTTTAGTTTACTTCAAACTCTTTATAATCTCCCATGCAAAAAGTTATGCATGTACTATCTCGTCCTTGGATCTATACAATCTCGTCCTTGGAACTATACATGTACTATCTTGGCCATTGCCTATGTATCATAGAAACCTTTACAAACCGTGATTGGCGTTTATGAATACCTAAATCTGTTCATATTTTGCGTCACCCCCCGGCCCCTTTCCCCATACTGTAAACTGATATTTTCGCTGGTATAAATCTTCGCGGATTTGCTCAAATGCAAAAATTCGCGCGGATATAATTTCCCGGATTTTGAAATATGGTAGTAGCACAAGTACATTGGATACACATTCACCGTGTACATATATCGAGTTTAAAATCCGCGAAAATATGTGGGCCTACAGCGCGAAATAAAATAAGTTTACAGTATTTTGGTCCGACGCTGGTATGAAATCCAGGCTCCCTCCCTGCTCCATGCACGGTCACAGCCTCCTCCTGTGAGCAGGTGGGTGTGACGGCTACAGGAGGACGACAGGTGAGGTGCTCCATGCACCACTACCTGCACATGGCACACCCATGGTCACGCATAATTTACCTCCACTCGGCAGTTAGACACTAAGGACAGAATACATGAGGACAGATTCACCTGGGGTCGGGACACATACCTTGAGACGGACACCTGATGTTGTGCTTATTCAGGGATTTTAATCCCTCTATTTGCGAACAATTATAGTAAAGTTTAAGTGTTATTCTTTCCAAAAAATAAAGAAACACTACCGGTATAAGTAGTGGGGTAGATTACATAACCTGACATTTCATTGTCCGTCTGGGGTTATGTTGTGTCCGACTCAGGATGAATCTATTCTAGGTCTCAGAATAGAATTTGTGAGAGGCGATTCATATACCGTAGTAGCTGTGTCATGCAACTTTGGGTCATTTCCAACACTCCGCCATCCACCCCTTTAGAACCCCATTGTCAGAATCTTTTAGGTTTTGAATTTAAGCGCTGACTTTATGTATAGGCTTAAACTGATCAGTTTGGTTATGCTGACAGTGGATAACTATATATAATAGTATAAGGTCTGACAGAGCTAGACGCCAATCATCTTTATACACTAGATGGCCCTACTGTAACATGGGTTTGGACATAGAGGGTAGTGCCATCTAGTTAGTAATATACAAACTGGTTAGTCCACCATCATCTTTATACTTCAGGTGGAGCCACATGTCTATGCAGGCTAAAGACATGGTGAGGTAGGCCATCTAGGGTATTAAGATGATAGGCGTCCAGCTCTGTCAGACCTTGTGCTATATACAATCATCTACTCCCAGCATAACCAAGCTGATCAGTTTAAGTCTGTTGACTTTATCTGAGTGACGGGGGTAGGGCCTTGTAATAATTAATCTCAAGCCATGCTGCCATGGAAGTAGTAAGCCTAACATGAGATGTGTTCGATAATTTAGTCCCTCAGTAAAAACATATTTGCTGAAGCTCGTTTGTACGTTTGAGTGGCTTGAGATGCAGCGACCAATATGATGAAAAGAGCACACACCTAATCAGGTTGTAATCATTAATGAGACCCGTGTACCTTAAGTAGGTCGTGATTGGCTGCTAATGACTTGTGTAATAGTCACTCACGCCTCACTGAGTGGCCCTTCTACAGTCTCTAGCTAATCTAAGTACTGGGAAACAACCCAATCACAGCACACTGGACGTCATGTGGGTATTTTATAAAAATGGACTAGTACTCAAGGTAGTCTAGGACCTCGTTTACTATTACACCATATCCAGCCCTATAGTCTTTGAACTGATTCACTTCACACAAAGAGATACAAAAAGGCATGTAATTTATCAAGTATGTGCACTGAAGTCATGACATTGTCAGGTCTGTGCACTGAAGGCATATGACATTGTCAGGTCTGTGCACTGAAGCAATGCCAGTGTCAGGTCTTTTTTTAAATCAGAAATTTTCTTTTCAGGTCCATGAAGGCCACTGAGGACCTAACAATTTCAGGTCTTAGAGGGCTGCGACTTTTGATCAGCCTTGACTGTCGCCAATATCCTGAGTAAAGGGCTTTGGCTGTGGTTTAACTAACTTATGCTACACCAGTGGTGAGTGCTTTTGTCACCTTTTGTACGTATTATACATGCAGGTAGTTTCTTCTGTCTTTCCAACAAAATAAAGTGTAGTATAATGAAGTTTAAGGTATGACATTGTTAAGACTATGTACTGAAAGTATGGACTATCAGATATGTAGACCGCACCATTTACACCACACCACCTCTATGGGTGGCAAGGTCAAGGTCGTGCAAGTCGATTATAGAAATGGGAAATTATGGGATATGGAGGCATTCATCATTCTGACGGCGGCCATTGATCGGTGACACTTTGGGTGCTCGGACCTCCTCTTTTTGTATTATCGATCAGTCTGAGAACAAACCAGACTTTACCTTGGGACCCCCCCCCCCCCCCACCCTTGCACCTCCACACTCACACAAAAAAGTCCAAATGGAGGGCTATTATGTTAGCACCCACTGGTGGGTTTGTGTAAGATATATGTGTGAAGTTCTGCGACAAGAGATGAAATACATGTATAGGAGTTTTTTGGGGGGCAAGGAGTGGGATAAACACAGTTAGTGTATGAGGATCATGGGAGGTGAGCGGGTCATAGAGTCACGTAGCTAAGTATATAATTATGGGGAAGATGCATGACTGCTGCTTATGGAACTCTTAAATCGTGTTTAATGAGCATATGGTTTGAATATTTAATGAGCAAACCATATTTGTGATATACATCTCCATAAAGCCATCAGTTTAACCCCAGACGGAAGCCTGGTGAGCAGAGTTACTGCTAACCATGTAATGAGCGCATAGTGCTTTAATGTATTACATGTATACATACCTTAAGTCGCCATGATGCTTGAATGCACCGAGTAAGTAGCTCGCCAGTGCTGTAGGAATATCCAAGTATAATGCCAACTATACAGGGTTGATACACTCCCGAACGCTTGGCATGATCATGACGCTAATTTAAATAGCTATACTGCATCAAAGCACTATGCGGGCCTTAAAGGGTTAATGATAGCATGTATCATGCCATGGCAGTCCCTACAAGTGACACAAAAACATGCCTGGGGGTACCATGGGGGCCGCAGTCACCCTCTGCCGGCACCAGCCGACACCAGCAGCCACACTAAACCCCCCTGACCTCCTACCATGACCCCTGACCGTTAGCCTCACCCCCAGCTATCACTTTCACCCAACTTCAAGCACCAAAGGAGCCTCCCTGGGGAGGGAGTAAAGAGGTCCACAGACACCAATAGACACACCAGGCTTTACGTTATGAAATTACTCCTTTCAAGATGTGGTTCCATATTTTGTCAAACACAGTGTTTGGGATGATGAAAAACATGGCTGGTGCTGCTTGTGTGATCTCATTTAACAGAGCCTTGCCTCTCACCAATGAGTATATACTATATACTCATTGCTCTCACTCATTATACAAAGAGAGGCACAAGTTTATGATTAAAACAATTTATTATCATTTTGGAGTAAAATTACGGTTGTTTGTATACATGTTAATTATGTTGACATGAGTACAATTAATACACATTGTTGTGAGCTGCTCGAGGCAGGGTAGTACATAGATAATAGTTCATAACGATGAATTGTCTATGTGGGTATATATTTAACCCTATAAGTGTGAGACTTGTAAAGTCTCGAGAGTCTGGAAGAAGGGTGGTGGGCGGGAAATCAATCCACCATGTATGAGATCTTCGCTGCGAGTGGCGCCAAAAGTGGCGTGGGTGACGCATGTAAAGTTTGTGGGCATGCGCAGCAGCGTTCCTAGAATGTGAGTGTTTGCGCCCAGTTATATAATGCAGTGCAATTACGTATGACGCAATTACGGCCCCATTATACAAAGAGAGGCACAAGTTTATGATTAAAACAATTTATTATCATTTTGGAGTAAAATTACGGTTGTTTGTATACATGTTAATTATGTTGACATGAGTACAATTAATACACATTGTTGTGAGCTGCTCGAGGCAGGGTAGTACATAGATAATAGTTCATAACGATGAATTGTCTATGTGGGTATATATTTAACCCAGTCCGTAGGATTAGATGGTAGAGAGAGCAGCGTGCACCGACGTGTATGTAGATGCTTGTGGCTTTATATATGCGGCCACCGCATCGCTGGCCCATGTGCCATGGGTCTTGATGTCCTGTAGGTTTGCACCATTATTGTGTGCATGGGTGGCGCCCCCGCGCCTGAGGCTGTGTAATGACAGCCTGGAGGGGTCAGCGCCCACCGCCTGGAGGAGGGTGACCCATTGGTCGTCAATGAACCCGATTGTCATTGGGTTGCCGTCATGGTATGATAGTAGTGGGTCATTGTGTGACCTGGTCGGTGCTGCTGTGATGAGTTCCATGTATGCCTTGTATGGGCACAGTGGTGAGCCAGGGATGGCATGTAGGGTGATGGAGGTGGCTGAGGCTGACCTCTGGAGTGTTTTAGACCACTTTAGTTTGACCACCAGGTGGTCGGGGGCTACACTGATGTCGCCCCTCACGAATTGTCTCGTGTGGTCAAATTTAGAGATGGAGTGGGCTGCTACATTGCTCTGGCGGAAGAAGCCGACGAACATCATCACCAAGGCCATTGTGATGTGCCGTGGGTAGTCCACCAGGTGTGTGTGCCGGAGGCATTCCCTGAGAAGCCCTGAGGTGACCGGAAGTTTAGGTGTAGGGATGTGTCTGAGGGTGAGCTGTAGCCCTTTTAGGGCGTTGGCGACCCAGGGGTGGTATAGCGGGGTGTAGTCATAGCCCGCATTTTTGAAGTATGTGCGAATCGCCCCCAGGGCGTTGGTAATGGTCCCTATGACGTCAGTGGAGCGGGCTAAGTGCTCCAGGTACCAGCATACGTGATGTGGCTCCGGGGCGTCGTGCTGTATGGTCATGGCCAGGCAGAATGCCAGGTAGGACCTAACTGCACTGCTTCTGTTGGCCGTGGTGCCAGGGCGGTATGCAGCGCGCTGCCTGCGGCGGGCGGCGCGGGCATACTTCCTAGAGACGGGATCTAAAAGAAGTTTAGGATATTAAATGATGAGTAGTCAACCTTGATCTTGGTGAGGTTGTGTTGCGCTATGATGGCCTCTGCCCTGTCTGCGTCCGCCTGTGAGAGGGGGGCGCGAGAGAGGGCATCTGCCACCGTCATGAGCTTCCCCGGGACATGCACAAATCGGATCCGTATTTGGCGGCGGGCCTCCAGGTACCATAGGGCTCTGGCGGCCGCCGCCAGTATGGGGTCGCGGGGCCTGCCCCCTGTGAATGCATCCACACTGGCTGTGTTGTCGCAGCAGATGAGGACCACACTGCCTGGCGGGGAGCGGGATGTGAATCGGCGAGCAGCTGCCACACAATTGATGCCTTCAAAGTGGTGTATGTCTTTGCCCTGCCGGAAGTGGGCGGGGAACTTGTACGTGTAACACCTGTCCCCGTCAGTGGCGCCGCCTGCCTTCATGCAGGCGTCCGCCCAGAGTGTGGTGTCCACGTGTAGGTCCGGTATTATCGCTCGGCCGTTATATTGGCGGAGGAATTTGTGGAACCAGTTGAGGTCGGCCTTGATTGCTGTGGTGACAGTTATGGGGGCGTCCCCTGCTGCCCGAAGGGCTGCCAGTAGGCGTCTCATGAAGAGTTTTGCTGGCGGGACGGCCTTGGCAAGGTGAGCGATTTTTCCTATGGCGGATTGCATTTGTTTGATGGACATAAATGAGAGTGTGGAGTAGTAGGCCAAACTTGTATAGATATCTTCCAGCTTTTGTGGGGGAATGGAGATCTCGTTTGTGTCCACATTTATGGTGATTCCCAGCCATGTGACCTCATGGGCGGGTGGTTGGGACTTCTTGTCCGCGACAGTTAGGCCTAGGGCCTTGAAGAGTGTGGAGGCAGCCTGATAGTCTCCAGCTGCTGCCTCCTGTGACCTGCTTAGGATAAGTAGGTCGTCCAGGTACATGAGTCCTGTTATTCCGCGTGTTGCTAGTGCGCGGGTGACAAATGTTGCGGCCATCTGCATGGTGTATGAGGACATCACAGCGCCAAAGGGTAGTGATTTGTCCACATAATACTGTCCGTTATGTTTTACCACCAGGAGAGGGTAGTCATTGGGACATATCGCAAAATGGCGGTAAGCACGTTTCAAATCGAGGACGGCCATCTTGACTCCTTCCCTACCCCACTGTGTGATGATATGGAGTGCATCAGGGACGGTGGGGAGGGTGTGTTTAACTTTCTGTCCGTTAAACTCATTTTTGTTGATTGATGCATTAATGCCGCCGTCCCCGTATGACAAGTCCACAATAAGGCGCCGCTGTGTAGGGTCCGCCTTCTCGCGGGTCATCATGGGGCTGACATTCATCCAGGGGGTGAATGGGGGCCTGGAGAGTGGGCCTATCATTGCATCAAGTTCACACTCCTCCCTAAGGTAGTTGTCCACATGAGTGGGGTGGTGTGTAGCTGACGGGTGGTTGTCCACCTGTGTAGAGCTATACCTGGGGCCCCCTGTGTACTGTATTGGGAAGCCATATTCTATGCCCTGGAGGATGTGTGCGTCATCCGGGTGGCCCGTGGCTTCTTGATGCCAGGCGTTTAAGTCCAGGGTGGTGCGGAGTGGAATGCGTGCACCGCGCCAGTTTGGGGCATTGTGAGACCTGACTGCGTCATACAGTGTGGCCATGTCCGGGGGGAATGTGTAGTCCGGGTAAGGCCAGTTTGCATAATTGTCAAAGTGTACATTCTGCTTACCAGTGTGGGTGGCGGTGTGCAGGTCCTGGTCCTCCTCCAGGGTGATGCCGGGAGGGGGCCAGGTGTAGGGAGGGTCGGTAGTGTCCGGTTCTGCAGGTTCCCTGTATGGGTATGCTATGTGCTGCATAAAGTCCGGCATGTCACCTTCCTCCAGTATGTGTCCTCCAATGGGGGACGCTGTGTGTTGCATGTGTGTGTGCTCCAGTGCTGTGGTGTAGCTGGGGCGGCTCTGTGTCTCAGCGTGTTGCTGTGGCGTGGCGGCCTGTGACCGGGCGCAGCCGTCCACGTGGGCGTGTTTACCAACACGCGGGACCACGTGGCTTTGTTTATCAACACTGAGCACGTGGCCGGAGCGGGTGACGTCACCCGTGTCTCGGTGCGGGGCGGGCGGGGACACACATGGTTCACTCTCCAATTTTCGACCGGAGTGGGTCGGGTGTGGCGGTATGCCGTCTCCAATTACGCCGGAGTGGGCGGTGTGGCGGCTGTTGGTGTGAGTGGGGCAGGTAGCAGGGGTAATACCTCCGTGGTTGGTGCCTGCGCCCTCCAGTGGGGGTGGGGGTTCGGGTGTCCTGATGTGGGCCCGTCCCCCTCCCAGTGCGGGGCAGCTCGTAGCTGCCCCACCGCTCAGTTTTTTGGAGTGGGCTGTTGTTTCGTCGCGCCACCAGCAGGCGGGGGGCGGGAGGAGTTGTCCCGGCCTTGTTGCTGCTGCTTGTTATCCGGGCCTTGGTAGCGGGCGAGTGCCTGTTTAGCCTTTGTGCATTGGCGGGTGGTGTGGGTATGCTCCTTAGCGTATAGGAACACGCATACTCCACAGCAGTGCACCAAGGTGACTGCCCCGTTCTGGTGGTCCGCCTTGTAGGTGCACCTCTCGGCGTTGTACTGCTGGCAGGGGGTGCGGCAGTGCGGCTCCTGTGTGGCGTTATGCAACCAGCTGATGCGGGTGCGCTCACTGGATATGAAGGAGTAATCCTTCCATGAGTAGTCGCCCTCCTGTATGTAATCCAGGCACGTTTGAGACCATAGCCTGGGGCCTTCAAAACCCCTGCTAGCGGTGTCCTCGGCCACCTGTGAGAGGTGGGTGAGGAGGTGCGCCATGGTGCTGTTAGGGGGCGGCTGCTGGGAGGCCAGGGTCATGCGTGTAAACGCACAGACGAATTCAGATAGGGCAGGCTCGCGTTTCTCCTTTTTTATCCGTTTGCGCATGTCCGGGGGAAGGAACTGATTGTATGGGTCAGTAGCTGTATTACCTGTAGCTGCTCCCATAGGTGGGTATTGAGCTGCCATAGCTGCGTCCACGTATGGGTTGTGGCCGTAGTGCTTGGTGAGCTGGCGTGGCGGGGGTAATCCGTAATCGTCAGCGGAGTCGGAGGTATCCGTTCCGGATGAGTAGTCGCCCTCCGGGTGGTCCCGCCTGCGTGGGCGGGGGCGGCGTCCCTGCCTACACGCCGGGTAGGGAGGGATTGCTGGCGCTGAGTGGTGTGTCCGATGGCGGCGCCCGCGTCGGCGCCCTGTGAGCGACGGTGTGGGGGGCACTGGCGGCCTCCCGCCCACGGGATGGTGGGCGGGTGGGTCGGCGTGCACCCGTAGCTGCTGCTTTGGTGTCGTCGGTCTCGGCCGGGGTCCGGCCGGCGGCGGGGGCGGCGGTGGCGGGGCCGGCGCCGGGACATCCGTGGGCGCCAGGGGGGCGCCCGCGAGCGGGGCTGGTGAGGGAGCTGGCTGCTGGTTCTGTAGTAGGAACAGCTTCTCCAGCAGTTTGACCCGTGACTCCAGGGTTATGGTAGCCTCGGGTTTCTTCTTCCTCTTTAGTGGGGCCTTATCCGTGGGGGCCTGTGTGGCCTCGTTCGGGGGCTCTGGGGTGTCCTGCCTAGGCGGGGTGGCTGTTGCAGGGGGGAGCTGACCCCGGGTCGGGTCTTGACCGCCGGCGGTGTCATGGCCGCCTGCGGTGGCTCTAGCCCTGTCGAGGTCGCCGAGCGTGGCCGCGGCGGCCGCTGCTGCGGCGTCTGCATCCGCCTTGTCCTGGAGGAGCTTCTCTCGCTTCTTCTCGGCCCTGGTTTTCCCTTTTATCCTTGGCGGCATGTTGGGGCTGAATATAGGCCCCGGTATGTCGTTTTAAGTCCAAAGTAGGGCGGCGCAGGGCGGTGTCCGAGATTGTGAACGCACAAATCAATCCACCATGTATGAGATCTTCGCTGCGAGTGGCGCCAAAAGTGGCGTGGGTGACGCATGTAAAGTTTGTGGGCATGCGCAGCAGCGTTCCTAGAATGTGAGTGTTTGCGCCCAGTTATATAATGCAGTGCAATTACGTATGACGCAATTACGGCCCAATTAACTTGGCACCATCTCTTTGTTTATTCTGGGGGCGGGCATAAATTTACATGTGTTTTGTAACTGATCGGGGTCTGATTAAATCAGTGCAGCTCATCTGTCGCTAACCAGACCCACTGACTGATATCTAGGACAGGCTCAATCTTATCTTGACTTAAGGGATTTGTATTAAAAAATATATATATATATTTTATCTTTTTTTTACCAAGGCCAAAAAAAAAAAAAGGTTTGTTTCCGGTCACCCGACCGGGTCTAGCAAAACAGGGCCGGGTCCCCCTCTTTTTTTCTCTTTTTCAAATTTTTCCCTACATACCAGTTTTTACGGTTTGTAAATCGGATACTTTTTAAGGATTTTAGAGGAAAAACGCTAAAAATAGGCCTAAAATGAGAAAATTAAAAAAAAAAAAATTAAAAAAGAATAAAAAAATCCGACCGGCCGGGTCTGGGTTGTCTGACCATGTTACCGGAAACCAACCTTTTTTTTTATTTGGCCCAATTTGGAGTGGGGAGGAGCAAATTGATTTGGACCCATTGAGGGGGAAATGCCTGCGCACTATGATAGCTCAAAGGGGTCAGGGGCGAAAAAGATTCGACCTCTCTCGCAGGGACCAGAAATTTTTTAATCGCTCGCGTGAAAATCCTAATCCCCCCGGCTAGCCTAGATGTGCGGGGGAGAGTCCAGAGTAGCCCCCTCTGTTGTTAAAAAATGACCACTCTGGTGGGTCTTCTAAGGAGTCTTTATCAGCTGCATATGTTGTTAAAGGATGGGAAGGCTTTACTAGTTGTAGGATAATGAGTGTACACAATATTTCAGGAAGTCAGACAAAGTTGGAATAGAATTTCAATCAGTTAATAACGGACAACAGCTCATTCAAAACTTTAGTAGCTGAATTATCATTAAATACGTATTATTTCCAAATGTATACTGTGCAATTGGTTTTGTGTTCATCTTCTGACTTGAATCATAATGAAGAAGCTAATTAATTAATACAGGGTCCCCATGAGTAAGGAAATCCGAAACTGAATGTCATCTCCAATTGGTAATTTAAACAGGGGAACAGACACAAATCTTGATAATACAGCCCAATAATAATGTAATAAGACTTTCTGTTATACAAGCACAAGTAGATATAAACATTTAATGTGCCTTCGTCGTTAATGTATCTAGAGCAGGTTCAATGAACATTGAGACGAGTGGGGTTTGCCTGATAGTTAAAAAAATATCCCAACTCAATACATTGTACCTAATTTACTTAAATAGTCTATTATAGACACGAGATATGAACTGAAATACAGGTATAATCCAATCACATTGCCTATGCATAGCATTGTATATTAACATGTAAGTTTTAGCAATGTCTGAAGAGAATGTTATCATTCTCATAGAAGTCCATGTCCTAGCTCAGATAGGAGGTGGCAGTGGGGCACTGCACTCATACGATCAGCCGTCACTCTCCAGCCACCACTCCCAATACTCATAATCATCATCATATACACTGTGTTGGTGCTTGGAGAGTTTAGTAGCACCTGTTGCTGCCATATTGGTTTCCTGTGGTATTTTACGACACGTCTCTAACTCACCACATGCGTCCAGTAGGTGGGCGAGGTCCTATAGGATGATGGCCTCAATCATAGCCTGTCAGTTAAAGCTATGTGTTTTCACATTTCACCTGCAGTTTATGAAGATATCAACCAATGACACAATGCCGAGGACACATGACTTTGTATTAACATCTTGACAAATAATTGGTAGCTTTTTTTCAATTGCTCTATTTATCTAGGACGTAATCACATCGATAAGGTATCTACAATCTAAAATCTGTCTAAAATAAATCGACACCTTTATAGATGTGATCACTTTAATAACGTGATCACAACTCAGCACGTAACCTATGTGCCTCTAGATGGGTAAAAATCGACACAGACGACACGGCCCTTTTGAAAATTGACACGGGCAACACGGCCCTTTTATAAATCGACGGACACAGATTTTTACAAGGCTCTAGTATATTCTATATGCATAAAAAGCGACGGTCCTTTAGCTAAATATCGACACGGCGACATGGCCAAAACTGTGGGAACCCATGTAGAGGCACATGTGTTATCATATGCATCGTATATCTGTATCAGAGTGTGAGAATCTTGCCCATCTCTGATAGTCTCAAGGACAGGAGCGGGAGGGGTTGGTGTGAGATGCCACAGGAGGTCAATCCAAAGCCACCCTACTGCTCAAAGTCGCCCCTTGTTGTTCCAAGGTCACACATCTTGGTTCTGGAGAAGCTCAACCCTAGCTACATGACAGTATGCCTTACCTCTGCACAGGCTAACTCCATGGCTCTAAAGTCTACAAACCATAGTCTGGTGATTTTAGGGGACACCTTTGAGTAAAAGCTACAGAGCCTATATTCTCTTATGTAGTTCATGTACAGCAATTCATTCAGTGCCATGAGGCGACTGAGCGAGCAGTTCCCACCATACATTCTTCCTACTAGTACTAAAATGTAGTATTTACCCATGCCTGTAGGTTGTACACGTCTCTAATTGTATCGGTGTATGTGAAAACAGCTGTACATGTATATTTGTGACAGTGTTTTGGTTTGGCATGGGCACAAACGTGAAAAGCCTTAGACATAAAAACAAAGGCACATTGACAAACAGATAGACATACATGTACTTAACTATTTAACCACCAATAACTTTGACCAAATAACCAATGATACTGTAAACGTAGATATTTTTGCTGGTATAAATTTTCGCGGATTTTTATTAAAAGTACAATTTCGCTGGGATTTAAATTCGCTGATATTAAAAGATGGTAGTGCTAGGGCTATATTGGATAAATTTTCGCTCTGTACATATTTTCGCGGATTTTAAAATCTGCGGAATCCACGGAAATATGTACAGCGCGAAATATAATATGTTTACAATAGTTCACATCTCTATGGAGGTCTTAGAGAGTCCATACATACCTTGGCTCTAACCATTGATAACTGACAAGCACGTACCTGCAAGAAACAAAAGGAAGTTGTATTAGAATGGACAGGCTAACCATGATTACAATGTATTGCATTGGGAGAAAATCCACATGTATATTTTATTGGAAGGTGATCTGGCAGAAAGGGAGTAGACAAGTTGACTTGATTTTACACTGCCTTTAAAAGCACTAAATAACACTTTAATAACACAGGTGCTAGACGAGCATTGATTCAATTAAAAAGAATCCTAACAGATTTAAATCTGTTTAAACTTTGGTCTCTGACAGTATATTTATCAAAACACGTTACGGCCATTTAGGATCTTCCCTTTCCAACGCCCAAATAAGTTCATTTTCATGTTGGTCATTTTGCTTTCCATATCACTGTCAAGATAAGATAATTCTGGCAGGCCACTCGCGGTAATAGGTATCATCACCGTTAGCACTGGTCGAGAGAAGCCAGGTGCAGCCGGTGCCTGTTTGCACCGTTTACACCGGAAGCCCATCATCGTCCTACTTAAATGGACAAATGAGGTGGGGAATGGAGACTGACGCCACACCTCTCACAAACCAACCGGCTCCTCCAGGCACAGTGCAATTTTTCTGATTGCTTTCAAAGCCATTGAGGTCTGTCCTTTCTTAATCAATACTTGCTGATGGCTGGCTTCAGGCCAGACAGAGAGAGGCAGATCTCCATATGGCTTCTGATGGGAAATATCTATAGGAATAATCAAATATGCTCAAATCTAATATACATGTATATAGTATCTTCTTTAGAGTGCATTTGTTTGATCAAATCTGGTGTACAAGTAGGTCTTTATACAGTGACTCAATCCCCCCGAGATTGTCAATAGTTTGAATCTGTTACTTTTATAGTGCATATAATATAACCTGCTGAAGACAGCAGCATAATACACTTGTTCGTTCTGAGGTATAATGCTAGACACAGGGGTGAGAAGACTTCATGTGGGACTAGCGAGTAACTCGCCAGTCGAACATTCAAGCATCATGTTGACCATAAGGGGTTGATACACTCCCATGATGCATCCAGTAAACTCACCATAGCTGCATTCATGCATTTAATATGACGACCAAGGGCAGACAACATTAAAATACTATGCAGACCTTAAAGGGTTACCCCACACCCCATGCACTGTCCTGTGAGGGTTACAGGACTGGACAGGCGGCACACCTGTTGGCTCTCCCTGTCAGCTGCTGGTCCACACTTGTCTGTCTGATCAAAGACACCAGGTGTACCTCACTAAACGCCGCCCTGCACTTCTACCCTACCCCTACTGGGGGATCTATCATCACTTAGCTTAACACACAAGGGTAGGGGCGTCTATTATAGCTTTACAATCGATTTTCCTGTATACCTACACTAAACTGCAAACCTATAGTAGATCCTACACTATATAAGTATAACAAAAAAAGACACATTTAGAGTGAAAAATAAATTTCGTAGGAGTCCCGGTACTGTAAAGCTACAGTAGATTCTACTATGTAAATACACTAAACTGAACACCTACAATAACTACTGCTGTGTACCTACATCCTGTTACACTAACTGTCAACAGTGTAGGTGTCTGTTTTCTGTGGTGTTTTCTCTGTACAATAGGCAGGGTTTCCGGGTGTTGTATCTAACCCTTATACCAACCCTACGGGGTTATATCACATACTTGAAGCCACAGCTGAAGCCACAGCTGAAGCCACAAGACATGACCGGACATGACCCAATGGATTCATGTAATCATTACTAGAACTTGGCGTCATGTTGTACTTCCCCCAAGCTAAGATGAGTCAGGTACCAGACGCCTAATGTAGCCAATTGCTTTAACCTATGCCTAGCAGCATACCCGATGGAAAAACATGTCCCCTGCTACGATTTTGACCAACACCGGTTTAATCAAAGCCGATGACTCATGAAATGTGAGATATTAGCACCACAGTGTCTGAGTCACGTCCCATATCAGTATTACTCAGCACCAAATCTGTACGATCTCCTTTTATCCAGTTTTTTCCAAGAAGTCCCACCACATTGCTAAAGATTGTTAATATTGCACATTGAAGTAAAAAAAACTTGAAGTAAGGACCTCTGAGCAGAAGATATAATATCATATTACCCTCTCCCCGTTTGGGGTCTGGACCCTGATGCTATGACCTCATAACTGTTTATCTAGGTGTAGTGGTGCATATTAAGGTGTGGTCTGATGGATCCACAGATGTTTTCCCAACGAGTCTGGAGATCGACAGTCCCTATCCCGACCCCACATCACCTGTTTTCATCCCCAATATGCCGCCCAGACACCTGCCACCCAGCCTCTGCCCCCGTCAGTTGTCACATAAAACCACTCAGGTCATGTTATCCAAATACCTGCAGACAAGCCAAACACTCCCCCGCCACTACTAAATTCCCATCTTCCGCAGTCCCTGCAGGCTGTTTGACGTTCTGTGTGACGTCATGACGTCTTCCCATGTTCCTGTTTCGGACGCTGTCATTAAGAAGGTACACAAAATGGCATAAAACCGGCCATTAACTCACATTTTAGTGATTTTTATACGGCTTGCTGGGTTGCCTAAATGAAGGCATATCCTCCCATTAAATGTGTGTTAATATTTTCATTTTACACCTGCTTTTGGATAAACCTACCTTTATTACATCGCCAGATTTAAAGCCGTGTTTAATTAGTCATGCAATGTAATAGTCGATATGTAGGATAATGTAATAAATGGCAGAGGTATCAAAACCTGCTTTGCTGACTACTAGTATATTATATGGACTTCAGCAATGCATCCTTATATTATATGTGTAAGGGCCTTGTCAACTATGTATCGGCGCTCGGACCGATTGGAACCATAATTATTGTAACATTATGAATAAAATCTATCATGCAGAAACCCCATTAAATCTATATCCAAAGCAGATAATTACAGGCACCAATTTATTAATTACTTAGTTTAATGCACTCTAGTTTCTGTAATATCACAGGTAGCTTTATGGAACCTTGTTGAAAACACGTAGTGTGAACGAAAGAATGAATCAAGGGAATAGTTCTCTAGATAAAATGTTGGGTCACACCTTGGGGAATCTGGATGGTTAAAAGGTGCTTTAAAAGAATGTCTAGGTGCGGCATTGATAAATGAGCGGTGGCTCTCTCCGACTTAGGAGGTCTAGTCTCCCTAGCAACCATAGTAAGCAATGGGAAGGATGGATGTCTAGAGGTATTACAGGCTATTGGAGCTGGAGGCTTGGCTGGATACCTGGGCCATTTCTGCAGACACCACATGGGAATACTTCTTGTCTGAATGTTTTAGGGGGGAGGATTAGAGGTGTGCCACACAGGGACTAACACAAAGAAGCCAATCCTTACATGAACTATTTGTCTATTTTTTGCTGCTACATCTATAGCACAACATCTGTGACAGTTGACTGCGATTTGGTTGCAATGTAGACCCCTTGGTCAATAGTCTTTATTAATAGCAGTAAGAGTAAAACATTGCACTTGGAATAAGTTAGTCTGGAAAACAATATGAGACAGTATGAGACAGTGTCTTGAGATGAGCTCAGCATTACAGAGCCCCTAGATGTCCATAGTACTGACTCAGGGGCAGCATCCAGAAATACACACAATGCTGAACACTAGTATACTGGCCGTATATACACAAGCTCAGCTATTGACATTTCTGCTGCTTGTCAAGTTTCAGTTATCATAATATCGACATCCCTTCTGTATGCGTCTGGTCTGACCCCAGGGACGGTTCTTGAGTATAATATTATACTGACTGTCTTTGTTTCCTTTAAGTTTTCCCCAGAGCTAGTGACTCGGGGTTTAGTGCTAAAAAACAGTTTTCCGATTATATATATGTACATAATTATTTATAAGATTTATTATTGGACTTGAAATTTACTTGAGTATGGTTACTTAACTGAACCGATTGGAGACGGACACATAATACATTTTTGAGAGCCCAATATTGGTAAATTGTCTGTAAAAATATACTACGGTAAATTCACCAAAATCATTTTTCAAAGTGAAAAAATAAGTGGATCCTGGGGACCCGCAGCTAGATGGCCTATGCCACACGAGTTGTCCTAACCCTGGAGGTTACTGCTCCATCTCACGTGTGTTATTGGAGCCCTGGGTATCGGGGCGTGGGATATTTATGCAGACAACTGTCAGGAACCGTCCTACAGTTCATCTGTACACACCCACAGCTCCACAGTCCCATAACGCACACTGCCCAGTAGCCTTTGTGTACGGGGAACGTTCACAAATCACGTCACCGGCTAGGACAGTGGAGGGGGGCGGGGGGCAGTCGGGAGGGTACGGTGAAGAAACATGGCCAGACTACAGACTAAGTGTCACTAAATGGCAACAGGTGGTAAAGGGTTTGGGGGATGGATCTTGAAAACATAGGGTAGCCTACGTCATTTGTGAACGTTCCCTGCAGGTGGGCAGCGGTGTAGATAATTATGTGTGCTGCATGTATTGTATAGAGGAGGATGAGACAATGCTGTAACTGCTGTTGGTGCTTGGTATGGACAAAGACCCTATAGTAACGTAGTGACATACAGGGTCTTTGGTATGGAGTGTATACAGGTGAAATAGCTAGCCAGATAAAGGTTGGACCAACCATCCTGAGGTGAATGCATGGCTGTGTTGGTTTTGTATGAGACGAAGCCAGTCGGACCTTGCGTGATGGGTGCCAAGGGATGGAGGGTCGGGGCTGGTGTATACACTCTTTTCACCAAGCCTAAACGGCAGGCTGCGCTAGTGACGACCTGGCCAGCAGACTCGTCCTACACGGGCAGTGCCTGGCCTACCTCCGCCTACCCTGAACCTCAGTAGGGGGCAGGCAGGGGGGGGGGGGGGGGGGTGTGGTGATGGATATAATTATTTTATAAACAAGGCCCCCACTCCCATGGGGGTGTATGCGGTACATTTATGGTGTTATCTGTCTACCATGGGCTATTAAAGACACCCTGCTAATTGATCCAGGCTGTAAGGTCGGGTGCCCCATGCCTTATCTGACAGCTGTTTGTTGTCTCTTCTCTGTGTCCTCCGTCATCACCACAGGAGGCACACCCTGGGCTGACCACAACCCCCACCCCTCCCCTACCTCTTTTCCTACTCAATCAGTTTCAGGGTTTGTCATGTTTACAATGGTTTACATCATGTTCCACATAATATTTTTCCCCAATATTAATACTGCATGTAGCTAAACTATTTCCCTCTGAATATCTACGATTTCTAAGCTATTGGAGCATTCTTTCTATATAATAAAGGCATTATTGTAAGTGGTGTCTCTTCCTCCATGCTAAACCTATGGGGGTCTGGGGCTGGGTGGGGCAGATGCCCGTGTTGGAGGCAGGCCTACCAGAACGCCATCTAGAGGTAGTAGTCTGATGAAACAAGTGTATAGACATGTTGGATATAAATGTGAGAATCTCTATACATGTAATTGTCCAGTGCGGACGCGGGTGTACTGGGGGATAAACCATGCATAAAAAAAGACACAACCATACCCGACGATTTAGCTGGGAGACCTCAAACGAATCTGAAGGGTACCTGTCTGATTGTGTACAAAAAGCTGCACTGATAAATAATGATGCCAACAGGCCTAAATACCAAGGGTCATAGTCCACACCTGCGGGGTGGATGATATCCTCATCCAGATGTCTCAGAGCTTCCATGTTATAGGGATGAAAAACACCCAACCCTGGGAGGTAGGCGTTATGAACACCAGCTGTCGACGTCTGGGTGTGGATGTACCTGAGCCGGCCATGGGGCCAGCAGATGGGAGCAGATGTGAGCAGCTCATATGGAGCTGCTTAGTATAACCCAGCAATACAGACATTATCTCTACATGTGGAATATATATGTGGAAAGGTGAAATCCACTGTAATAGCTCTCGGCGGTTTTTTACATAACATCTTTCTGTTCAATTCTGCTCTTGATCATTTATCATGAAGTTATACATCATGAGCTATAATTTATTTTTTGTAGCACTGGAAACTCACATCTGCAGAACCTCAATGGAGGTTTCTCCGTGGGTTTCACTGGATCACGTGTACACTTTCCTGACCTTTAGTTAGAATCCAAATATAAAAGCTAACCCTAAAAAATAGACAGGCTGTAATCTGGGAAGAGTTTTCTTCCACCGAGGGAGTTCAGAAATGCCCGTTGTATGAGTCATACAGGTGCAAGACCCCCGTTCCTCTATGCAATGAGTATATAGAGATATACTCATTGCTCTATGCGTGTATACATGTATACCTGGGGAACATTCACAAAGGACGTCACCTATTTTGGGACATTTTCCAAGACCCCCCCCCGACCCCCTGTCACAATATTGAGTTGTATAGACAAATGTATGGACCAGATCATGTTTCGGCACTAAACCTAAAGACCCCCCCCCCCACTCCCCACGCACCATCACCTATAGCAGTTGACATAATTTCTGAACGTTCCTATAATTATGTGTGTAAGCCTATACATAATTATAATACGAGGTTGCTAGGGTTGAGGAAGGTGCAGCACACTGCAAGACCAGTTTCAGTTTCAGTGTCTATGGAGATTGAGGGGCATTCGTGTACATTCGGGGATGAACGGAGAACGGGATGAACAGAGAACGGGATAAATGGAGAAAGGGATAAACAGAGAACGCCATCAACGACGAACGCGATGAACGGAGAACAGGATAAACGGAGAACGGGATAAACGGTGAACACTATAAACGACAAACGGAATAAAAGACAAACGGATAACGGGATAAACGATAAAAGGATAACGGGATAAACGGGGAAAGGGAGAACGGGATAAACGGAGAAGGGGATAAACGGAGAACGGGATAAACGGAGAACAGGATAAACAGAGAACGGGATAAACGGAGAACGGGATAAACGGAGAAAGGGAGAAACGGAGAACGGGATAAACGGAGAACACTTAGGTACCAATATAATCCGACAAAACGAAAATCACGAATATCTTCGCTGTTTACGCTCCGATCGCCCCGATATTCGGACGGAGAAGGGGATGAACGGAGAAGGGGATAAATGGAGAAAGGGATAAACAGAGAACGCTATAAACGGCGAACGCTATAAACGACCAATTGGATAAAAGGCGAATGCGATAAACGGAGAACGGGATAAACGGAGAACGGGATAAACGGAGAAAGGGATAAACGGAGAAAGGGAAAACAGGACAAAGGGAGAACGGGAAAAAGGGAGAAAGGGAGAACGGGATAAACGGAGAACGGGATAAACGGAGAACGGGATAAACGGTGAACGGGATAAACGGTGAACGCTATAAACGGTGAACGGGATAAATGGAGAACTGGATAAACGGAGAACGGGGTGAACGGGATAAATGGTGAACGCTATAAACGGTGAATGGGATAAACAGAAAATGGGATAAACGGAGAAATGGGATAAACGGAGAACGGGATAAACGGAGAACGGGATAAAGGGAGAAACGGAGAACGGGATAAAAGGAGAACGGGACAAACGGAAAGCGGAGAAGGGGATGAATGGATTAAGAGAGAACGGGACAAAGGGAGAAGGGGATGAACAGAGAACGGGATGAACAGAGAACGGGATAAATGGAGAAAGGGATAAACAGAGAACGCCATCAACGACGAACGCGATAAACGGAGAACGGGATAAACGGTGAACACTATAAACGACAAACGGAATAAAAGACAAACGGATAACGGGATAAACGATAAAAGGATAACGGGATAAACGATAAAAGGATAACGGGATAAACGGGGAAAGGGAGAACGGGATAAACGGAGAACGGGATAAACGGAGAACGGGATAAACGGAGAACGGGATAAACGGAGAAACGGAGAACGGGAGAAACGGAGAACACTTAGGTACCAATAATCCGACAAAACGAAAATCGCGAATATCTTCGCTGTTTACGCTCCGATCGCCCCGATTTTCGGAGGGGTAGGAGAACTTCAAAATCGTTTTTGGATCAAAATCGTTTCGGGGCTCAAAATCGATTTTGGGGGCAAAATCGGTTTTGGAGGCAAAATCATCTGCAGCTCACGCTGCCCCCCCCCCCCCCCCGGCCAACCCGACACGTCGAACCAGAAACGAAGCTGCAACGAAGATGGTGTCGCTGCTGACTGGTGTCGACTCGCTTTTTCCGCCGAGACGTAAAACAGCGGTTACGCGCTGCCGGGCGCTGACGCCCACAGCCACCTGCTCGCCCCCAGCCACTTGCTTTCCCACAGCCACCTGCTCACCTACAGCCACCACCTGGAATTCGATTATATATGACTTCCAATATATGAAATTAGGGTAGCTTCTTCTGGCGATTACGGTTCTGCTGTCAGAAATGAGAAATAACGTACTGTACTCAAATTAGATAATTCATTCGACTTTCTAATGACAAAAGCGGTATGTGTGAGGCTTGTGGTGGCCTGGTAAGTAGCAGAGAGCGGCATAGGAAATAGCAGACGACATTCACCATATAGTTAACCCTTTGAGGCCAACATTACCCATTACTATATTCGTATTACAAGGTGTACAGTGTGTTGGGGATGGGTGTATATAGAAGGCCTTAAAGGGTTATTATCCAGGTGTCACAAACATGTTGCCACTTCCCTTTAAGGGCCGCAATGTACAGATTAAGCCACCGCGGTGCCGGTCAATAATTACAACCTGATCGGCCTGAGGTGCATGGGATCGGGGGGGGGGGGGGGGGGGGGGCGGCACGCAGTAGGCTGTGTCTATTGCGGGGACAGCTCTATACCCGGCTCAATACTAACACATGGGGGTGGGCGGCATGCAATAGGCTGTGTACTGGGCCGGAACAGACCAGCGCCAATACCCAGGTGCTAGGACCACCCCCCCCTCCCCCCTCTCCTGTGTACTTCTAGATGTCACGGGTACGTATTAAGTGACCAGCCCTCCCCCCCCCCCCCCCCTTCACCCATTGACTGGCCTGACCCACATGGGGGTGGGCGGCATGCAATAGGCTGTGTACTGGGCCGGAACAGACCAGGGCCAATACCCGGCTCACTACTTACACGGGGGGGGGGGGCTCTGGCCATAATTATCAACAGCAATTAAGCATATAACTATTGCAGGTAGGGGGCTAGGACCTTAAACACTGAGGGCAATGGGGCAGGAATCCGTACACAGGTACGACTGGAGGACGGGGAGCTAAGGGCCACTCAACATAGGGCTAGGGCTGAAGAGGCCTGACTAAGGAACCACCGGGTATAGAGCTGATGCACAGTTGGACCCTTGATCACTGCCCAATGCTAAGTGAATGGAGGGTACGGCCAAGGCAAAGTCAATGGGCCGTAGCACCTAAATATGACCAGTTCTTCCCTTACACAGTAAGGGAAACTGGTCAATAAACAACCGACTTTCTCTCTTTCTTTTTTTCTTTCTTTCTTTCTTTCTTTCTTTCTTTCTTTCTTTCTTTCTTTCTTTCTTTCTTTCTTTCTTTCTTTCTTTCTTTCTTTCTTTCTTTCTTTCTTTCTTTCTTTCTTTCTTTCTTTCTTTCTTTCTTTCTTGCCTCTGTGGACAGTACACATACAGTCTGGTTTGTGAACCCATGCCTTGATTTCCTTGATTTACGACGAGCGGCATGAGAACAGTTGCCTCTGTCCCCCTCTGCCTCTGACGGAGGTCTCTACAGATCATCAGCTCCTTCTGCTGCAGAGGTGGCACGTGATCCCAGAGCACGTGACTGGTCTGACATGTGACTTGCCATGTGACCAGGTCCCTCCTGTACCAGCCGTGTGAAGATTCACCATGGGGCCTGACCCATCCCTTACACTGTCACGACCCAAACCCATACCTTACACTGTCACGACTCAAACAGCAACATGATCAGATTAGGTTAGAGCAAGTGTCTCAGGGAACGTGCAAAAACTAGAAGACCCTAAATAGGTGACATCATTTGTAAACCTTTTGCTATGATCATGGAGACAACTTTCATTTTAATATATATATCTGTGTAGGTTACATTGGCCAGTGCTGTACAAGTTGGCTTCCAAATTCAAGGCAGAAAATAACTTCAAGATGGAAGAATGGGGTCTCCAGGGTTGTACAGGGTTGTCTCCGTTGGACTAAGAAAGGTCAACGATCGAAAAATGCATCATGTATTTCAGCCACAGCATATCTGCAAGTATAATGGGACCAATGGGTGTTTGGAGTATTTGAGTATGCAAGTCTACAAATGTATATATACAATATAATTTTCAGTCCAAAACGTCAATGGTTCCAACCCTTGAGATATGGTGAGGTGGGAATGGGGTATGTAGGAGCAGTGGCACCTTTGTCTTTGACTAACCCCCAATCCCTTCCCCCCAGCCCACCCTCCTGTATACATGATGTATAGTGTGCAACACATGTTGTATGCGGAGAGATGATCCTGCTTGTGGTCAGGGCTGTACTAAGGTTATCTCCTACACCAGCAGGGGTGGGGTGTATGATAGCAGTAGGTCAGCACCCCTGGTGTACAGCCTGTTACACTTACAGGCTCCATGGTACAGGGTCTACATGAACTGGGTGAATGGTGCTCAGTATGGTGATGTATCTATAGGGAAACAACCTTGTTCAGTATATAGGGATATAGAGTGTGTCATTTTAGAGATGGGCCGGGTGAGAGTGACGCCCGTCAACTGTATCTACAGTGGAATCTATGGATACTATGGAAAACTGACACAGCCGAAGGCTGGTCAGCAGGTTCACAGGGCAGGGGCGTGACAACCGGGGGAGACAGTCGGACATGCCCCCCCCCCCCCCCCAATTTTGACCAACCTAAAAAAATGTCAAACCAAAAATGTCAAGTAAAAAAGGGTCAAAAAGGGTAAAAATACCCCTCAGTTCCCCCTACTTTGAAACTGCCTGCCACGCCCCTGCAGGGCCCATACGGACCGAACCTGATGAGATCGGCTATATACCAGTATATATATGCAATATGCTGGTCCTAGCAAGGCTTGGGAGACAGCAAAGTTCTTGAAACAATGTCTTCTCATGCAAAGCTGGCATGATCGGAGAGTTACTCGCTGTACAGTGCTGCATTCCTGCACCATGACGACAAAAATATATGGTATAGACCATAAAAGCACTATGATGACCTCTGGCTGCTGATGGGGGGGGGGGGGGGGTATGACAACCATGACCATATATACTTTGCTCTCCGAACGGATACGACGAGCTTCTGTGAAATAAACGGGAATTGAATGTTCCTGACACATTCCTCATGTCTACAGTATATGAAGAGGAGGGTGTCCTAAAATAAACATAGGTTATGAATTGCCAAAGAATCTAGTCACAAAAGGGTTAACTCAATCAAGAAAATTTCGATTTAACATATTTGATATCCTCAAATCTTTCTATCAAGCATATACCTATACGGGGGTAGACCACACATTCAGAGATGGAACTCCAAGTGATGTATATTATAATATACGATGCCAGTTTTGGGAACCCATCAAATGACAAGTGGCTATCTATAGGGTGCAACAAACCCTTTTATCTCGATTGTAGACGGGCCAACTGTGTACAATGACATAGACAACATTCCATGGCGAAATACAATACCAGGAGAGAAAGCTGAATCCGCGGGCACTGTGTCGCCAGTTAGCTAGCACTTTAAGTACCGGGGAGTGCATTAATGCATTATGCCCTTTGATCGTCAAGATGCATAATTGCAGCCATGGTGAGTAACTCACCAGTGCTACATTCAAGCATCATGCCAATCCTAAAGGGTCGCGTCACTCATAAAGGCTCGGCATGATGCATGAATGCAGCCCTGGCAAGCAGACATACTCGCCAGGGCTGCATTCATGTATCCTGACAACCAAGCACATAAAAGCACTATGCGGCCCTTAAAGGCTAGTAGGAGGAGGAGGCGGATGGGGAGGGGAGTCTCCATGGTGAGGCGTCAGAATAAGGGCCTTATTAGTCGGCCCTCACACATCCATTACATTTTTGTCGCCTTATTTAACTGCCTTATTACCAAGAACATCCATCGCCCATTGTTTCAGCAAGTTACAAGCCAGGCAGGCCTGCAGGCAGCACTGGTAGTGGGGTTTCACTGAGAAGGTCTCCCGTATACGGGGAAAGCTGCATGTATACATGTATACTGATACATGCATGAGTGGATGAATGTGTTCATTATGAATATACCCTATTAACTTTTAGCCACCTTTTATGCACAGGGTTGTCTGTGATTCATTTTGAGAGTGAGGTTTTAAACATGGTTTAACATGTTAATGTCTGCGTTACTCAAGGTACATGGAGAGACCGTTGAAGTAATTTTAATTTCCAAGAATTTGAGGGTTAGAGGTTAGTAAATCAACACATTGATTTGTCACATAAAATAGTGTCGTCCGATACATATAACCATAGCACTACCTAACAGCAGCTTTGAAAAAAAGCTGACCTGCTCTAGCTTCCTTCTTTTAAATTAGTACTAGAGCTATACCGTGAACCCAAGGAATGGAGGTACAAAAAGAGATTGTTGGTGGGATCAGATGCAGGTATATAACTCATGAATAGCTCAGAGAGGGCGCTGCTGTCTGTAATCACCCCGGGAGCAGCTCAGAGGTACCCTGAGCAGCTCAGTGGTATATACCACCCTGAGTGGTACCTCAGACACTGACTCCACTGTCCGCCACATACTGCCAGTAGTACACCTACTCCAGGCAGGTAAACAGGGCGCAGCCAGACCCTTACTTATGTCTGCTAGATCATGCTGGGGAACTCTCATGTAGGTGGGCCATGACCCAGATGTCCCATCCCCTCTCTCCAACGCCCTCTTATAAGTTATAGGCTCCATCACTTCCTATTTACAAACTTAGATATGCCACTCAGTCGACACGGACAGAAAGCAGAGCATTCTACAATTTTGTCAGATTTCCATAGGAGACTCTTATAAGTTAATAGAAACTCCAGCAAAAAGGTAATCTTTGATAGGAAATGAGATAAATTTTATTATAGGAATTTCAGCCCCAAAAATGGACTTCCAAAAAAGTTTGGAAAAGTGGCATCTCTGAAGAACAGTGGCATCTAATCTCAGTTTAGAACTGTTAGTAATAAGGGTGAGACTGCAAAGTATAACCATAGGGTGGCTCAGCCATCCACAGGTCTAGTGAAGCAGGACAGACTCCCCCTTCGCTGATTCCCGACAGATCTCTGGTAGACTGGGTTGTCGGCAACACGCCTGGGGCTGGAACGTTCATACGCCTCAAAGGCCGCCAAGTAGGTTGCCTGTGTTCTATGACTGCCGTGCCAAAGATAAAGGAACAATAGATGGGCAGGCATCTTCCCAGACCGTTGGATCATAAACAAGGTAGTCTATTATCTGGAGGGCAGTCTATTCATCGAATGCCGAAAGACTATTGAGGGTGCAAGTCTCAGGCCAGGTCAGTTCGTTCTCATGTGTTATGTTGTCATATAATTCTATTAGAGGCGTTACCAAACCTATAGGCGGAGGGGAGGGGTGGGAGGCTACTATGCTCAACATTATAAATGGGGATATTATGTTGAAGATGCACATAAAGTTGAGAGTTAGGAAACCATAATGTCGGTTGCTAAAAAAAATGTTTATATTGGGTAACCTGCCTTTGCGCAGCATTTCCACTCTGACAGCATTCCTTATAATAGTAATACAGAAGAACGTTCACAAATGATGTCACCAGCTAGGGGTTGAGGTGTTTTTGGGTGACCGGGGTCATACAAAATAATGCCAGGGGCTGGATCTTGAGAAAGGTCATAATATAGGTGACATCATTTGTGAACGTTCCCTATAAGCATTTGGCTCAGTGTACCACATCAGCATCTATGCAGGAACCAACCTTGGTATAGGCTTACTATTGCAGAGGACTAGACACTAGCTGATAACACCAATTTATGAGAATAAGTACAAACTCTATGTCTTAGATATCATCCTTCAGGCATTAAGAAAATCCCACTTCTCTTTCAGACGTAGTCTATGACGTAACAACGTGTCTGCAGACGTAGTCCATGACGTAACAAAGTAGCTGCGGAGCGCTGATCTGCCGCCCACAAAGCCCTGCCACCAGGAATCAGCGAAACCGGAAGAGAGATAACGGGCGTCACACGGTGCCTTCTGGGAGCTTGATAACGACCGGAAATCAATATCCGTCGGAAGGGTTAAAACTAGTTCTTCTCGGAACAACAGGAATGAGAGGAAATGTGTTCTTCACCCAAAGGTGACAGGTGGAAGGGGATGGTATTAATAACCTAACAACAACATCTGAAGGAGGCTGAGATTTTCTAGGTAGCATTTACATTGAAATTGAGTGTAAATATTGCGGAATTTTGTAATGATACCATCTTCAATCACTCTGCGCTTGTGCTTTTGAGCTTGATTTCCTACCTGTCATGGAAAAGTGGACATATAATGAAATCTAAAGCTTGATGTACACGTTCCAAAGTTTGATTTCATTCCAGTGAGAACTCATCCTTTGACCTCACCGTTAGGCCAAAATTGAAAAGCAAGACAGCCACATTTACAAATTAAAATTATTTAAATTTCATTTTCATCATCCGTTCTTTGGTCGCGTATAGGTACAGGGGAGGTCTGCATGGACCCCCCCCCCTACCCCCCAGTACTCCAGAGCCTGTACTGAAACACCAAACAGCTCCCGGCGTTGGCGGCCTGCTCAATTTGTAAACATTACAGCAGGCTGGTGGACCCAGGAGGGGGCTGTGTGGGGCCCGTCAGAGCCCCATAACTTCCACCAACTTATCTCACTCTGCATCGTTGACGTACTTCTCGTGTAGCCAGAGGCCGGATACAGCCTACGGGGAGACACAAGGGCACTCACAACGCTGCAAACTAAGGAAACTGAGCATTTGGAGGCATTGCTAGTTGGTTAAGGTTAAGTCCATTTGAGACGTTTAAGGTCTTTGGTGGACTCTTCAGGAAAGGTGTGTGTATGTTTAGCTATGTTTAGGTCAGTGGATGATGGAGTTGTGTCCATGGAACTTTGCACATTAGACTGAATCAGGATGCATGTAAAGTAACTGTTATCCTGAAACATGTCCCTACTTAACCCTTTAAGGGCCGCATAGTGTTTAAATACATCATGCCCGTGGTCGTGATGATGCACGACTGCAGCCCTGGCCAATAACTCTCTAAGGCTACATTCATGCATCATACACCGACCCTTCCGAGAGAGTATCAACCCAATGGAGTCTGTCTGATGCATCATGACGACCAAACACATAGCACATTAGAGCAGTAATTGGTCCTTTAAGCAAGAATAGTAGAGTGTACAGCTATTTAGCCTCGTTGCTTTAAGGATCAGGCTACAAACACATGCTATTTGTTGCCTCGTTGATACATAACGTATCGTCACCGCTATAGGTGCACAGGAAGCAGGAGGCCGCTGGTACCACCCCGGGGTACCAGCTGCCCATAATAACCATCTGTCCTGTACTAATTAAACCCCACAAACACGCCGCCTCTCTAGGGTCAAGGGGTCATTCAAATCAACAGGATACTAGTAGAATATGTTCAAGGGAGTGGTAAATTATTATTTGCATGGGGGGCGGGGGGGGGGAGTAGTGGGGGGAGGTAAAAAGTGAGAGAACAAAATCGAAAATATTCTGACCTCCTTTTGAGAGTTTTCACCCTCCGATACTCCTAGTAATTAATTAATGACCACTCCCTAAGAAAACGTCCTCCGGGGAAATCCCTTTTAAGAGATTAAGGACAAGTTATCGGCCATGGGCTGGAGGCATATTCCTAAAAGCTAAAGGTCAAGTACGGTTTACGTACATGGATTAATATGTATCTGACAGGCCCCTGACAGGTCGGGACTGCGTTCACAAAATGGCCCATCTACTAGTATACGGGGACTTCCCTCTATCATACATAAGTGTCATTCCCCTGATTAAAATGAGCGAGGTAGTAATCTGATACTGCGGGAGTCTATATATTCAGCATCTGCTTCATCATCCCAGACATGTAGGGGACCCGAGCCCAGTGGCCGTCAGGAGTCTCCAGTGTCCAGTGTCGGACCTGACTCAGACTGTGTCCACCCCTGGGGGCAGGAGCAGGCCATGTGGTCACTTTTTGCAGAAGGCCATGTGGTCACATTTTGTGTGGCCATGTGTCAACACTTTTAGAGAATGTCTGTTCTTTCTCACCTCTTTCCCTTTTTTTCTGAATTATGGTCACATAGTTTTATAAAGCTATTTAGCAGTTTAGGATATAAACGCATGGTGTGGTGCACGGTGTGACAGCAGGTCTATCCCTAACTTACTCCCACGATAATGTTATGTATATATAATAGACGCCATGATAGATCTAGTGCTAGACCGTCTTCAATCTCTAATCAAACATCATTACCATTTCACACATGTGAGGGAGTGGGGATGAGGAGGGAGGCTGAGATTTACTTCAGTCACACAGTCTCTAGGTATCTCAATCATCTCTGTTGACAGTCAGAGTTCCCATGGGCCTAGATCTGGTAGTCTATCCTCAACAGTGACACAGCCTCATAATATTAGGGAGTGATCATTTATTATCAACAGGGGGGGGTGGTGGGTTTGGGGGGGGGGGGGGCAAAAAATTTTGGACCCCTTGACCGGGGGGGGGCAAAAAAATTTGGACCCCTCTTGGGGGGGGGGGGGCAAAAAAATTTGACCTGTTTTGAGCCAAAAAGCCAGCGCGTTACTATGCTTCAAAGGGCCCGCGCGCGAGCCGATTTTCGACCCTAAGGGGGGGGGGGTAAAAAATGTTGACCCCTTGACCGGGGGGGGGTGTAAAAAATTTCGCACGCTCCGCGCGGAAACCCACCACCCCCCCCTGTTGTTAAAAAATGATCACTCCCTTACATAGCTCTGCGTCAAAATGTTCTTTACTCCCCCTTTTCTCTCGTCTGTTTCAGACACTGCTACTAGTGCTAGTGCCTGCCTGATTCTGTGTGTGCTAAGTTCCTAACCCTTTAACGGCCATATATTGCTGCTTCAATGCAGTATACCTTTGGTGGTCATGATGCATAAATGCAATCCTTGGCAGGATGTATCCATGCATCCACCATATCGGGGATTACACTGCAGGATTAATACGCTACCGAAGGGTCGGCATGAGACGTGAATGCAGCCCGAGCTAGTTACTCGCCAGGGCTGCTTTCATGCATCATTTATAACGCAAGGGTATACTGCTTAATGTTAGGGTGCAGGCCTACTGCATTAAAGCATAATGTGGTCCTAAAGGGGTATAGCCCCTATGGCTAGGATGATAGACGTGCTGGTGATCTGATTATAAGATTAGAGGTTTATTGGATTATCTGTAGCGGTTGGGATCAGACAAACACAACACGGGGATGTACTACTGGTGTCCCCAGGCTACAATACCTCTGAGCTTTATTGTCTACAAGGCGAGAAAAAGAATACAATGTTGTGTTCACAACAGCCTCATAAACTTACATCATAAAAGAAAAGAAAAACACGTTTAGAATTGAAGGCACTGTAGTCCCATATAAACAGGTGAGGAACGAGCCAGTTGCACATTGAAAACTAATTTGCCTTTGAAATGAGAAAGCCATCTGATGTCACCGCCGAAGTCATACTAGAAGCCACCTGTGACAAAATTGGTTTCAGCGGAGCAATACCTAAATCAATGTCTGCTGGGTATCATAAGCTATACTATATGTGGTATTTAGGCAGTTACTAATCTACAGCAGACCGCCTGTGATTCCAATAATTATAAACAGTATTGGTTAGCAACATGACCTTCCCAGGAATAGCTTCCTCCACAAACATAATTATATATCATTAGAGATCTATACCAGGTTGTCCAGGTCGAAGAGTGCACTTCATTCCATTTGGTGTACTAAATTGTAAGATACATCTATATATTTACACTATTGGGGAATTGCCATTGGCGTCCTCATGAATTTATATGAATATGAACTGTGAGTGACTGATATGGCTCTGATATCAGTCTCGATATAATTATGCTGTGTACATCATTATCGAGAATACGATACTGTGCCGAATACTGTGTGTCAATCTCACTATACTAGTTGTGATACATTGTCAGACCGAAACGTTATTAAACCATAATCCGGGTATAATTTACCTGATGGCCTGCTATCAAAGTTGGCAGCAAACAGTTACTGGTCTACATATATATAGGCTATTAATGAAGTGGGGGTGGAGCTTGCGTGGGTCCACTCCCTAACTAGTAGTATAATAGTATATATGATAGCATATCACATAGTATATGGTGAAGGAACCTATGTACATGTACATTGGATACCAAACATGTGTAAAGGGTACTAGTACCTCCAGCTACACTGCATCTTAAGGTGGCGTGACAGGGCTGGAGGCTATGTATGTGAGGCAGATGCCAGTAATATGATCTGCCATGACATGACAGGATATCCACTTACATAATTAGATGCCAGGGTAAAGATACTGTTATACCTTTTATATCTTAGAAAATGTATGTGATAGAACATGGAAACCTATGGAAGGGGCCCGGACTCATAAGCAAAGAAGGTGCATTGTGGTGCAGTGCTTGTATATGCGCCAGGGTCTCAATTAAGCGCCGGCGGTAGGGGAGAGAGGGGCACGTTGACCACCTGGGCACGTTGAACCAGTCGCTCTCTTTGCTATTCCTTTGGGAATTTTCCAGCAGTTTGCCTACCACATAACCCCCTTATATAGACAGTTCAGAGCAGCAGCATAATGTTGAGTTTGGGATGCTGAGAAGAATCCCATACAGTATTAAATAATTTGTGCACCTGAAAGTAAATATTTGCAATTGTTAAACTTTTGTTCTCATGTTGTTATTAAACATTACTGGCCTAAGATCTGTATGGAGATCAAAGTATACATATGAACGCTTGAATAGAACCTGATTTTACTCCTGAGTGTGTTATGTAATCTGAATAACATCAACCTTAGCTATGATGGCCCGCATGGGGTACATTGAACCACAAGATTTGGGGCACCTTGAACCATGCTCTTGAAGGAATAGTTCCATTATCCAACACATATGCACCTGTGCATTGTAGTGCATAGAAGGACAAGGTATGACTGCTCCTCACCAGAGGGCAGCAATATTTGCAAGGTCTCCTGTCAGCTTGTAGGTGAGTGATGAGATGGTATTACTCAGTTCAAACTCTGGGGCTACAATAGGCTAGCCTAACAAGTAGGCCTACATGTTTAAAAACACATAGTTTATTAGAATTAAGGTACACACAAAGACACAGACATATAAGATACAATTTGGTTATACAATTATGATAGAATACATAGTTTGCCAATTGTGATAGTAAATTCATTGGGAGCAATTTCACAGTGTCTTTATTCAAAGATATATCATTTCTTTCAAGCAGAACAGCCTGTTACATCACAAAATAATGTAATCAGATATTTATAAAGACCTTGCAAATAGCAGCAATCCTCTTAAAATGGTTCATATTGACCTAAAAGGAAGTATGAAAGGCTCCAACCCAGTCACTACTCTAGAAACTATAATTGGCAGACTTATGTGCATTAAATATGTATATTTTATATTCAACCTGATGCAAAAGTAACAAAAATAATTAAATTCATCTAAACTTTCAATAATAGATCTATATTGCTGGTTATTTGAACCATTTTATTTATGTGGTTCAAGGTGCCTCAGTGGGTGGCTCAACCTGCCCAGGGCATGGGGCTCATTGAACCACCCCAAGATTTTATTTTCAAAAATTTAAAAGAAATACAAAAAATGATCACACATGTGTTGCCAAAGGTTGTCATATGTCGCAATGATATAAGGTAACTGCCAGATATAAAATCAAAGTTCAGGTGACTTTAATAAGGTCAGGAAAAAAATAAATGTGCAGAAGTGGTTCAACGTGCCCCTCTCTCCCCTACATGTAATAGCTGAGTCTGATATAATTCAATGCACTATACTAGTACTCTGGTCTTGTTCAAGTGCCGGTCTTGTATAAGCGCCGGACCCGGGTATTGTGGAACTGAATTAAACAAGCGCCTTATGCTGGACACCAACATATTCTAGAATATGACTGTATTCACCTACTACTAATTAAAAGGACATCTTGTAACTCTAATAACTCACTACAATTTTGTGCAATATATTGGCTTACCGGGTGGAAGGGGTGAGTATGGGAACGCTGTAGCATACTCAGACTAAATAACCAAGTGAAGATATTGTTCACAACCAGCCAAGTTACAGACACAGGTACTGCACCATGAATAGACCGCTTAGTATAATCAGACAATTACAGTATCCATGAATACCTTCTGGCAAATCCTCTGCATGTTATATACGATTGTGAATCTTTATCTCATATTCATTGGATTTCCATTTGTTGCTGGCAAACATAGAGATACAGCAGTGGATGCACCGGTGTAATGGCCCAATGCCATGTTGACGCTCCATATGAGCAGTTCTATTAGGGCATAGCAGCCTAGTGAGGCCATTAGACTGTGTTGGGTAGGGCAGGGGCAGGGGGATAATGTGCCAGGTACTTTAGCTACTGTCAGCATTGGCTACTGTCACTATACTGTCAGTGTCAATGCCCATCACCATCACTGAGTGTCAGTGTCTTCTGCTGCCATAGTGAGGTAGATAGTGAGGTAGACGTATGCCCAAACCAGTATACACTATCACAGCTTCATCATTGTCCAATCTGGGGAAAGGGTGGCCTCCTCTCAACCTCATGTGATGTGGAGGCAATTGCATTGCAGCAGGAGTGTGGGGGGAGGGGGAGATCTGAAATAAACCAAAGGGGAGCCCACTGTGATGATTCACTCTACGTAGCCTCTTTTTCAAAGTTCAATAGTCCAGCATTGTCAGACTCTGGTAAGACAGTCCAGAATTTCCAGATTATCTTGCTATGTAGGTGAGTCCAGCATCATTAAATGAGAATCCAGCATTGCCCAACCCTCATTAAAATGCCTGACCCTAGACAAAACCAGCGTCAGGCTGACGCTCACTTTTCCTTAGTTTTTATACTGTAACAGTCTTGCTGGAATGAACTGGTCAATGTTCATTTTGATGTATCTTGAATGAATGCCTCGGGCACATTCTGAAGACCTGACCGTAAGGCCTGCCCTAGGGCCCTGCTTGGAATGTCCGTGTATTGTTATATTATTAGCGAATCTATGTGTCAGAATGTTACGTTAAACCTTTAAGTGTCGCATAGTTATTTAATGCATAAACCCTATGTCGTCCTGATGCAGGAATGCAGCACGGGCGAGGACCAGGTTTGCATACATGCATCATGCCAACATCCAGGAGTGTATCAGGCTCTTAGGGTTTGCATGATTCTTGAATACAGCCCTGGCGAGTAGACGCCCCAGGGCCGCATTCATGGCAAATTATTAAAGCCGTATGTATCCCCCAAAGGGTTAGTGGCGCTATGTGGCAGAATGTTAGTTTAATTGCCCGGCTGTGTGAGTCCGTGTGAGGAGGTGTGACCTTGTGTCATGTCCCACATTTACCAGGACATAGCACAGAACAGAACATGACCACACGCGCTTCAATAACGCCTGTTCTGACACACTTAAACAAGCTAAGGGAGTGGTCATTTTTTAACAACAGGGGGGGGGGGGGTTGGTGGATTTGGAGGGGGGACCAAAAAAATTTGGACCCCTTGAAGGGGGGGGACCAAAAAAATTTGGACCCCTCTTGAGGGGGGGGGGACCAAAAAAATAAATTGCACCCCTTTTTAGCGAAAAAGCCCGCGCGTTACTATAGCTCAAAGGGGTCGGCTGCGCTGAATTTCCACTTGCCTGAGGGGGGGGGGGGACCAAAAAAATGTCAACCCCTCCCGTGGGGGGGACCAAAAAAATTTCGACCCTCTCGCGCGAAAATCCACCGACCCCCCCCCCTGTTGTTAAAAAATGACCACTCCCTAATGAGAAGGTATTCCCCTACTACCTAAGAATGAGTCGTGACCTTACATTAGCACCTTTCCTACTTTACAGTCCATATCCCAAAGTCTCTTGGGAAGATTGAGAGGGTCCTTGGATTTAATGTTACATTAATTTTATATATGAAATTGACAGGGGGTAGATGAGTCTTAAAAGAAAATTCCAGAAATTATTTACATCATTTGTGAACGTTCCCTTAAGTACAGTCAAATAACTAGGTGTGGTCTCCGGCTTCAATGAGGGAGATGACATTACCTGGCGTGCTCAGGCCCACAAAAACTGTCAGCAAACTGTCAGTAGTTTGTCTGGAGTGGGCCGCTTGGCAGCATCTATATCAAACACATGACAGGCATGCAGCGCCCATCTATGGACGCCTGTCCAACTTGATATTGATCCCCAATTGGCGATCGGAAATCAATAATTCAAATATTCAGCAGACACGTACGTGAAGGTGATGTTTCCCTGTCAAAATACCTCCCGGAAGTTTGTGCATGGGTCTTTGTATGGAGAGGATAGCTAAATAGGATTTGGGGCAGGGATGGGCTGTGATATCTTCAGAGCTTGATGAAACATCAATATTGCTCACAGGTATCATGTGAGAGACTAATACTTGTTTAGTATTAACCCTTTGCTCTAGGTGGGGGATCTTATTCTGAGACAGTATTAAATTTTATAAACCAACATATCAATTACTGTAAGGCCACTTAAAAAAGATAATGAGCTTTGCAGACACCGCCCGCACCAGTTAAAAAGGCCCGCATAGGTGCTTTTTATTTCATATTTTCAAAAAAAATATGGCCAAAATTCCGCATGCATGAACATATAAACCTGACCATATCTTAACCAATAATTGGTCTAGGAACTAGATTTAAAAAGAAAGTTCCTTCTTATTGCAATGTCTATGTAGTTAGACTATTACTACAATGATTTATGATGGTTATATTGGGGACTATATATGAATTAACCTATCCACATTTTCTCAAACCTAAATTAAAAATAAAAATGTTCCGCCCTCATGGCATAAAATAGGAATATCAAATAAAATAAAAAGCCTCCCTCCCGCACCTCTTTTTTCCCAAAAGTATCCGCAAAGCTCATAATCAATTTTAAGCGGCCTAAGAAATAGTGCAGATATAGCAATTTTGATGCTCTCGCTTTATTCCTGGGTTGGACATGGTCTGTCCCAAAGCCCAATGGGTCTAGAAGACCAAATCCAATGTTACCATCCCCCTGGTCGTAAATCCAATTAAAAAGCAATATGCTTAACAGAGGTCCTTCTCCAGCAACTGTTTGTAGTAACCTGACACCTACTTTTCAGTAACCACCACTAACCTAACACTTTCTGGCAGTGCCTGGAAACCCAAAGAAAGTGTGGGCCTCATCAAGTTGATGCTATGCATTTCATGTGCTTCACATAGATACTTTATTTATGACTCAACTCCTACCAGTAGTGAATACACAAAAAGTGTTTGAAGTAATGTTATTATGTTACCAGTTTTCATATAACTACTTCTAGTATGAGCAGACACTTGATTAAACCACCTAAAGGGAGCACAGCCCATTTTCAATACAACTGTTTCTAAATATCATCAACTTGATGAATAACTTAATTAAATTCTGTTGTCAGGCATACCAGTTTATTTTACAAAACAGCTGTTGGTCATCAAATGTCGGAGGGGACAGATTAATAACCCCCACCCTACCCCCTCACTCTGATGCAGCCCTTGCGAGTCGACCAAGGCTCTCTCCTGTGTTCTTAAACCACGGCGGAGGGCTAAGACAAATTTCTGTCAAAGGAATGTAGCCCTAGGATATATCACAGTAAAGCGTTAAACTACACAAACAAAAATCAAACATTAAAGCACTATGTGGTCTTTACATGGTAAAAGCGGCCTCCTGTTCCTGCAGTGCCTGGGGGTAGACAGGTAAATGCCTAATGAGCCCTGCCCAGGTGAGGTGAGTGACAGGCCTCACACCTGCCAGGTGCTGGAGTGGAACAACTTACACAAGCTTACCCCGGAGGGAGAGGGTGGGGGTAGGGGTGAGGGGGTGGAGGTAAACGTGCCACCGCCTACAAAATACCTATGCCATTTAGAGAATAATGTACAACTAAATACAACATAAATGTTACCAGGATCTCCATCTAGTCCCTGTTGCTGTATACTAGACTGATACACAATTATTTTTTAACAAGTCTTAATTTTTTCAGGAGGTAGGAGAAATGTTCCTGCGGATCCTATTTGCATCGGGCTCCTGATGCACATGTATCGGTAACGTCCCCGTTTTCCTCAGTTTGTTCAGATAGGATAGACCAGAGGGATGGAGAGAACTATCTCTCTGGATGGACGTAAGTGTAGACGACTAGGAGCTAATAGGGGGTGGCAGTAAAGGAACTTACAAGGCTGCTATTTTTGTCACAAAATGAGGCTTTATGCGCCTGTAAAAGAGAGTAACACCTTGTGTTTATTGCCTAGTCTGATCGCCTCTGCCTGAAGATTGCACCAGAGTAGCCCTCCGTATGGGAAATGGCTGGGTGGCGAGCAGTTGTGAGCAGAAGTGAGCAGTTGTGGAGGGAGGGCAGCAGGAAATATAAAGCCGTCGTGACGGGGACGGCGCAGGTTTACTGGGCCGCCACAGACCTCGTGCGCCCATCAATAATAAAAGAGTAACCTGCGCCGGGGCGCGGCGGGCAGCAAAATACGACCCTCCCAGACATGGTAAACGGAACACCCCCCATCCCTCCTCTGATGTTCACCCCACCACACAGGGCTGGAGACCATGGTGTGTGTGTGTGTGTGGGGGGGGGTGGGGGGGTTGGCCGGGGAATAGCTCTATTTAGTTGTGGGCGGGCGCCGGATAGAGGAAGCGGGCGACTGGGGGAGCGGATTTGGCATATGAGAAGGGAGGAAACGGAGAGGTCGTAGGGGAATAGGTCTGGGATAGCTGAGTCATGGAAGCCAGTCACATAGAAGACATTGAAAGTTTAAACGAGGGTCACTTAGTTTGAAGCCATGTTAGCTGAGCATAGAAGCCACTTTAAATAAAGGTCATTTAAGGCATGAAGCCATGTTGCAGGAACATGGAAGCCACTTTAAATCAGGGTCACTGAGCATGAAGCCATGTTGCAGGAACATGGAAGCCACTTTAAACGAGGGTCACTGAGCATGAAGCCATGTTGCAGGAACATGGAAGCCACTTTAAAGGAGGGTCACTGAGCATGAAGCCATGTTGCAGGAACATGGAAGCCACTTTAAAGGAGGGTCACTGAGCATGAAGCCATGTTGCAGGAACATGGAAGCCACTTTGAATGAGGGTCATTTTAATCGAATAATTAAAACTATAGCTTAAATCCATGTTGCAGGGAAATGGAAGCCAATTTAAAGCAGGGTCACTGAGCATGAAGCCATGCTAGATGAAAATGGAAGCCCCTTTAAAGTAGGGTGACTTAGCATGACGCCATGTTAGAAGCCACTTTCCCAATTGACTGTGGCCGGTTCCCAGTGGGTGGATGTTATAAATCACTGGGAGATCGCGATCGCGATCAGCATGGCAATTGCAGCTACGGCAGCTGAAGATTTCGCCTTGTCTTTTCAAACTTTAAAAAGATCAAGTCAGGAGCTGGGTTAAGGCCGTTCTCTACAGATCAAGTTACACCCTTTCCAAGTGTTATATTGGGTTAAATTTAATACAATTACAAAGTAATGGTACCAAAAGCTAGTTCGGGTCTGCTACCCTTAGAACTTGACTTAACAAAAGCACCTCATTATATATGCTGTTCGGTAAGCATCCATATTCAACGATTCCTAGCCCTCGCACTAGCTTTAGGCCATGTTTCTGCATCAGCTGTCTATGAACAGTTAAGCATGCTCAGCAGCGGCAGAGCTTTCAATACCATCACGTTGGGATTAAGCAACCCAGCGCTTATAGATTTTGATGTTTTACTACCACCGGTGCTTATACGTGACCGGCACTTATTCAAAGACCATTTTTAGTATATGAGAGATGTTCAAAGACCTCTTTACCCTAGTGGGTTATACAAGGTTTATCTTTGAAAAAAACGCACATACAGTACAACTGATCGGTACAACATTGATTCCTATTCATTGATTGTGTGCCTATAAATCCTTGTCTAATTTCTCTACATAGAATGCACGCATGGCTGGATAGCAGATAGCAGAAGAACAGAAATGAATACGACGTGCTATTGATTTGCGCCAATGAATACACTCAGAAGATAAACAGGGGCCGTACGCGATCCCCCCAAGGCACTGTTCAAGCACTAGGATAGATTACCATTGTTTGAGATTTACTTGGCTGTAAACAATTGGCCTGAGATTAATTCGAGCCGAATGGCAAAGACTATCGATATGTGATCAAGTATGGCCGGCCACCATTCGGACCTCACAGTGTCTGGCTCCATACATCACCACCATTAAGGATTTACACGTGGCATTAACCCTTTAAGGACAGCATGTCGCTAGAAAGTTACATTTTTTGATGTGATACACCAAAGTATTATTGCATCATGCCGACCCTTCAGGAATGTCAGCCTCGTAACGTCAGCATGAAGCATGAATGCAGCCCTGGCGAGTTACTGATGAGGGTTGCAATTATGCATCATGCCGACAAAGGGGACAATGCATTAAAGCATCATGCGGCCTTTAAAGGGCATTAAAGGCCGACTGTGGCGGCTATAAAGGGCCGACACATTCCTCCGATCAAAGTCCAGGCGGCCAGCAACCAATGATCCCCACAGCCCCTGCCGACTGATCCCCACCAATGGTGCTTAACCAACAGGACCAGGCCATCCAAGCAGAATACAGTAAATGACGCTGGGAGAATGAGGAAACAGACTCTCCAACAGAGACTTCACACAGCTTTTAGAGCCAAGCAGAATACAGTAAATGATGCTGGGGGAATGAGGAAAATAGACTCTCCAACAGAGACTTCACACAGCTTTAAGAGCCAATCAAGCAGAATACAGTAAATGATGCTGGGAGAATGAGGAAAACAGACTCTCCAACAGAGGCTTCACACAGCATTTAGAGCTTAATGCTCAGCCATCCAAGCAGAATTCCTAGGTAAATGATGCTGGTAGAAGGAAGAAAACTTTCCACATCAATCAGTCTAGTGTCCATATACCCTCTTTGGCCATCAGCACTGTTATCAAACGGTAAGACATGGATCCCAGGATTGCCCAATGACTGACTACGACTCGTGGCGGATGGCAGTCTGCCATTGGCTGAGGCCATTAAGGTTAAAGGGCAGTGTGGCCGGCCAGGCGGTCGTCCAAATAGATGCTGCCCTGTGTGTCTAGTGCCAAGTAGTAAGTACCTAATGCCAAGTGGCACTGCACTTAGACATTTACATGGCCCAAGTCTGATCCATATGACACATGCACATGACCTGGCTACAGGTCAAGGTCTGATCACCTGTGGCAGGCACATCTGGGTTAAGAGTTGTCACTCCCTGGTTGACACAAAGCGGGAAATCGTTTTTGGTCAACCTTATTCGCAGGAAATTAACATAATTGAATATATATATATATATATATAGGAATTCTTGAAAAAGCAGGAAGAGTGGCCGGCATCTAAATATTGAAACAGCACAACTGGACATCAATTGAATTGTTTCCCCTTTATGTAACGTCCGCACTCTATCATTGTGATGCAGCGCATGAGGGAGAGACACTTCAGTTTTTATATACTCGGTACTGATTCATTGGTGCCAATAGTTCAAACACCATTGTTGAATTGCGTTGGTGCAGTCATCTCATTGGCACATCTTGGTACCCTCACAGTGAGTAATATCCGTCGGAGAGGGGTCATATCAGGTACTGAAGCCTTTATATCGGCATGGTGGGGGTTTATTAAAGAAGTTCAATGTCCTACCTTTGGGTGTAGAGTAGTTGACCTGGTGTGACGGGCCCCATGCCGGTATATGACGGGGTAGACCACCTGGTGGGACCTGAACTCCTCCTGGGCGGCACGTACACCCGGCAGGTCCACGTACCCTGAAACATGAAGGACACACACATCAGTCAACAGCACATGGAGCAGCAGTGTCTATACTAAAGTGACATCTGTCCGATGATTAGGCCTCAAAATGAATTTGATTAAATATGAACCAGAATGTTCCGCAGGGAAATATTTCATGTGCTACCTACTTTATTCAATATCAATCACTAGAATTCAATTTACTACTTTTGGAGTGCACACTATAAATCCACCCTTTGAAAATACACTATAGAGGACACTTTATTGTGCTCTATCCTTCTATGCTCTAAATATGATGTTTTACTCATATTTTGGACACATTTAACTAGGATTTAAACTCGGACCATGTAACTTTGATTAAAGTAACATGGCTGCATGAATAGATAGATAGGGTTATTGTGAAAGTGATGGTGTGCTTTTTGTTTAAGCAGTATCAGATGCAGGTAGTGTCCTGCCCCCCAACCACCCAGGACCACCCCTTCTAGATCCACCCCTGTAGTGAAACTAATACTTTCCTCGCATTACTTGAATTACTTGAATGTGCCTTTTACGGTTTTAAGTCCCCTGTTTATCTGTTGACTTAATTTAATGTTTCTAAGCTGTTGTATACGGCCGGTGAACATAATCTGCTCCACGAAACAACAGCACAAGTACAAGTACATGCAATGGAAATTTGAGATGTATAGAGAAAGTTCTTTGATGAATGGGACATGGCTTTGTAATGTGTATATGTGAAATACAACTTTGATCCTGCACTGACTTCAGTATAAACATCAGTTACTGAGTGCATTTGTACTATGGACTCCGGATATACTTGAAATAAGAGCACAACACGATTTACAATGTAGTATAAGACCTTCGCTGATCAAATTATGTTTAAAACTTGAAGTTCTTAATTAACGACTTTTGGGACAAAAATACAGATAAGTATTAGCTGAGAGTTGTGATCAGAGAAACACTATATGAGCGGCTCTCTGTTAGGGTGATTAGGGGAGCAACTCACCCCAGATGACAAGCTAGACCCTCCCCTCAAATCTGTAGCCCTTTAAGGGCCGCATAATGCTTTAGAGAATAACGCACTTAGTCGTCATGATTCATAGATACAGCCCTGGTGTGTAACTCGCCAGTGCTGCATTCAAGCATCATGCTGATCCAATCGCCTGCAGGGTGGCATTCACGCATCGATCATGGCGACCAATAGCATAGCACATTAAAGCAACACGCAACCTTTAAATGGTGACAAGCCCGATCCTCACCAGCTCGCCATCACAGTCTTTTCACACACGAGAGCTGCTCAGGAGCTGCTCCCCTTACCACACAATTTAATTCCATATTCAGTGTGATAGCTTCTGAGTGATGTGAGATCTCATTCCCCCTCTGAGAGTATCACAGGTGAGCTGCTCAGTAAATACATTACCCAACCACTGAAGTGCCTAATTAACTCTGTGCGGTTCAATATCTTGCTGAAGTGGGCGCCGCCAAATGATATCTAGCTCCTCTGGGCCTTTTATGGCGCCGGTCTATGCCTGAGAGCAACTCGGGAGCAACTCAAGACTCCTTCCCTTGACAAAGGGAAGTAAAGGCTGCTGGGGATGCTTGCCACCCCCTGTGTGCTTCCAGGAGTGACATGGTAAAGTGGTGGTACAAACAAGATGAGCTGCTCCGAGCTGCTCAGTGCTGGAGGGGCCGCTCAAGCACCAACAGCGAGACCAGCAGGTCCAACCGAGGACAGGCGAAATGAAGAACCTTCGCTGATTCAGAATACGACCAAAAGGGTATGTTTCAGGTTAACCGACGATTCTAGAATTTCAATTTTGAAAAAGGAATCAAGAGTCACCACCATAGTTGTACAGGAAGTCGATTCTTGGGTATTATTGATGCCTTTGAAAGTATTGAGGCAATTTTCGGACTTTTGCTGTTGATTTAGGTCGGATAAAATTTAATGTCAAGGCAAGGAGGGAAAAGCAGAATAGCCAAAAGTATAGCGTTAGTGAAAGGAGAGAAGAGTACTAGTATAAAGTAGAATAAGAAGAAGTATGGGAGGGGGGGGGGTAGAAAGAATGGGGATCTACTGCAGATCGAGGCCTGAGAGCATGAGGGATCTGGGATCGAGGGGGTGCGGCAGTGCTGACCGATAGGGCTTTGAAGATCAATGTGTCAATCTGAGTGGGGGCCGACTCGATCTGATGTCGTCTGCTCACAAAGTCCGACCACGCGCCAGGCGACGTCCACCAAATTAAGTTTGGAACCCACGGCCAGCAACCCAAGTGGAGGAGAAACAAACGACCTGCCCGCCTGGTAAAGAGAACTGGGTGCTGGACGAGCATGGAGAGTCAGAGAGAGCCCTTTAGGGGCCGCAAAGTGCTTTAATGTATTAATATGTCCTTCCGACTTCTTGGTCGTCATGATGCATGCATGCAGCCTCGGCGAGCAACTCATCGGTGCTGCATGAATCAGGCTGACCCTTTGCTTTGGAAGCCTAATCAACCCAGTGGGGTCGTATAGTGTATGAATGTATAGCACTCGTCAGGCTAGGTCTGCATTCATGCAACACGATGACTAAGGGCATTATGCATTAAATCACTATGCGACCCTTAAAGAGGTAACTTAGAGGTGTGGCTACCGGTTATATTACGGTTAGGGTGCAAGTGCCACTGGCTATCCTGGCAGAGACGCTGATCCACCGACACAGGACGCCGTCTGCTCTGACGTCATTAGCTGCGTCACTGCCCTGACGTCACTTCCTCCGACGCTCGGACGCAGACTGAACGATAATGGAAGCAGGGAGTGAATCGTCCGTGGATGGTTAGCGATGCGGTCGGCGCAGTGTCAGGACAGTGTTCATATCGATTGGGTATGTCTGAGTCTGGGAGAGCGCCTGGGGACGACTGAGCTGAGGCTTGTCCTGATATAGTCGTCACTGATAACACAAGACTTCTCAGAGAACTTGGCATATCGTCAGTATTATACTGCCTGAATGCCAAGTATCATACATTGGGCCAAGTTCAGTCCTTGTTGTTGAACGTTCCCTTTCCTGCAACAGCCTCGGGAACTTCCTACTAACTTCCCTGCATGATACATTGATGGGTTCCTCATAGATCGCAGAATGCAGTAAGGATTAAGGATTGTTTTTTCCCCATGCAGGAGACAAACAATAGGATACAATACCTTTCCAGTGAAAGGACAATTTAACTTGAACCTTGCAGTGAGCAATGTCAGGAATGATTTGTAATGGGAAAAGGGATCTTAATGCATCCTGCACTAAGGTCCCTTTTCGCAGATCTTGTCACATATATTGAAGTTCCTTTAGCACCAGAAACCTGTCAGAAGGAGCTGTCTAACAATATCCTTCCTGTCAGCTTCCTTCTTTAATATCGAAACACAGCCACATGGGTGGCAGCGTTAAATGAATTTAACATAAAGTTTTCTGGGGCAGGATCCTGGAGCAATATGCTATACTTATAGTTGTACATAATTACTTATACATAAAGATATGCATCGTCTTGGTTTGATTGGTCTATGCATTGTAATGAGGTAGTCATGTCAGGACAAGATGTAGAGTAGGTGATTCCCAGGCTAAAATTCATGTCCACTTCAATTTCTCTGCCATCAATATGGCGATGCATCAAACTGGCTATATGTGGGAGCCGACGGCTGTGGTTGTCGCACCTAAAGTACCCCCTTAACCCTGTAAGGGCCGCACAGTGCTTTAGTGTTCAATGTGCTTGGTTGTCATGATGCATGAATGCAAACCTGGTGAGTAGACCTGCTAGAGTTGCATTCACGGCATCTCAGGGGTGTACCCAATGATAGGGTCTGCATGATACTTATATGCAGTGATTTACTCGCCAGGGCTGCATGAATGCACCATGAAGACCAAGGGTGCACTACATTTAAACACTGTGCTGCCCTTAAAGGGTTGCTACAGCCAACATATGGCCCATGGAATAAACATGGGCTATCTGGTATACGTGAAGATGTCTGGGGCCTGCAAACTGGCGTGTTTCTGGTACTAACTATTAGTATAGTAAAGCAGACCCGACTCTATAATTTGTTTGGATAATCCTTCCGATATTTAACAGATGTTTTCATTCATTCATACGCATCTATTTCCCATCCAATAAATTGCCACCATCAAAATCCAACAAACCTTTCGGGGGATAAGAGCAGGTCTAGTCCAGCATATGCATACGTATCTTATTGTAGGTAACACTGGATTCGTACATAAGGAACCTTTACCTTCTGGAAAATGAATTATCAATGACTCAAGGTCCACCACAACCCTACCCACCCAAGCAGAAAATAGCTCTACCTGATCCCTAACCCTACCTTACCCTTAACGTCCCATCAGGGAGGCCTTCTCAGCCCACCAGATGATGGGCCGAGCAGCTCACCAAGTAGTGAGCTGCTCAATGGGGCTCCTCAATGCAGGGGCTGTTTTAAGCAGGTCGGATTAATCATATTGTAGGGAGGGTACTGCATGGAACCAATGGGAGACACAGGAGGAAGTAAAGCACACAGGAGGAATCTGCCATATATCTGAGGAGTGGGATTGTGTGACATTCTACGAGAAGCATGCCATTATTGATCTTTACTATGTAAATCAAATTTTAGCAGACATTGATAGGCTTAGATAACTTTTCCTCTACAAATTCAAACTCACAGTACATGTAATGCAGTGCTGAAGCCATAGGTTTCCACCCTTTATTCAGGAACACTTTGAGTCTCCTTTTAGTCCTACATTCTGCCCAGTTCATCCTCCTGTCTCGAAGAACCCCCCCCCCCCCCCCTCCCCATGCACCTACATCGACCCCTGTTCTGGCCAGTGCTCCTGGCCTCTATACTGCTAGGCCCCATTACCCTGGTCCCTTCCACCCCCCCCCCCCCCCCCCAGCTCCTCCAGTAGCCTATGTCCTCGGTAAGGTCGTGCCATTACGTCCTCCTATTGATTAGTTCACCCAGTACCCAGCCTTGAACCGGGGTGGAGTCAATAGGCGGGCTCCAGTACCTACATTAGGGACTAAACCCTGGAGGATGATCAGCGTTAGGCTACTACACACAGCCAAATGATGATTACATACACTGTGACCCTAATACACTATACAGGTACGTTGTATGGTGGAGAGTTTACTTCCAGGGCTAGTATCTTTCCGAAACCATGCCAGGGCAATACTGAGGACAACTAGGCCAAAATGGTGTTGGTTTTATAAAGGACTCATGACTTATAGCACAACACCTTCATAATCACAGATATGTAAACGTAGCAGGATAATGCTATAATTCTTTCGCGTCTTTCTTTTCTACAGCCCAATAGTATATTGTATGATAGTGATGGCCAGTACTATGGAGTGAAGCCAGACCCCCAAATAGATAGATGTGTTTCACGTTGCCCCACCGTACCGAAAAAAGCGGGGACGACAATAATCTTGTTACCCAATTTCCAGACAATTCTTTTCATATTAAATCAATGGAGAAGCAAATTCCTGTGCATGTTAAGAAAGAATATCCCCTTTACGTTCTATCGCTATGTGAACAAATTATACAACTTCAAAGAGAATCTGGTCGAACTAGTCAGGGTCATTTTGTTGTTGTTGTTGTTGTTGTTGTTGTTGTTGTTGTCATTGTTGTTGTTGTCAATGAATAATGGTACTTCTAGATGTGTCCTTTCTATCATACAGTGCTTACTATGTAACCTGGACCACATTCTTTACTATCAACTCAAGGATGGCATGTCGCTAAAATATAACATTTGTCGTCATAAATGCACCAATGCAATCCCAGCACCGGTGCTGCATTGCTGCATCATGCTGATCCTTCAGGAATATCTTGATCCCACAAGTCAGTACAATGTTTGAATGCAGCATTGTCAAGTTACTCGCCAGGGCTGCATTCGTGCATCATGATGACCACGGGCATGATGCGTTATTGCACCATACCGTCCTTAAAGGGTTAAGGACCCTATAGGGACTACCCCAGACTCTGCATGCAAGCGGAGATGGACTACCACAAGGACTGCAGCATGACAATGTCATCCTCCAGGGCCCCCTCCAGGGCTGACCTGGGCCGACCTCTCACCTCCTCAAGACCGCCAACCCCAACCCTGGGTGACGCCCTCAGGGTCAGGCAGCAACAATTCTCATCAGCATCTTCCTTCAGCTGGGTGAGCTTACTAGTATCCTACTGCTTGAAGGCTGATGCTCATGCTTGCGATGAGTCAGTGGCAAGTCTGCCACCGTTGGATTTGCTTTTTCTGGTTTTGCTAGGTTGACAGGAGTCTGTTACATAAGTATGTTACTAGTAATTAGAATTATTCTGTGACAGGATCCAGGTGGAATATTGAGATACTAAGAAGCAACGAGCCTAAAATTTAATAGCATTCACTTTATACAATCCTTGATAGAGGTCCCTACAGGTGTGCTATATGAGGTGCTCACTGTCTATGCGTGCCATGTTGTTGGCGCATTTACAGTAGGTGGTGGAGGTATTTCAGCTGATAGATAGATATACATTTTGGTACCAGTATTATATAGGTAGGACTGTTGGGAAAAACTCACATCATCTCCCTAAGTACATATACCTCAGGCAAACCTCATCAGTCTCCCCTCCCCACCCTTCCCCCAGCAGTGGGAGAAGTCTTCTTTATGGCTCCAGGGTGGGGGTTAAATGATCCCCTCCTTCTGCATCTCACACCGCCCGGAGACCTTGATTGACCTCTGGGTGGCCACCTCTCCCATCAATCACCTCCAGGGTTCCTCCGGCCCCTATACCCCAGCACCTCCATCCTCTGGTAGCCGCCCTGGAGGACCTAACGGGGGCTAACACACCCTGGTCGTCATACCAGCTCCCACCCAGGCCGCCCAACCCCTTAATCCATCCATCTACATTACCTGCCACACCTACTCCCGGCCTCAGATCGAACCCCGTCCAATATACTTGGGCTCTCCTATGCTACCACCTCACAGCTCACCCTACACAGTGCCCAACCACCCTCCACCACCTCAATGTATAGAGCCATATGTATTAGACGTATATAGCACAAAACAGTCAACCTGGCCACCCCACTCCTCCGCATGCATCATGCTGACATCCTACCGGTACCTGTGCAAAGGTCTTCCCCTTGAGATCTCCCCCAAGGTGTTACACTTCCGTACCTCGGTGATACCTCCCAAGAGACTTTTCACTTTAAGTCGTCCTGGTGAAACACACACATCAACGTCGCAGTTATTCTCACTGCCTTGTTACACGCCTATACCCCCCCCCCTCAGTACTCTATGCTGACCCCCAGTCTCTCCCCCCCTCCCCCCCCCCCCCCACCGGCTGACGTCCCACTCGTCCTTGACTTGCTCAAGTCCTAGAATTTGAATGAAGACAAAAAATATACTTTTCTCAACTATACTTTTCTCGACTATCTAAGTCTAGGAACAACCAGGGGAGGGGAGGAGGAGGAGGGGGGGGGGGGGTACTGTGTGGCGGAGTAGAGCTCCCACTGATGCAGGCCAGTCTACACTCGTCCCTGTGCGGCGTGTCGGTGTGCGGGTGGGGCGGTGACAGGGGGGTGACGGTGAGGGATGGGTGCGGCCACACAGCCTCAGTAGTACCACAAAACGGGCCTAGTCACCAGGCACCCGCCCATGCTGGCCACACTTACTTTCTTCAGTGACTTTCATAGAGGAGGTCACTACTTTCTTTAAAGAGTCACCCTTAGTAGGATAATGCTTTAATGCATTGAGACATGGTGCATAAATTGTTATTGTTTGTTTGTTCTTTTATTTAGGATTATCCTGAGGACATACATATCCGTTATAGAATGTCTTTGGTATTCCAGAAATTGGGCCCTGGCGAGTAACTCACCGGAGCTGCATTTAAGCATTACGTTGACTCTTCGGGAGTGCATCAACCTCATAGGGATAGCATAATTCTTGAATGGTAACCAAGGGCATTTTGCATTATTGAATATTATAAGCGGCCCTTAAACGGTAGAGTAGCAGGCATGGATCCAGGGTTCTAATGATATTTTGATCCGCCGCACTGTATGGCGCTATACCCCTCGGTACACCAAGGCTATATATGTTCCTTAGTACACTTCCCCCACCTGATAAGGATGGGGCTGTTGAGTGTAACCATGGTAATGGTCATTGATTCTCTAGGATGATCAAAGAGGGTGTCTATGGCGGCTCAATGGGATCGAAGGGTGTGTATCTCATCAGTCAGCTGTGACCCTATGTTTACACTAACTGGTATATCGATTGAGTACATCCAGTTAAGCTTACACTGGGTTAAGATTTTCCAATTTAAACCCGATAGTTATATATATAAATAATTTTCTGAATTTCATAATGGATTTATCCATAATTAAGCGATAACTGGGGGCTTGATCTCTAGAATGCAAACCATAGTTAAATCGTTGGCTAGACTCGGAGGAATTGGTGTGTACTTTTGGTAGGGACAACCCATAGGAAGCATATCATAGACAAATGATCTCGGTAGCCTTCGGTTATTTTTGGCGGGAATTTGTCTCGTTGTCGTCTGCCCTCTTAGTGTCGACACTGATCCCCGGTTGGCACAACCTGGGCACAACTCCGGGGCACAACTACCCACAAGTCATGCCCACGGGGACCAGTTCGTCGAATCCACTCCCAGAACCGGAGATTCTCATGGAGATAGAGCTTCCGCCGGAAGACTACCCAGAGACTAGCTGCGCATGCGTCCCGGTGTACCGCGCCGGAAGTAGACGAAAGAGTTTTATGATTGCAATCGGCGCACGCGCACTGAATCTCTCTTTGTGCTTCCGGGCGGAAATACAGGGGATAGGAGCGAACAGAGAGTTTGAACGTGCCCACAGCCCTATAGACCAGGGGATTAGATCCTTACTCCCAAACCTGGTACGAGCGGGGAGGAGGAGGGCCTTTGCTATTCATGTCATCATTCATCAAGATCAGCCACGGCCTAAAAAGCAACGTGCCCGGTTTATTCTGAACGGTTAAAAAGCTCACTATAATGGAGGGGACTCTGGGTAGAATCGATGGGCCGCCTAGTGGAGACTCTTTGTTGTTGTTTTGCAGCCATCCCCCCACTAATCCACTCAATCAGTATTGAGCCTCGGGCTTATTTACTGTCACACTATCAATGTTTGATCGTGTCAAATTCGATGAAGCCTTGTTTGCATACCAGGCAATTAGCATACAACCTTACAGAGTAATAGTCCCCTTCAGTCATTTATAGACCAATCCAAATAACCACTGATCGATGGGTTTCTATAGATTTCTGATCGTCGTAGAGACTGTGTAGACCTATTTCCATACTGTATGATAAAACCAGCTTATACGTACGCTAGGTGAGCAATATAGTTTACCAACAGACTGCAAGACACGTATGTAAATGCAGTGTCCTTAAATGTCCCGAAGGTTTAATATGCCACAATACATTTATTTTCTTTATTCAATAAGAAGTACGTTTAGTAGCTTAATAAATATTAGACCACAGCTTTCTGGTAGGGCGACTTGGGCTTCGCTCTCGTCTGGCCCCACCAGACGAGAGCTGTGGTTAATTCTGTATATCTTTTCATAACCATTGTCTATCTATTACGTACCGGTAGTAGGGAATCGAATTTGGATTCTCCAAGTTCTAGAAGCATTTCTGAGTAAAATTTTGCAAGTGTTTTTTTTCTAGACCTATTTCTTCTGTAGATTCTGAAACAATAACTTGCGGTATGTTATTAGCATAGTAGAGAACTTTGTTCCCTCAGAAGATTTACTTTGTAATCTGTCAAGATTAATCATTAAGATACCCGGGGTTGAGATACCACCTATAATTTACTCTACAACAATGGCACACCGGAACTCCCCACACATATGACGATTCTGCGCACTGATCGTCACCCTATAGAACAGCTTCCGGGGCATTCAGACATCGTCATCACTCTCCAAACACGCCTGATCCCGTATCATCCACCCAGTAATGACGCCAGTCACTATCTAAGGCTGTGTGTGGAGCGTGGTTATGGGGTTGTGGCGGGTTGAGCCGTGTCCGTCGCTCGGTGAGCTGCTCTTGTGTCGGTGACGGATGTGAGCAGCTCACCACTGACACCAGCAGGCCCTGAGCAGCTCCTGGGGCAACTCCTCCAGGGTCAGGGAGCCGTCCCAACAACTCCTCCTCCTGTGTATCCTTATTAACCCTTTAAGGGCCGCATGTTGCTTTACTAGTAATACCCTATGGCGTTTGTCGTTTAATGATGCATTCATGAACTTGTCGGGGATACTTTTAGGCATGATGCAAATCCTACAGGGTTGATACACTCCCCAAGGGTCGGCATGATGCATGAATATAGCCCTGTATTAACGCATGATGACGACAAAGGATATAAGCACTGTGTGGTGGTTAAAGGGTTAATGACCGCCGCCTCGCCAAATTGGATAATCAGCAGTCCAGGCGGCTCACAGCTCAACACACCGGTTGTAAGGTACATTACTAGTATGTACACGACAAACAGTTGTGTGGGGTCATATACTAGTTTTTTCCAATTGGTGTATTCAGGCTATGAAAGCGGATGGGGCGTAGCCCAAAATGATAGGGTACGCACACATGGTTTCCTACTATGTCTTCCAGGTGTATGCCATTATTGTATATAATATATTATACCGTTAACTATAGACAAAATGGAGGGTTGTGAGCCTGTGTTTACACACTCCCGTACAAATCCACAACTCAACAGCGCTTTCAGTCTGTAACTGACCCCGTGGGGACCAGACTGTCGATCTGTAGCCAGTGTAGAGCTGCTATAAAAGATTTAACACAGCATTGTCTATAATCCTCTATATTGCTGTACCTACGATATCAATATAGCACCAGTACCATATCAACGATAGAGGCCCCCTGGGACCAGCATACACCGCGCCTATGACGTCACTTCCTGGTGCCAACACTGACCTCTAACCTAGACAAGTGACCACATTTCCGGTTGGGCAGACACGGTCGTTGCCATGGTAACATACTGTAGCCCTGACAACGTGCAGTGGACCTAGTTGTTACGGTTCGAGTTTCCTGTCCGTTCTAGTTCACATAAATGCCACACGGGGCGTGCATGACCCCACAAGTAAGCTGCTACTAGTATACATGTATAATGAAAGTGGGTGGGTGGGGGTCAAAGTGAGGTCATTCCTAAGGACCCATGGACATAGGGGGACAGCTGCGACAGGGGGTCCATTCCGGGGAGAGACAGGCCCCTAGGGACCCTAAACAGCTCTAACCGACTATTTACCAAGGGTAGCAAACAAGGCAGTCCCATACCGGTATTGGGTAGATTCACCGTGAGCCGGACATATGGACCATGAGATGGGCACCTGAGATTTCTATTTATCCATGTATGATAAAACCTCTGGTGGCTCTTTGATAGGGAAGGAATGAAACTCAATCTTTGCCATTATTCACAAATAAAGGGATTTAAATTATTTAATAATTAAACACAAATTCAAGTGTCTGTCTCAGGGTAAATGTCCGACTCCAGGTGAATCTACCTTGGTGCTCTCGTATGTTCAGTAAATGGGTCGAGTTGATGTTTCCTGTTTAGAAATTTATAAGCACTGAGTAAGCGGTTCTTCCTGAACTGATGATGGAATTGCCTCTCCCTTTACTTCTATAGTACATGTACGTGGGCACTTCCCCTCATTTCACCTCTACTTGTAGTAGATCCAGGAACTTGGAAGGTCACCCACATCCCGAATCAGATTATCATGATATCCTGTGCCAAATAAATCCTAGCACCTGGCACATTATTGCGAAATCTACGTGTAGCGGTGTAGCAATATATATATTTTACAGCCAATATTCCGTGTGGTTAATTAGATCGCCACATGTACTGCATTGCATTTCGTGTCATGTATGAAAAGAGCATTTCAGAACAAACTTCTATAATATGAAGTACCCGTTCATTGACAATCAAATTGAATATAAGTCCCCAACATTGATTTACACAGGTCATTATCAAAGATAATCCGAAAGCAGGCCATTCAAAAAGACTGCAGTGACCTTAATCCGGGACATCAATTCAAATATCAAAGATGTTTCAAATGCAAATGTCTTTATGATTTAACTGAGTATGTTTAACCCTTTAAGGACGGATGTCGCTAAAACATCATGTCATTTGCTGTCATGTCATGATGCACCAATGCAGCCCCGGCGAGTTACTGGCCGGGGCTGCATTGGTGCATCATGCCGACCCTTCGGGAGTGTATTAACCTCATGGGGCTTGAATGCGGCACTGGTGAGTTACTCGCCAGGGCTGCATTCATGCATCATGCTGACCAAGGGCATGATGCAGTAATGCATTAGGCCGTCCTTAAAGGGTTTTCCAGAGCAGGCTGGGCGGTGTGATGTCAAACTCTCTGAGCAGTTGGGTGAGCAGCTCAGCCGGAGGGCAGTAGACAATGAGCTGCTCATGGCTGCTGGCCGATTTGGCACGTGGCCAACTAGTGTGTGAGAGATAAACAGTAGAGGGGAACGTTCACAAATGACGTGACCGCCAAAGGGATAGGGAGGGGGGGGGGATTTGGGTTTGGTGCCCAAAATGTAACCCAGGCCTTAAATCTGGCAAAAATGGTGACAGGGGGTTGGGGTAAGGGGGTCTTGGAAAAGGTTTTAAAAAAAGGTGACGTCATTTGTGAATGTTCTCTGGGCTGTGCAGAGGGGCAGCAGGAGAAAACACCGGGGTACAGCTTACATGGGGGAGCTGCAGATGTCTAGCCCTTTAAGGGAAGCATCGTGCGTGAATGAGCTATGCCACTCATGATACATGTCGTCATGATGCATGAATGCAGCGGCGCAGCCCTGTGAGTAACTCGCCAATGCTGCATTCAAGCATCATGCCGGCATTAAGGGATATAATATTCCCAAAAGGGTCAGTGTGGTACTGGCTTGGGCTATTTATTGAAGCATCATGACGATGAAGATCATAATGCATTAAAGCACTATACGGCCCATAGCACTTAAGGGGCTATTATAGCTATCAGGGATATGGGTTACAAAACACAGGGTGTGAGGCAGAGCTTACACAATAGAGACTCCTATAGACTCCTTAGAGGTTCCACATCTGGGTGGTAGCAGACCTGATCGGGACACTAGTGGGACAGACAGGGTCCTGGGGGAGGAGACAGTGAAGGACAGGGCCTCCAGTACTGACACCACCTGTGTGATAACGTCACTAGTGCTCCAGGGCATAGGGAGATAGATTGTCTGATATGCTGTCATACATGTTCATTTGTACAGACACTGTAAACTCACACTCTCTGGATAACGTTATCTTTGAAGGGGACTTGACCTCCTTGGCCTTATGCTAATACCCATCTGCATGTCATATCCGCGTATAATAATAATGCAAATGGTTATCGTTGACTATGTATACATGAATTAACTCTGCCTCCGCCCTGTATTTTTATTATCATTTATGATGGTATATGTGCTATCACCTCAGAGGAAAAACGTACATCTGCCGAATAGACACGTTCAGAACCTCGAGAAAATCTCCGAATGACCCTGCTCTAATCAATCATGGAAGAAATTGCAAATATGTTGATACATGTACATGTATTATCTATGATGAAATTTGAGTACTACATGTATTATGAAATATTATAGGGGTATTATGTATACATCGGCTATAATTCATATGTGTCCAAAGTGGTGGTAGCTTACTCTGTATATATAACATGTTATGGGTTTACATCCGGGGGTTACACAAGGGGTTCTTTGAGGTAACATGATGACCTTCTCCTATACACAACTATGTAGGACGCCCGTGATCTGGAAACACTGACACGCACGCCCTTTACTGGGGGTAATATGTGTAACCAGGTGGGTGCCTCACACCTGGTCAGAGATCACAGGTAACCTATGGATAATGCTACACCCCACATCTGTATCTAGGGTAGATTCACCATGAGTCGGACACATACCCTAAAACCAACACTTATATTTCTAGTTATGCAAGCTTATGATAATACTTCTGCTCGTTGGTTGTTAGTCATTATTTACAAATAAAGAGATAAGAATGCTTGAATAAATAGAAATTCAAGTGTATGTCTCAAGGTTTGTGTCCATCTCCAGGTGAATCCACCCTAACCCACAGTTAATGTTATACCCTACATCTGTATTTGTGACCTACAGTTAATGCTACATCCTACATCTGTATCTGTGACCTACAGTTAATGTTACACCTACATCTGTATCTGTAACCTACAGTTAATGTTGCACCCTACATCTGTAACCTACAGTTAATGTTGCACCCTACATCTGTATCTGTGACCTACAGTTAATGTTACACTTACATCTGTATCTGTGACCTACAGTTAATGTTACACCCTACATCTGTATCTGTAACCTACAGTTAATGTTGCACCCTACATCTGTATCTGTAACCTACAGTTAATGTTGCACCCTACATCTGTATCTGTAACCTACAGTTAATGTATCTGTGACCTACAGTTAATGTTACACCTACATCTGTATCTGTAACCTACAGTTAATGTATCTGTGACCTACAGTTAATGTTACACCTACATCTGTATCTGTAACCTACAGTTAATGTTACACCTACATCTGTATCTGCACTAAATGCACTACTAAACCGGGACACATGTATTCCTATAGTGGCAGCTACTAGTAGTTTTAATGTCCAATGTGTGATGATCTGGTAAAAATTGACATTAAAAGAGCAGTTACAGCGACAATTTCGAATAAAGCTTCAAAATACAAACCACAAGTAAAAACCAATACATTTGAAAGGCTGCACGCATAAAGAAGCATTCCGCTGTTTATGTAACCAATACTATCCCTTTTCCTCAAGGTACAAAGCATCACTTTCTTGATATCAAGAGCTGCTCGGAGCTTCCCCTGAGTCCGTCACCCTGGGGGCAGCAGGCAGGAGGCGGCTCAAGCTGTTCCGGAAACAGCGACCACCGAGCCGCCACCCACTAAGTACAGTCACGTCAGTGTCAATCTCAGTCAGTTTTTCTTTTTAAAATTTGGCTTCTTCACCTCAGAGCAAATACCACCCATAGGGCGGCTTTTTGTCTGTTCTGAACGATTGGATCATGAATAGAAAGGAATTTCTCACTGTTCATTGTTGCTGGGATGTTCCGTATTTGTATAAGAGGATGCTCTTAATTATTAATCCCGATGTCTCATAACAAGAGTCCTGTGGGTCATGGGGCGTTTAGGATATCTGGCGATAAAATTGACCACAGTCTGCCATATTGGTATGGTCCATACGATCGCAGTGAATAAACTTATAAGTGGGCGGAGCTCCGGGGGGCTGTTTCACCTCAAATAACAACACAAATGCCCTTTTAGTGCAGCAAATGGTGGCTGGGGCACCCATAATTTAAAGCATTTGCGGGGGGTCCCGATAACCGGGGGTCCACTTTTTTTTCATTTGAGGTGAAACGGCCTCCAGGTGATAATTACTTTCCGTCCGCACCCCTACCAGGTTGCCTCATTGGCGCATGTTGCCCGACATTGGGTAATTGGTTGCAACTTCCCATTACCCGACTGCCCGATCAGACAGGAAGTCCCAGAAGTCGTCTGGTGCTGCCTTCGGTTCTCATTAGGGTGCACTGTAGTAGTGGCTCATTTAAGCACCGGGGGCGCTTATTGATCCCAGTACCATTGTACTCAATACAAGACAGGCGCTTATTAATTCCAGTACGATTTACCTACGGTGCGCATACAAGAGATTACGGGAACCATCGTACCAGGGAACCATCGTACCATCCGCCTGATCGTACCGCTTTGCCCCACGTGGGCACCTATTTAGGAGTTCCGTGCTTAAAAACTATTCAATACTTCTGTACCCTGGCACTTATTTTAAAAAAAACTGCTTACAGTATTCGAATATATATCAGGTGCATAACCGAGACATTCTAGTATATTTTTATATACAGCGGACTTTGGCTAAAGCAGACAGATAAAGGGCGTCTTTTATCTATCTGCCTATATAGAGTATACAGTAAGGTTAGCTATTTAGCCTGACCTTCCCTAAGTGTTGCCCTAGGGGGGTAACAGATACACCCCCTGACCAGGTGGGTCCCACCCCCTGACCTCCTCACAACCTCCACACATATACAGCCTCTATTCTCTGCCTTTCCGCATCCTCAATCTTGTTAGGTCTCACTCTACCTTATCTTCATCTCTCCTTTTGTCCAGTTCAAGTGCATGACCCGTGAAGCTGCTATTCTACTTTCAAATCCAAGGTCAATCTTTGTTGTGACTATACATGGGTTAAAATTCGACACGATCGACACGGCGACACGGCACTTTTAAAATCTGACACGTGCGACACGGCACTTTTAAAATTCGACGGACACAGTCAAATAGAGAGTAATGCACTAGATAAAATTCGACACGGCGACACAGCACTTTGGATAAAATTCGACACGGCGACACGGTCAGAATTCTGGGCACCCATGTATAGTCACTTTGTTGACTTGTTTCTAGTCGTTACACAGGTGAAATGTGTGTGTGTGGATCATGTTTACACCTGTATGAAATCCATTTTGTATATAGTCATTGGGATGTGATATCCCAATGTTAAATGGACCTCAATTCAGTACGATCCGTCTGTGATTTACATTGGATTTTCTCCCACTGTAACATGTGTCGCACCGTGTGACACTCGACACCTAGTGAGGCACCTGGTGCGACACATGTGACACCTGGTGCGACTCCTGCTAGTACACCAATGATGTGACACATGAAGTGGCATATGTCTATCTCTGATGCGTTCCATGTCTATGCTTAAAGATAGCTGTCACGGGGTGTTCTTCTTGAATTGACAGTTGACAGGTGACACAAACGAAATGCATTTGACTTAAAAATTCACTTTCAATTCTACTTATAAATTTGGTAATTCCCATGGTGACAGTACTGAATGAAGTTGAGTTTTCACTTTAAATATTGTTTGCAAGTTGAAATTCATTTTCATCTCAATCTTATAAGAATTGTTCGCCCTCCTGTGCCACTATATTGTTCAGCGCTGAAGTGTACAGCTATTAACTTTATGTTTGGTAACTGTGTTAATAGCTTCAATTCCCCGGGTTTAATTATATCTACATGTATATGCGATTGTGACCAAGGTATGCATAATGTCGAGAAGTAATCAAGCTGAACATACTACAAAAACAAAATCGGTAATATCCCACAAATGTAAAAATCCATTGGGAAAGATTCTCACCCGTGAGTCTAAAACCAGCTGCACTAAGAAGAAAGACCCACACATGAATCATGATGCAGAGGAGTTGGGCGTCTATGGTGGGGGTCTGTCTGTCTGTGTCAGGACGGGGGGCCGGGTAGAACCACATCCTACAACATCAGTGACTTCCATGGAGGTCACTGGTTGCATGAATGTAGGCCGAGCCTACGGTTTGATACCCTCCTGAAAGGGTCAGCATGATGCATAATGGAGCCCTGGCGAGTAGACATCATGCATCATGACCAGAAGTGTATTGTAGAATAGTAAAGTACTATGCGGCCCTTAAAGGGTTGACCTGCTCACATCCAGCTCTGAGCTGCTCGGACTGGGGCACAGAAAGCACTTGAGGAGACGTAGAAACGAGCGGCCCCACCTGCCGCGCACCTGTGCCCTCTGCAGGGGGTCTGAGGTGGTGGCACGGGGGGGGGGGGTGCAAAGAACTCAACTTAGATGACGTGCAATAGGAGCGGCACACATCATATTGAATTTTTATTGTTGGCTCTTTTTTTTAAAACTACACACAGTTCAAGTGTATTTTAAAGATTAAAGGAAGTTTGCATACATGGCTTCAAAGTGTATTTTTGGTGACTCAATCATCGAGACAGACATATGCAGTATGAGAGTTCAAGCATGAATTTGTATTAACATCCTTGAAATTACTATCCTTTCGATACACCACGACCCTGTTTCACGACGTTTCTTAGTACTTCCTGAGCGGTTCTTGAGACAGCTCCTGTAATACTGTTACACACGAACGGCCTCCACCAATACACTCTGGGAGACTTGAGACGTTCAGCCCAGTTGGCACTGTCTAGTGGGATGGTCGTGAAGAGCAGCTCTCCATGGGGAAGGAGTTGCTCCCGAGTTGCTCAGATGTATTTACTGCTGTCTCAGCTAAACTTGTTCTCATCCTACCGCGTGGCTTAGGTCAGAGATCTGTAACACCTTGGGTTAACGTAGTTTAATCATGTAATAAGGGTCACATAGCGTTAATGTACTATCATATGGTCTTGATTCTCATGACAGATAAATGCAGCCCTGGAGAGTTAGTCGCCAGCCCTGGAGAGTTACTCGCCAGTGCCGCATTCACCCATCATATCGACCCAGCCCTATGGTGTAGATTCAAACCCAAGGGGTGCATGGTTACAGCACTAAGACTGCATTCATGCATTGTGAAGACAACTATCACAATGCATTAACGTACTGTGTTGCCCCATATCGGGTTTAATGTGCAGATATCGTGTCCACGCCCTCCGTATAGACACGATTATTGTACTGTTGGTGATATTAAAAAGGTAAGACGTATGGTTTAAGGATATCCGATTCTCACTCTAAGGGGTATTTCAACAACACAGGTCTTTATCCACAAAACATGGAATGTGCTTAATACATGTGTACAAAGCAATATTAAGTGTGTTTGTAGTTATTACCACACATTCCAAACCCAAGACCCACCACACAGTGTCACACAGTAGCACCACACTTCACCCCAATAATAGTATGTAAGCCTCTTGATATCGTGTCTAATGCCACTTGTCTCTTCAGAACTCAGCCTTGAAGAGTACAACCACCGTGGAGGAGGAGCACCCTGGAGGATGACCCAGCATCCTGGCCCCATACTTTGTATACATTCATGTTATTTTCCTGTTTCTTGTCCCTATGTCGTTTTTATGGGGTGAGTGTGTAAAAAGGTAGGGAGGGATGTCGGCCTGTTGGCGCCCACCCCTCAACCTGTGTTTTGTTTAACCCTCTGAGGACCGCATAATGCTTTAATACATGCATTTTACCCTATGGTCTTGATACCTGGCGAGTGCATGTAACTCTCCAGGGCTGTACCCATGCATCATATCGACCCATCCAGGGCATATTAACCCCATGGCTTCGATACAGATGCTCTGGCAAGTGACATACATCATGGCGACATAGGGCATAGGGGCCGTCCATAAATGACGTCATGCTTTTTTGGACCATTTTTGACCCCCCCTCCCCCCCTTGTCATGTTTCGTCATGCAACCCTTGACCCCCCTAAAAATATGACGTCATGCAGAGAGTACCCCCCCCCCCCCCACGAAAGTGTTACTGCTCCCTTTTTGGTGTATAAATGTATACATTTAAAGAGATAAGTCTATTACTAGCTGGGGGGGGGGGGGCTGCAGGCTAGGTGGATTTTCCCACACCTGTAATGGAGTGAGTTTGTCTCACCCTCCTCCCCCCCCCCACCCCTCACCCCCAAAAACATTTTTTGGCCCAAACATTTGTTGAAGGGAGCAGACTTGAGTCGATTTATTGCCCTGGGGGTGGTCATTGGGGGGCATCCCAAGGAATTTTGATTTCTTTTCTTTGGCCATCATTATCTTACAACATCATTGGAACCTTGATTTATTTGATGGTGAATACGGCAGCCCCGTTGGTTTAAGGAAAGAACGCCATATTTCACACACACCCCTGCAATTTGAAACCCTCAGTCATATTTCACGGCCTGTCAAAAAAAGGTCTGTCATTCTTGTGCCCCAACCCTTAAAATCCCCTCAACTTCCCTAAGAGACCACTTGTAGTACCTGGGATTAATGGACTGTCTTAGTTTTCCCCAACTTTGGTGAGATCTGAATTCCTCCCCCTTCATACAATCTTGATATGCTACAGAATCCCCCCCCCCTATCTGCAATCTGCAGCTCGACCGTTAGACGCCTGAGACGTTACCCCAGGTACACAAGCTACAGGCTACCTCAGGTACACAATAAAATATCAGCCAATCAGGATTCACCTGCTGCTGCAGCAGCAGATGCTTCTGCTATGTTGGGTTTGTGCGGTGTACCTGAGGTACAGTAGACTACTAGTGGGCCTAATTGAGTAATTACACTAAGTTACAGAAACCACAAGTCAAGTATTCATTCTGTACCTGAGGTACACAGTGGGCATCCTAGCTACTGTACCTCAGGTACACAGTGGTCACCTAGCATACCTCAGGTACACAGTGGGCATGCTAGCTACTGTACCTCAGGTACATAGTGGCTGTACTGTACCTCAGGTACACAGTGTCCTACTGTACCACAGGTACAGAGTGATCATTCTATGCGCACCTGAGGTAGACATTCTAACCCTACCCCAGTAAACAAATAACGTTATACACGATTATATAACGTTATATGTCAACGTTTTTCTAAGGCTCTTTAGTATGACATAACGTTATGTAAAGTTTAAAACGTTATTTTGACGTAAAATAACGTTTTTTTGTTAGCTGGGACTATACCTTAGGTACACATCCCTACTGTACCCCAGGTACACATCCACCCTAGGACCTACACTACACATGTGTTTTCTCTTCTAGAAATGTAATTGCAAGGAATGCTCTAGTATGACATACTGTGTACCTGGGGTACAGAAGGATGTGTACCTGGGGTACAGAAGGATGCATATGGTCACTGTCTACCTGGGGCACAGAAGTATAGTCTACCGCAGGTACACAGCAGCCAACATCTGAGAGACACAACAGATCCATCTGCTGCAGCAGACTGGCCGAAGGTCGATTCTGATTGGCTGATTATCTCCTGTTTACCTGAGGGAGCCTGTGGCTTGTGTACCTGAGGTAACGTCTCAGGCGTCTAACTGTCGAGCTGCGTCAAATCTACTGCCCCTGAGAGGATGGAGGAATGAAATGCGGGAGTAGGGGAATTATTGGGAAGGGGCAACCGGACCAGGGTTAGACCCCGACTGGTTGCAGCAAATGGAAGGCAAAGCATATAGGGATCTTTAGAGTATGAATCTACAGTTTTAGCCACAGTTTCAGGCTAAATTTACTACATTTGGAAATACCACATGGGACCCTCTAATATATTGCCCATATATAGAGGAAATTGTATTGTTGAAAAGTCAGAAATTCAAGAAGTAACCGTAAATGGTGCCCACCACCCCCCTGCTGGAGACAATTTTGAAAATCCATAATGCCAAATTCTCCACTGATATTTCCTGTTTTTCCTGACTTTCATTTCCTTGTTTCCTTTCCAATCACTTTTTTTCTCAAACATGACATCATGCACCACATGACCCCCCCCTCCCCCCCTTGTCATGTTTGGTCATGGTGCATGGTACCCCCCCTCCCTCCCTCCTGCATGACGTCATTTATGGACAGCCCCATAACGCGCTATGCGGCCCTTAAAGGATTAAGGTGTGTGGTGGCAGAGGACAAGACTACATTCTTTACTCCATATTACATATTTGTATAGTGCTTCTGCACAACCTACTCCATCTTACTGAGGCACGCACGGGACGCATGTGTTAATCAAATAGGTATCTACGTAAAAATGACAATATTTGAAGAAAATCCAATAAAACGCCTTGATATAAAAAGGCCAAAAAGAAAAAAAAGTGTTTCAGAAAATGTATATCGTAGGCCTGGGCGGGAAAGCTCTGATCTTTCTCTTTTTTCTTCTTACTTGACACGTAGAAGATACTAGTGACAATTTGATGCATTTCCGCATCGACCCTAATCTTAATTAAGCCGTAACTCCTTTTTTTCTATGGTAGGCCATGGAATTTGTGACATTTGCACTTTGTACTTTTTTTCCCGCCCAACCCACCAAGCCCAACTTTAGGCCTAAGAACGTCAAAAGTGAAAATATGTCACGAGGGCTATGTGTACTTGAGGTATGGTATACTTGACAAACAAAGTGTATGGATGTCATGGAACACCCAATGACTGTCTATACCCGTCTATACATCATGGTTTGGAGATGTGAAGAATACACAGAGCATGGATGTGCCTCTACATGAGTAAAAATCGACACGGGCGACACGGCGACACGGCCGTTTTAAAAATCGACACGGGCGACACGGCCCTTTTAAATATCGACGGACACAGACTGGTTTAAAAGGGACTACTAGTATATTCTATATTGATAAAAATCGACACAGTGACGGCCGTTTTGCTAAAAATCGACACGGCGACATGGTCAAAAAGGCAGGTACCCATGTAGAGGCACATGGATGCTGTGTCTCCCAGCCCTACAGGTCCCCTGATAACCCACTCCAATTTCAATGCCATTCAGGTGGTTTTCAAAGTCCCATAATAAATTGCGGCCCACATCATGTAACTAGATACCGAGGGAATTGCAATGTGGTGGTATTTTACCCGTTCATATCGAGAATTTGAAACATTGTTTTCCCCCAAGTCCAATTATGACAGAAAATAACGTTTTTGGCGCGGATCAGTGGCAACCTGTGTTGTTTTAATCTCCAGTGGATTTTATAACCAGTTTTCAACAGAAAAAACATAATTAGGTTTGCAGCATTAATAATACCAATTGGAATAGGATTCGTCTGGGAAAGCCACCCTTGAATAAGCTCAGTTTTCCTGAATTCGCGGAACCATCTGATTAGTCCTGTTATTTTGCATATCTGTGGGCGCATTGGCTCGGCGCTCACTGGGTTTTAACATGGGTAATATTGAAGAAACACTGGCATTGACACAGAAACAGAACTAGGGCTGAAATGGGATCAAGACCACACCAATGAGACCTCGTTTTCCGCCTGCTGACGTGTCCATTAAATAAACACTTTTCTGGATCAGTGTAGTCTATCATGGATGTGGCGGGCACTCAAAGGGCCCACACTTCTACCGGAAACGTTCACAAATAATGTCACCTATTTTAAGCTCATTTTCAACACCCACACTCCCCATGTCATTTTCTTTAGCAAACTGGTAAAATTTGGCGGAAATATATGGCCCGGGTCATGTTTCATCACTAAACTCGACCCCCTCGACCCCGCCCATGCTTTAGCCAGTGTGGTCATATGTGAACGTTCCCCACCGTGTCCCACCTCACTCCGCACATCACCAACACGTTAGTCCAGATCCTCCTGCCCAGATGGCCCCCGAACCAGCATCCTGAGACCGAAATAACAAACACACCAAGAGGCCTGCACTGTTCCTATTGGCCATCCTTGAGTTCCATGAAGGTTAGAGATGTACTCCAGGGTGCACACTCTCTAAAACTCCTCCAGATCCTCTCTCAGTGGTTCCTCCAGGCTCCAACCCTAAAGGGCTACCTTCCTCTCCTTTCCTATCTTATAAACAAACACTTCCCACCACACTTGCCTCGGAAGTATGTGTTATCCATATCAGGTCCATTCAGTCTCCTAACAGAGGTTGCCCGCCGGCTGTATATTTCCCCATAGGCAAATGTCGACCAAGTATCTGGGTGGAGAGCAGTATCAACAGCGGAAATCGCCTATAATGTATTGTGTAGGGCTCTAGGCCTTGTTCTGGTCACGTGAGGTCATGTTTTGGCTGACCTTAGATGGCATTAGATGACCTAGGTGAAGGTACAGTGTCCATGTACATACAGCTGACTGAATCGTGAATGGAAACACTATATCAAACATGCAGATCAACCATACTCTACAGTATCTCTCAATGCCATACACAGACGGAAGAAGCCTTGATCCAGCAATGCATGAACGTCATTCAGTTTTGGAAAAGTGGTCAAAGCTTTTGACGAGAGACATGTACATTTCCAATTTTATTTTAACATTTTTATCTTGCCGTGTTTTTCTAAATGCAAAAATATCATTTCAATTCAATGTCTGTATTGGAATTCTCATCTGACGAACTTATGGTACTCCCGTGTGGATACGGGGTTTCAGAGACAGAAAATGAAAGTATAGGAAAATGTATATAAATACAAATCATTCATATTTAAAACTGGGGGCATTATTGGCTGAGACGTTCTCTCCCTATAGCTATACATTATATAAACCATAGCGAACCATTCATCCCTGAATCCCCCCTTACTCTACCCACGTACCAATGTATAGCTATGTATCATTCCCTGGTACCCTTTGATCCTATCACAGGTTTCTGGTATCAACCACCAATCTACAAGCCTACTGCACTCATAACCTCTCATCTACACATTTCACAGGTAGTTTACCTCCTATCGTGCCGCCTCCCCACTTTGAACTGGAGTGCCCCCCAACCCCCCCCCCCGACCCCCGCCCCTGCCTCTCTCCTCCATGGTGAGTACAGATCAGGGGGTACTGTAGGAGGGGCTGTAGCTGGGACAGGTAGGTCAGCTGCCCGGCTGGCTACATGCTACACTGGAGCCGGTGCCTCTATCTCGCTCAGAGCTCAGACACCGGCCCCAGTGTAGCTACATGCCACCTCCCACCCACTCACACTGCCTGGTCCCAGTTAGGGGACCACTTAACTCGACACTACAACAGGCTACCCCAGCCTCCCTACTAGACACACCAGTGCCAGGAAATCACGCACACACTTTTTTTTTCTTAATTTTTTTAAATTAAAATACATACATTACATGGGGAGATATATTTCTTTAACTACAATTCTTATCGTGTCCATACATGTTCCTCGTAAGGGACGTTCACAAATAAAGTCACCCATAATAAGATACCCCCGGGCCCGACCCTCGATCACTATACAATTTTGGCAGATTATTTTTTCATAAAGAAACAGTTCCTCACAAAACCCAAAAGGCCCTCCATACCCTCGCCGATAATGTGAATTGCTAACGTTCCCAAAAACGTCCCCCTTTTCTTTAAACCTCAACACTACAAAATGAAATTGGCGTTTCATATTACCGTTGTGCCTCAGTTCTTTTCTTATATTTTTTTATCTGCCCCTCTGACATACATGATGTTCTTCCAGTGCCAATTTTGGTAGACCTGTATATCATGCAACTTACAGATAATAATGTTAAAGACTCATACCTCAAATATGTCTTTATTCCCATCGAGGCCATTGTCTAATAGGTCTACGTGAGGTTCCACCCAGCCAGTGTCAGAGTGATTCTATATGACGAGGCAGCTCTGGCCATATTGTACGTATACCCATTTATATGCTAATAGTAGGAGACACAAGCTGGTTAGGACGGCTGTGGACGTGATGACAATGTTATAGACGGCCACCATCTGATACCAGCCCCACAAAAACACATCAGGGCCATCAGCATCTACATACAGATCACCCAGCCAGCTAGGAATACAATCACGACTAACAATGCATGCCTAATATATGTGTGTTTAACCCTATGGGGGCCGCATACTGTTTTAATGTGAGTATGCCCTTTGTCGTTATAATGCATGAAGTGCTGCATTCAAGCATCCTTTCGACCTAACGAGGGTTGATACACTCCAATTATAGGGTTGGCATGATGCACCAATATAGCATTGGCGACTGATTTGATAGGGCTGCATTCGTGTATCATAAAGGGTTAACACTGTATGGGTGCTATATGTATGTACTCTGTAGGCAGCCATACTAAGTGGTTCGGTTCAATTTATTGACATGGGGGCCTTAGAGCATATACAGTACTATATAATGTACTTTCACATATAAAGGGAGCAGCTCCCATATCTTAGTACCGGGGTATATGGAGCACATGTCATGTAGTCTCTTTGGTTCTACAGCGTTACATGTCTGAATAACACTTGATACAAATGTAGCTGTGCTATAATCTTTTATACCAGGGTATACAGTCATTCAGACACACCTGGGCAATACAGCTATACGAATACGGCTACTTACACATGTGTTTAGTACCGGGGCTAGCTATACGTGTATATGATGGCCATGTAAAAAGTACAAATATGCCCAGGGTTCAGGCAGTGAGCTACGTGCCTTGTACCACTAGACATGCTGGAGGCAGTACATACATAAATGTGGTAACACAAGTTTATACTGATGGAAGCACTGGGTCTGCAACCTGTCAGCATGACCACACATAGCTGTAGGTGTATACATATACTGACCATGAATCTCCCTAAGTTGACAATTTATCTATGAACTGACAATTTATCTATAGCACATGTAAATATTCCTCCACGCTGCTCTCTAGTCTGGTGCTGAAACGTACACAACGGATAACAGCGGGCCGGGTCGGTGGATTTTCGGGCGAGTGGGTCGAAAACATTTTGGTCCCCCGCGAGAGAGGCTGGACATGTTTCGGTCCCCCGCGCATTGAGATTAGGTATCATTTTTCGGTGAAAATTTCTCACTCTCCCAGGCCTAATGTCTGACTCCCCCTGGTGGTACCGGGTACCGGAGAAGCCATGCATCTAACCCTCCTTATGGAGTTGAGTGGCTTTCCGCAAAAAAATGAGGCGCATTAAGATTGAGCACGTTGACACCTATGAGCTATAGTACTAATGCAAAAGCTTTTTGGCTAAAAAGGGGTGACATTTTCTTGGTCTACCCCTCAATCCAAAAGCCCAATCCCCCTGTTGTTAAAAAATGACCACTCCCTGAAGCTGGTGTATGCTGTGTAGGCCATCGTCACACTACAGATGGCTCAGGCGCATCTCGCTACATCCCAGGGCCCAGGGGTATACCCCCTCCTCTTGAGTCACGTACAGTACAGAATACATCTGTATATACAGAAGCAGGTTTACCGCAGTTTGACCCATTTACTTACAATATACAACCAAAACGACCAGGGCAAACATAAACGCCCCAGTCTCAAGCCGACTGATAACAGATCTCAGACAGATTATACAAGGTCATGAAAACAGCCACTACCAACTTCACATGAGTTTTATGATACTGCAAATGAATCTTTGTAAACATTACCTTCCTTCTTTTAAAACGTATCCCGTTCCCCTTTCCATCAGAGATGCCCCCTCCCGCTCCAAACACACACAAAATATTTTTTCTGTATTAAAAAAATAAATCACCCCGTGGAACCTGAATACCTAAAACTATTTAATATATAACACGATTTTTAAAATGTTGTCTTTTTAATTTGTGCATTTCATTTTCGGTTGAAATCAGCACACAGTGACATACATGGCCACGTGCATATACTATTCAATAGAGTACTACTAGTACTATAGACAAGGGCACACAGCCCAGCTCTGTGTTGCACCCAGACCTTGCAGACAGTAGTGGGCTTGTTAAATCATCAGTGTTAAAGGTCACACTTTTTGCCCTTATCTCCAGGAACAGCCCGTGCTTGAACTGTACACCAGAAAGCTACATTTCCTCGAAGCCTGAAGCCGACCCTTCCGCTCAACCATTTTATCATGAACTTTTTATGAATAAACAAATCGTTGATAGAAATTGTTTTTTTTTTTAAATTTTCTATAATGGTATGCCTCCCTGTATCACTATATCTACACTCTAAGTCTTCTATACCCTACATCCCCAACCCCTCCCCTATCTGTAAGATTTACAGAGATGAGCATGGCACAGACTAGCTCTAGAACTACTACAAGAGAGAACCAGTAGAGCAGCGGTGACTCAACTATCTTGGAATGAAGACCTAGAATAACAATGGTAGGCTGAGTGTTTTCCCACTGTAGTTCTGGCACTGGCTGTGAGAGATACCCCTCATGTAGAGAGACAGGGTGGGGGTGCTATTCTATATCAGTACAACTTGTAATAGACTGCTGGTGTATCAATTCACCCTTGTCTGCACCTACATGGGGGTCTCGATGGGGGGTCCCCATGTATATTATATCGAATTTATAAGAAATTGCCATGTCACCTGTCACTCATAAATCCCCATATCGCATGTCGCCTCTCAGAACTTGACATGTCGCATGTCGAATTAAAGACATACCCTGTGTGAGCGTTTCATGCCATTTCTTTTTTTCCCCTCATGTCACTAAACCTCATGTTGCATATCGAATTAAAAAAAATGGCCATTTCGCCGTGTAGAATCTAGTGGTCCATACCCTACTACTAGTAGTACTACATGGACAGTGTAATCCACACCCGCATTAGCCAGCTCATACCTTTAATAGATATCTAATCGTCTAGTGTACCAATCATGTACTTAAGGGCAAAATATATATTAAATGTACCCCTTATCAGAAAACGTTAACAATTGTGGTTCTGGTCAAGGACTGTGGTACATTTGTACCACCACATCGGAAGCATCGGTCATATGAATTGTAATTGCTAAACATTGTCTATTGTAATAGTATGCTAATACCCTAGAGGAAGTTGTATTGCCAACGAAGACAAAGTCCCATTGCTTGATATCTGATCCGCCTGACCTTGTTCTTTTTGCCCCAACTCCTACAAATAACCCATTCTTATGACCTTAGCCTGTGTTGTGTCCACCCTGTACTGTGTGGGTGCATGGGTGGGGTTGGTCTCTGCTACAGAGATGGGTGGGTGGGGGGGGGGGGGCTGTGACTGAGCAAAAGAGAAAGGGACTATTGAACAAAGGTTGCCTTCAAGTTGGTACAGTCACTATGTACTCATATTCCAAGCCCAGAAACACCAGTGCAAATGCAGGCTTCCTGTTTATATAACACTCTATACCTATCTATAAGCTCACATCTAAGAAATGGGGGTGGGGGGTGGGGGACACCTATAGGGGCATCTGTCCCGCAATATAAAGGGAAGAGGAGAAATAAGTGAGATACACTATATCCTTAAATGTGTATGTATATTCCATTGAGCATAATACAAAGTATATGTTTGTCCACCAGTCATAGAATCACTGAGTATTCTTATATTGAAATGTACGCATTTCTATCATAATCATGATTAGAAATGATAGCCATATGTCAATGATGAAACTCAGTATACAAATGTATACATATTAATTCATTGCTCGGCTCAGCCTGAGGTTACGTTACATGGCTGTAGCTCCAGGGTATAATTCCCATGTACAATATACGGTAGTCTAGCATGGCCGTCATATTGATTACTGGGATCATATCTACACACATCACACGTCCCCAGGCACATTTAAAGTCATTTTCTGGGCTGTGGGTGCGTGGGTATTAAATTTGTCTAATGTGTGCGAGTTCCAACTGGATCATATAGGCCGAGTGGATGTTATTTGTTAGGATATAATATGGTCCCCTTACACTTCGTGCTTCCTTTGTATTCGTATATGGCTATAGCTCTGGCTATAGTACATTTGTCTTAAATTGTTTATTGCTTTCTCACACAAGGAATATTACGATATAGCATACATTATACGAAAAGTGATAAGCCATAGCTGTAATATATCACCCGATCACAAATGTATACAGAGGGTGTGGATAGATCACCGAGGTACACGGTATATATACGTTATAACGGTGATGACCTCTAGAAATACCAACATTCTTCTGTTGTTAAAGCTGCGTTCACGTTGGATGGACATCGACCATCAAGGGCCAATGCTGCTACTGTACTGCTATATCAGTAGACTTCCTGTGGATTTGTAGGTTGGATTTACATTTAGACAGGGTATGGTGTACCGGGTAGGTTGGAGTGTAGACTGTGTGTAGCGTATTAGTACTATTACTATCTGATTCACCCCTAATACCGATACATCATGCATTAATTAAATATAATATTTGCAGTGCTGTAAGACTGTATACCTTAGTATAGAGACATACGTTTCAACCATATTCTCCTGGTGTAAGCCTGTACAATTCACTTTCAGCTATTATTGCATAACTAAACTTTAGTCCAAAAACATTCATATTAAACAAGTACTGGACAAGACACTTACAGAGCTATGCTACCATCACACATGGCGACTGAAATGCATGTTGCTGGGCATATATTAATTTAAGTTTACCCCCCCCCCCCCCCCGGGGATATATTAACCTAAGTTTACCCCCCCCCCCCCCCCCCTCCATGGCTTCCCTATCTCTCTTCCTCCACTTTATATTCGCAGTTAGGGAGTGGTGTGGTGGTGGTGGGGATGCAAGAGTAGCCTAGCATGACGGTACACCTACAGTACAGCGTATGATCTCAGTGGTTGGTGGTGGTGGTGGTGGCTGATACAGGCAGAGTAGGTTGATCATACCAATAGCTGCACCAGTACATGGGTTACCCTGACCCCTGGGTCTATGGGAGTGGGTCAGAATAGCTGCCAGTGTGGGCTCACACGTAACTAGAGGTATTCACTGTATACACGTAAGGTAGAGCTTGGGAGGCAGCCAGGCCTAAGCTGTATATGTTTCTATTATGCAGATACATGTACATGTACTCTCTAGACTTTATTTAATAGTGTAGGCCTGTTGTTGGACTGCCCTTAAGTGTATTGAAATTCCATATGCCTACGTAAGGTATAAAATATGGGGGCATTAACCCATCAGGGAGAATGGGACATCGGTATAATTAATGCTCTTGCTAAAATGATAAATGTAGGTGATACATGTAGAAGCAAAATGAAATGTTTATACCTTGGACTTGGACCTTGGTGTTTATAAAACATATGCATATCTTAAATGTATGCCATAATGGTGAGCATCGGATCCTCAGTCATTATCGTACTCTGTGATAGACAATCATGCAGAAATGAACAAAATACATAGGCTCTATGATTGATCTTTGTGTATGTAGAATCTGCCGCCTTACACATAATGTCACATTACATAAGGGTCCCAGTCCAGCGTTTAATCCTGATCAGGCCAGTGCTAGCTAACCCTATGATGTTTATTTTCCAGTGACTTACTTGATAAATGTACACACAAACACATGACGTAACATAAGCATGAGGCTCGTGCAAAGACGATAAGTAGAACATGTGGCCTTATCATAAAGGGAGTGCTTATTTTTTTAAGGGCAGGGGGAATGGGTGGAGGGGATCGACCCCCCCTCCCTCTTTGAGGAAAATAAGATATTTCCAATGATCTTTTGATCCACTTTTCGCTACATTGACCTCTGCATGATGGTGGAACCTTCCTCCCTCTTTTTTTTTCAAAGTCCTGGGTCTGCCCCTGGTTGATGATACCTGGCTCTGGTGCTTCCATCATTTTTTCAATCCAGGGGTCCGGGCCCGGGGGTCCGGCTTCCCCCGATGGACCGTGGCTGGACAGGGCGGGAGAAGGGCCGGGAGGGTCGGCGTCCGGACGCCGCCTGGACGCAGTCCGACTCCCGCCTTCACTCCAGCCCTCGGTCTACATGCTGACAACATGGCATGCCAAACACAGCTGAACGTGAGGCCACCCACTCACCCACAACACTGACAATCATACACTGACACTTCTACTGCTACTGCTGCTGCTGTCTAGATTATCTGTCCGTCCAGTAACGTTGGACCTAGTACAAACAGGACCTATAAATGTGGGTCTGAAAATGTATGGATAATCATAATGGGGTTTGGCTGAACCCCTGAATCATGGTGACAGTTGGCCACCAAAGATAAACATGAGTCAGTGTGTTGAGGTTGGATAGGGGAAAGGCAGCCTAGGGCACAGGGAATCCACTACCACGGCTGCTGTTGTTAATATGGGTGAGGTCTACTACTACTGGGGAATCTAGCCGTAGCAGCAGCAGCAGTGGCCGCCGATACTCAAGTTGCCTTCCCCGCCCACACTCCTCCCCAAGTCCTCCTCCAATCCACCCAGATAACACCCCTATCCAGCCAAATTCAGCTTCAAAACCACAACCCTGCCATAAAGCCAACTCTTTACTCACCATATGTTTCGATGGAGAGGCATCCTCGGCAGAGAATATCCAAGAGAACGACGAGCAACGTAAAAGTCCAACCCTCGGCGGCCACCATGGTTTGATATCTGGGTGAGGGCGGCCCAGTTGTCTGCCTGGCCGCATGCCGTTTTGTTTACGGAGGAATCGGGTCAGCTCCAGTTGTGAGTGGCACACGCCAGGGGGCGGGGCAAAGGGGTTTAGTAACAGGATGTGCCTACAGAGGGAGTCACCGGCTGGAGGGATGGGAGGGATTTAGGCCAAAGCCTAATTGTTGGTGTTGTTAGAGCACTTCCCAATGTTATTTGTCATGGTCTTTTGTTACATTCAGGATGCCCCCTCTGATGTTTGGAAATGAAAGGGTAGATTTATCTGATAATGTTTAGAGAGGAATTCATTTTTTTGATAGGGGAAGCTAGGGGAATAGGCCTGCCCAGTGTAGACATAAGCCCCCAATTACAGGAAACTTTGTTTTCCTCCCTTTCCCCCCCAATAATTTACCGGATCTCACATAGGGCCTATAGGCCCCCTATTTAATTTATGGTCATGAAATAGACCTAGGCTCAAATTCATATTTAGCCTCATCTAGGCACCTGTAGACTAGACCAGTGCTTTAGACATGGCATATCAACCTGGTTACCATGGCAACCATTCTCGTCAACTTTTTATAAATTTCTAACTAGGCCTAGGCCTAGTTAGGCTTTTTATGAATGTGCCAAAATTCATGATCTGGGGCACATCACGAAATTATAAGCCTCACTTCTTGTGGGCACATCAAATCATAGAATTTGAATCACAGCACATTTTAGCAAATTTTAGTCCAACACATTTGGAAAGCATAGCCTACATGCATCTAGGCCGAGGCCTAGGCTTAGGCTAGCTTACATGGGCACAGGCCTACCCTGGTAGGTAAGTAGGGGTAGGCCTAAATAGGCCCAGCGGGACAAAAAGTCCACTTAGGCCTACTCATCCTACCCTGCCTCAGAAATAAACTAAATCCATAATTTTGACATTTGGGGCGAATGGTGCAATATAGATGACCTCTCTGACAGATTGGGAGTGGAATCAGATGAGAAATCTGGCCAAAATTTAGAAAAAAGGAAAAAATGTTATTTTCAAATTAATTCATAGGCCTACTAATTCTTTCATTTTTTGAATTTCTTTTTGAGTAAGGGAGTGGTAATTTTTTAACAACAGGGGGGGGACCAACAAAATTTGGACCCCTTGAAGGGGGGGGGGCCAAAATAATTTGGACCCCTCTTGAGGGGGGGACCAAAAAATTACACCCCTTTTTAGCGAAAAAGCCCGCGCGTTACTATAGCTCAAAGGGGTCGTCCGCGCTCATTTTCAACGTGCCTAGGGGGGGGACCGAAAAATTTGTGACCCCTTCCGCGGGGGGGACCAAAAAAATTTCGACCCGCTCGCGCGAAAATCCAACGACCCCCCCCCGTTGTTAGAAAATGACCACTCCCTAATGTAGTTCATTATATGTTTTATGCAAAATCTATTGGATAATAGGCATTTTAAAAATGAAATTTGAGCAAAAATAAATTATAGAAATGTGTAGTACAATGTGATAATCTGTTTAGCTGCATTCCAAGATGAAGTGGGGGTAAAGGACCCATTTGGGGTAGGCCTAGGCCTAAAAGGCCCGTTTTGGTTAGGGGGTAGCCTCTTAACCCTCGTGTGGGCCTTTTACCCCGGTAGGAGGTGGGGGCTACACTTTCTTTTTGGGGGGGTGGGGGGGGGGGGGGGGGGTCCAGCATAATTATTTATCATATCATTTTTTATTTGATAAAAAGTGCGAGATATAACAGCATGCATGCGCGGAATTAGCTCTATGGGGTTTAGGGCCTAGGTATAGAAAATGCTGTGTCAGCAAGACTTAAAAATGTCGATTATTGAATACTTTTGTTCATCTCTAGTTCCTGACATACATGTAGAGCCCAAGGAAATGAAATGTAATAAAATTATACTAAATATAATGTACTGAAAAAATGAGATTTTTTTTCGATTCTAAATTGAAAAATGTGATTTTTAGGTGGGGGGGGGGGGGAGTGCGCGATATTACCAAATGCGCGATATTGCCCACATTTACCCTATCATCTGTTGCCACTGCCCGGGGTCACTGCAGAGAATAATCAAATGAAATGAGTGGATTGGTGTTACAGTAGGGTAAATGCGGGTAATATCGTGCACCTAGTGACAATATTACCCAACTTTTCCTCACCACTCTTGTCCACTGTCATTAAGGGAGTGCCCACTTTTTAACAACAGGGGGGGGGGATTTCGCGCTGAGCGTGCACAATTTTTTCACCCCCGCCCCCCAGAGGGTTTGAAATTTATTACCCCCGCCGGGCAGGCCGAAAATCGTGCGCGTTTGCGCCCCTTTGTAGCATAGTAACGCGCTGGCTTTTTCCCTCAAAACAGGTTGAATTTTGTGGATCCCCCCAATCCACCACCCCCGCTGTTGTTAAAAAATGAGCACTCCCTAAAAACGATTTTTATAAGTTTAAAAAAAAAACAAGGGGGGTGCAATTGGCATTTATTTTTCCTTAATTTTTTTAGTCTTAAATATTTTTTTTAGAATTACCTAGGCGCCCCCCTATAAAAATCGTTCTTCAGTTCAGTTTCAGTTTTCAATATTTTTATTGGTTCAAATATTCATATTACATACGTTTTTCATATCAACCAATGTTGTAAATGCAAACAGGTAAATATACAATACAATTTGTGCAGGATGTAGAAGTTGTCAGATAGTCATATTTCAACAATCACATGGTAGAGTAGTGGGATGTTCCACGAGGGGGGGCAACAACAAACGGCATAATTGCGGTAGATTATAGCTGACCTTTACAAATCAACATCAGAGCCTGACAATCAGACATCAATTAAATCAAACCGCCTTACAATCACACGCTGGCAAAATGTACCGCGCTAATAGCCTACATGTCCAAACAGTCCGGCTACAAGAGAGCGCGCACATTCACACAGTGTTGAGATTTAGACATTTTAGACATTTTAGACATTATTGTGATTTTTGTCATTTTAGACATTTTATCCTTGACCGAGACTGGCCAGGAATAGTGACCTAGTCATCTTATGATGCTGATCAGCACTCAATTCGCTCCACAATGCTGAGCCTCTAAATAAAGGACTCTTACGGAAGAATTCACCACTAGGCCTAGGAACCTTAAGTTGTATCTTACTAGAGCTCCGTAACTCACGTACGGGCAAAACTGTAAGATTAGTGTCAATTGACCTTTGATACATAAGACCCAGAAGAAATCTTTCTCGTCTCACCTCCAGTTTCTGTATAGCACAATTTACATGCAATTCATCAACACCAATGTCTCTAGCATCTGGTATTTTTTCACAGATTCTCAAACAGTCATTCTGGACCACTTGGAATTTACGCGGCACCCACTCAGGAGCGCCGTCCACCAAGAAAGAGCTTCATGACAGTGGAAAAGAGTGGTGGGGAAAAGTTGGGTAATAGGGACCTTTAGCAAACCCGACGTACCTAGCTCATTTAGGCCTAACGCAGACGTATCCTATGCCTTAACTCTTCCTTTCCCGATCGCGCATTTATGCGAATTTTTGGCCGATTTTTGGCCGATTTTGAGCCCCCTGCCATTTTCTCAAAAATTGCTTAAAAGCTTAGATTTTTTGGATTCTTACTATTTGCTATGCAGTCTCTAGGGACCCTGAACCATTTATCTCTGGTAATATTTTCCTTCATATGGTTGGCTTGCCAACTTGGGGGACAATCAACCCGATTTTCACCCATATTTAATCGATTTTTCAGGTAAAAATCATTAAAAATGTAGGACAATATGAATTTTTTTTGTAAAAACCTGCTTTAGAGAGTTTTTCAAGATTAAAAAGATGGTACTAATATTTCCCATTCTTTTTGGTGTGATTTTGGTCAAAATATCCGTTGCCATAGCAACAGACATGCTAGAAATAATGATTTTGTGAATTATTGGTTGCCATGGTAACTACCGTAAATTATCGCGTATAAGCCTAACTCGCGTATAAGCCGCACCCCTAACTTTGACAAATTATATAAGCCACAGAGGTGGTCTGAATATTGCGATTTTGGTACTGTAGTATAGTAATAAAAACTCTCGTATAAGCCGCACCCTATATAGGCATGTTTGGTATCAAAAGAAAGCTGAGTCTGACTCGCGTACAAGCCGCGGCTTCTACGCGAGAATTTACGGTATATCAGATATGGCCGTCATGACCATTCCACATACAAAATCTGAAAATACCTAACAAAACCTACAATATGATATTTATTCCATCTCAATTGATGAAGGGAATCCTGAAATATTGCAGTTTGAATATTGGTTCAAGATACACTTTTTTGATATCATTGCTATTTTGATAGAGCCATATCTTGCTTATTTATATAAATATTAGAAACTAGGGTAGGGGAAGGTTGCCAAAATTGGACCGGCTCGTAAATTGGACCATCCCTGTTTCCCTTAGTTACACTAAATGGAACAAAATTTCAGTTGTGCAACATTTTGGGTAATTCCAAGTATATTCTCAACAAGTAATTTTTTTTTGTGTTGGGGTCAGTAAAATGGTTCTTTCTAGGGTAAATGATTTTGGGACCTCCTGATCTTATTTTTCTAGTTGTTTACTTAAGCCTTCCCCGTTGCTAGGAAACAGTTTTTGGAACGAAATCCCTTCAGATAGTAAGAAATAATATTTTGTTATTGGGAAAAAATTTGAAAAAATTAAAATTCACTGATAGGCTTTGGGAGAGAGAAAGTTGATGATAAATATAGGGTAAATGTGGGTAATATCGCGCATGTGGTAATATCGCGCACCCCCCCTAAAAGGCACATTTTTTCAAAAAAAAAAAAAAAAAAGAAATTTCTAGTTAGCGACTTTATATTAAGTATCCTTTCAATGTATTTCATTTACCTGTGCTATACATGTATTTCAGGAGCCATAGATGAACAAAATAACCTAATATTTGGTATTTTCAAGACTTGCTAAATCAGCAGTTTCTATACTAAATCCCATAGAGCTAATATCGCCCAGGCATGTTGTTATATCGCTCACTTTTCAAAGAATAAAATAAAATATAATAAATGACAATGAAATAAAGAGAAAAGTCCTACAGGGTGGCTTTGTATGTTGTTTACAATATGTGTTATTTTGGGTATGCTATCTCTCACCATAGAGGTGTGAGAGCATGTAGGGTAAAGCACCCTGTTTTCACACTTTAGGTGTGAAAACAGGTGCGCGGATGTAGCCAAATGGTAAAATACACTGTATTTCAATGGGTGAGCGATATAACACAATGATATAAGCGATATAACCAAAACTATGACGATATAACCCAACAATTTAACCAGACTTTTAGGCCCCTGCTTAGCCTAGAAGGGGATGTGATTGGTATGAAAAAATTTCTCCATTTTTTTTATTTAAGATAATTTTTTTGTATAAACACATAAAAAAAGTTTTTTAATGACACCAGATTACCTAAATTTGGAACATTTGGGTAATATCGTCACTAGGTGCGCGATATTATCCACATTTACCCTAACAAGGCGCCTAAATTGGACCACAAGAAGTTTCCATAATTGAACCAGGTCCAATTATGGAAACTGGCAATTTTTGACTGGAAGGAGTAACAAATTCGACCCCGAAAAAAATTCTCCCGAGAATGTCTTGCCATCTGTTGTTAAAAGATGAGCACTCCCTTAGGCCATTTGAGTCACATACAAGCTGTTGCTGTAATTAACAGGACGTATCTATGAATCTAGGGAGGAAAATAACAAAAAAATTACATCAATTTTTATTTCTTTTAATTTCCCAATTTTTTTTTTTCACAGAGGTACTACCCATGATATGTAGGCCTAGATTATTGGAAAGATAATTAGCCTATAGGCCCTAACCAGGAACTACACATCTGAACATATACCTGAAAGAAAATGATTTAGATTGTGAATATGTGAGAAAACTAACTGAATTAAGCATTGGTCCAATTTTGGATACCCAGTGGTCCGATTTAGGCACCCGGTATCCAAAATTGGACCGGTTGCATTCTTTTTTCATTGGCTTGTGGCAGCTAGAATAATCAAAATCTCAAACTTTTTTTTTAACAATTAGAAGGCCTTTGACTAGGCTTACCCTTCATACGATTTTCATATTCAAATTACTAGAAATAAACGCTACACAGCAAAGTGTTCTTAGGGGGTCCAATTTTGGCAACCTTCCCCTACCACCCTTTTAGGTCAACATCCTTAGCTCATAGTATCACCAATTAACTTGTAATTTGAATATTTACATAATTCCAAAAGTTCTTAAATGCTCATGCCATCATCTATAGTCCAAAAAACACCCAAAAACGATCTGGGAAAGGAAGAGTTAAGCACTGCTACGTCTGCGTTTATTGAGCTTTTACGTGGTTGCTAAAGGTCCCTAGTATCGTCACTGGGTGCGCGATGTTAGGCCTACCCATATTTACCCTACCTAATCCCTACCTACCCAGGCCTAGGATTTTGTAGGCCTACGATCCTAGGGGCCATTCAAATATTTCGTAACATCATAGGGGGGGAGGGGGGGTCATGAAGTTTGTTACAAAGTGTTACAGGGGGGAGGGGGGGGGGTCTACCTAAGTGTTACATAACAATTCTCAAAAAATATATATACAAGAAAGAAATCTCTAATTTGGGAAAATGCACCACCATCTAACAGCCAGGTCTCAGCAACATTATGTTTCTCTCACCTTATCCCTGTAATATTGTTTACAAAATGTTGGCCCCCCCCTACCTGCCCTGCCAAAAAAAGGTATTTATCTTGTGAAATAGACTCATCTCCTGACCCCGATCCAATCTTGGAACACTGGACAGGGTAGAGGATGCACAACCTCAGGTCTCCCCTTTTTGCACTAAGGGAGGGGTAATTTTTTAACAATAGGGGGTCGGGTCGGTGGATTGTTGCGCGAGCGGGTTGGAATTTTTTTGGTCCTCCCCACATGAGGGGTCGAGAATTCTTCAGTCCCTCCCTCCAGGCAGGTTGAAATTGGGCGCGGCCAACCCCTTTGAGCTATAGTAACGCGTAATCCACCACCCCCCCTGTTGTTAAAAAATTACCATTCCCTAAGGAGGTTATAATGGTGTTGGGAGGGGAGGGGGGACCTGGTTTCAGACTTTGAGGAAATCTATACCCTGCACCTGTGGTCTGTGGTTCATTTATCAGTTAGGGAGTGTTCATTTATTAGTTACAGGGGGGGGGGGGGTTTCGGGGGGGCGTAAAAATTTCCGACCCCTCCTGAGGGGGCAGCGTAAAAGATTCTGATCCCTCTTGAGGGGGGGGGGCCTAAAAATTTAAGCCCTTTTTAGCAACAAGCCTGCACGCTACTATAGTTCAAAGGGGGGGAATTTTTCTGGGTCTTCGGACCCAGGAATTTGAAGAGGGGGGGTCCACCAAACATCAAAGTACCAAAAAGTGACGCGCCGCGACTTGTGGCGGATCATATTATCATTAAAAATTTTTAAATTATTTTTCCAAAAGGGGGGGGGTCCTGACCCCCAGAACCCCCCCTCTGGATCCGCCCCTGGCCCGGGGGCACGAAACGTTCAACGCGCTCTGGAGGGGGGGGGGGCGTAAAAAAATTTCGCCCCTCCCCGCTTAATCTCACCACCCCCCCTGTAATTAATAGATGAACACTCCCTTAGTTGGGGAGGTGGCGTAAAAATTTCAGACCCCTCCTGAGGGGGGGAGCGTAAAAAAGTCTGACCCCCTTGAGGGGGGGGGGCATAAACATTATGCCCCTTTTTAGCCAAAAAGCTCTACGTAGGCCTAACTAGGGTAAATGTGGGTAATATCGCGCACCTAGTGACGATATTACCCAAATGTTCCAAATATAGGTAATTTGCTGTCATTAAAAAACTTTTTTTATGTTTTTTTTCCAAAAAAATTATTTAAAATTTAAAAAAATCGAGAAAAAAATGTATGCCAATAGGAACCCCCTGTATGTTAATCAGGGGCCTAAAAGTGACAATTTTTTTGGGTTATATCGTTATAGTTGTTGTTATATCGCTCACAGCATTGTGTTATATCGCTCACCCATTGAGATACAGTGTAGTTTACCCTTTGGCTATATTCGCGCACCTGTTTTCACACCTAAAAGCTCGAAAACAGGGTGCCTTACCCCAAATGCTCTCACACCTGTATGGTGTGGAGCACTATACCCAAATTTACCCCAGTGTTAGACAACATATAAGGCTACCCTTTCACTATAGTCCACTCATTTTATTATTATTTGATATATTATTTTTTATTATCTAAACAGGTGCGCGATACAACAACATGCCTGAGCGATATTAGCTCTATGGGAATTAGTATAGAATCTGCTGATTTTGCAAGTATTAGAAATACCGATTATTAGGTGTTTTTGTTCATTTCTGACTCCTGATATACATGTATAGCACAGGTAAATGATATGCATTAAAATGATACTTGATATAACGTGGCTAACTAAAAAAAAAAATTGAAAAAAAATAATTGAAAAATGTCCCTTTTAGGGGGGGTGCGCGATATTACCACATGCGCGATATTACCCACATTTACCCTATAGTTCAAAGAAGGGGGCAAAATGATGTGGGGGGGGGGGGGGGGGTACAGGCCTGTGTTACGTAATTATGGAGGGGGGGGGTCTGACATTTTGTTACAGTGTGTTACAAGGGGGGGAGGCCCGGGGGGAGGGGGGGGGTCAAAAAGTGGCCAAAATTGTGTTACGTAATATTTGAATGGCCCCCTAGATCCCATAGCCTAGCTAGACCCATAGGACAATGGGCCATAGGGCCTAGACACTAGACCACCATAGACAATTTGTCTATGGTGAAAGATCAGATTTACACACCCAGTCTAGCGACAAGGCTAACCAAACCGAGTCACCATGACTCGGTCGTAATCTCATCCCTGGACATGTGGTGTGGGGCTCTACACTGGGAGGAGGGTTGGCCTCACCTCTTTAGTAGGCCTAATAACAGCTGGTGCTAATATGGGGGGAGGTGGACACAATTGGGTCAGAGGATGGAATAGGCCTAGTGGTAAAAGTGTGTGAGGGGCAGACATAGGGAGCCTCACCCCGGTCTTATCTAAACATCAAAACAGTGGCCGCTGGTCGATGATGATATAGGGCCTATAGTTTTAAAACCAACACAGCCGAAGGCTGGTCAGCATGTCCACAGGGCCCATACGGACCGAACCTGCCGCTGGTCGAGGGTCGCCCGTCGTTGGAGGCTTGACGCGAGACTGCACCTTTGTTTCATCAGAAACCCAACCGAGTTCGTGTCACAAAGACCGTAGAATGAGTCCGTAGTTACCTAACTGACTATTTCAGCACCGCGAGTATGGCAGGCCTCCATAGCTCAGTGGCTAGAGCACTGGTCTTGTAAACCAGGGGTCGGGAGTTCAATCCTCCCTGGGGGCTGCGGTTTTGCATCCGGCGTTTTTAATAATCATCAGTGTTCTGGATGGCATTATCAACATATTATTATCAATAGCTGTAAAATAAGTTTTTGGGAAAATATATTTCGTTAATTGGCCAGTTTGGCTATCTAACGTAAACGTGCGAACGTCGTCGTCGCAAAATTGCGTCGGCCGGGAATCGAACCCGGATCGACTGCTTGGAAGGCAACCATGCTAACCGTTACACCACCGACGCCTTGTAACAGACAACGGCAAACATGCCTACTGGTCTGGGAAGCAAAAACTACCATAGATAGATAGATAGACAATAGGGACCTTTAGCAAACCCGACGTAGCTCATTTGACCCAGACGTATCCTATGCTTTCAGCACTGCCACGTCTGCGTTTAATGAGCTTTTACATGGTTGCTAAAGGTCCCTATAATTTTGGGGTTTTGACATCTTTCACTTAGTTTTAGATTGGTGCAAAGTTGAGGTAAGCCTATGGGGTAGGTAGGGGAAGATGGGGTAATACGGGTCATGGGGTAAAAAGGGACACTCTCATTTTAGACTGATATTTTTTACTGATAGGTAACACTAAGAACTCCGTTTTGGTTTTATATGAAAAGGTAGGCTTCAGATCATATGTATTGCAGCATTCATTATGTCATTGGAGGAATTATTATTTGAATTATAGGCCTATGCGGAAAATAAAATTGAATGCCTGAAGTATTGAGGGCTGACATCTTGGTTAGTAGGCATAATTAGACACATCATCATTTATGTAAGCCCCTAGTTTGAGCAGACTGGTAATATTTTTTCCAGGTTCAGGTGCCAAGGATAAAACACCCAATAGCTTATAAAATTAAATATGTGCCTCTACATGGGTAAAAATCGACACGTGCGACACGGCGACACGGGGGTTTTAAAAATCGACACGTGCGACACGAGGGTTTTAAAAATCGACGGACACAGAAAATCCTGGGATAAAAATCGACAGACACAGTCAAATTTGACTTAAAAGTCGACAGACACAGTATCTAGGCTAGAGTGTGAAAGTGTGTGAGTGGGGGGGGGGGGGGGGGGTAGGTGTTACCGCCACAGATGCTACAAACATTGGTATTGGGTGGGGGAGGTGTGAAGGCATTGGGTTGGGGGAGGTGTTAGGTATTGGGTGGGGAGAGGGTATTGTGCCTCTATATGAGTTTTGAGTTTTTTTTACATGCATGGTAAAAATCGACACAGGCTCCACAACCCTCTTAAAAATCGACGGACTTAAGTATAATATATGGGATAAAAATCGACACGACGACACGGCCCTTAATTGCTAAAAATCGACACGGCGACACGGGCATATATTTGGGTACCCATGTAGAGGCACAAATATGGTTTGGTTATTTTCTGTGAAGCGCCTAGGAATTGACACCACTATTTGTGTGGTGTCCCGTATTACCCCAACCTCATTTTTCGATGGGGTAATACGGGTCAAAGGCAATCCCTATGGCAATTTGTATATATATTTTTTACAAAAATGTTAAGCCATTAACCTTATTTAAACCTTCCACATGAAAGAGTGTCTTTGCAGACACTACCTTTTTTCAAGGTATCTAAATAAACTTATTTTTTTGTGAGATTTTTTTCATGTTTTAAATTTGCATATGGTCATCCTTTGTGTGGTGGCCATTTTGCAAAATGGCGGCATGAAAATACAAGATATTTCAAGGTCAATTTGAACATCAAGGACAATTCACAATTTTTGCTGTTTCTAGGGTGCATCTCAACATAAATGGTCACGAAATAGCTTGAATTAAAGCTATATAGGAGCCCCATCTACTAGATAGGGTTTTGGGTATATCATGACGTCCTGGTTACCACGAAAATGATGTAAACACTCTATTTTTGTCAAGTTTTGCAATTCTTTTATATTTTGACAAATCCTCTTGACAGGAAATGTACATATAGCACTCATTGAGGTAGCAAAGTATCTTTTTAATGTCTTGGGACAGTTTAAATCATCATATATTTTGTTAATGTACCTCAAAGGCTTCTCATTCAAAGAATTCCACCCATGCATGGAAGATATTTGGCCATTTTCACTGACGATTCCTATTCCGTTCCATCTTACCCCACAATGGTGACCCATATTACCCCACCGTGGGGTAATATGGCAGGGGTAGACACTAACGCTGGCCCGGGAGCCAATGGCCCGTAGTTTTGGGTCCGGGCCTGTAGTTTTATGCAGAATTACCTTCCAATGGGCCCGGGTGGCCCACAGAAGTGCATGGGAAAAATTTGAGGAGAATATGTCTTTATCAATATAGTCATGTAATATGTCGTTGGAAAGGGAAGACCACGTTGGAGCCAGCCGTTCTGGTACTATCTGGATCTATCTGGATCTATCCTGAACAGAGATACCTATACTCTCTCTTCAAGAAAAGTGAAATACATATTCTTGGCCCACAGTTTGACGTGCGGGCCCGTCAATTTTTAAGGCTATGGGCCCGGGTGGCCCATTGCTGAAAAAGTTCATGTCTACCCCTGTATGGGTCACAAAATCTTTGAAATTATTAACTACAACCATTGTACCTTAGGGGGTTTGAGGAAATCTTTCTTGGACACAGTTAAATATAGAAGAGGAATACGTCTGCGTTAAATGAGCTACGTCCCTAATAAAAGGTAGGCATCAGGTCATATATAGGCCTATTGCAGCATTTATTATGTTGTTGGGCTTCCTTGAATATGTTATTCTGTTATACTTTGAAATCACTCATTCACATGGTTGTGCAACAAACTGTGGAATGTCATGTAGGGTGGAGTCAGGTAAAGTGGGACATCAGGTAAAGTGGGACAGTTAACATTAAGGCCATTTTTAGGCGTTGATTTCTTTCCTGGGTGTAAAATTTTATTTTTTTCTTAGAAATATATGTTTGACCCCTCTTAATTGTACCTATCTCAAGAAAGTTAAGAGGTAATTATGCCTTCTAAATTTTGACATGATATTGGTGGAGAGCTTTTGCCGCTATAAATTCGGAAGTACATAAGAAATAGCAAAATTATTTGTTGGTAGTGGTACTAAGAATAGTAACATGATATTTCAAAATGTATGTAAATATTAGATACATATATTGCTTCTTTACATCTTGATATTTTTTTATTAGTCAGATACGGAAATGAAGTACGCTGAGACCTTAAATGCAAGTGTCCCACTTTAGCTGAAGGTGAAGGTAAAGTGGGATAGGAAGATTCAGGTTAAGTGGGACACTATATTAATCCCCTTTCTCAGAGTAGCATTACTCGATATGCCTCTATCTTGATTTATAAGGAGAAGAAATATCATAGCAAATATCATTACAATATTTAGTTGTTTAAATGATACCAAATTATTAAGTATAACAGCCTGAATAGGACTTTGTTAGTGCTCCAGATTGTGGTTTAAAAAAGTGACTTAAATGATGATCATTATTTAGATGAGCAAACCTTTGACTTCCATCAGAGAGCCATTGACTTCCATCAAAATTTAGATAATTATTGTGAGATTTCTTACCTCTAATGATTTTTAATCATACATTATGATGTTAAATGGTAAAATCTGTAGCAAATTCATTTAGAATAGGTATTTGATATATATTGTGGCTAAAACCATAGAAATCATCAACCAATACTGCTTTCTTACGCTTTATAGAAAAAATTGCCATTTACAGTTATTTATAGTGATTGACATGCCCCTGAAATGCTCCTGCATTACCAACTCATTAACAAAACATTTCATTTTAGATGATTACAATTAAGAGTATGAGTTATATAATTGTGCATAACATTATTTAGCACTATGTAAAATAATTTGAGGATAGAGATTCAGTTAGGGTACAAATATGTAGTCATGTAATATAATGTAATGTAGCCTTGCACATTTATACTCTGTGTACTTGATTCATCCTCTAAAGGACCCTACATAAATTTTCTTAATGTTTTTGATGTAATCCATCAAAATATAAATGTCACCTTCAAAAATTGACATCTACCATTTTTGTCATATATGGATTATAAAGTATGGGGGTAGATTCTTATCAATTGTCCCACTTTACATGAAGCAAGTGTCCCACTTTACCAAAAATACAAGTAAAGTGGGACACTTCAATTCTAAAATAGCATCTCTAAGAAATGGGCTATTTAGGCCACATTGGCTAAGGTATTTCATATATTTTTTATATTTTGGTTTAAAGGAATAAATACTGAAACTATTTGATGTGTTTGACATTTTCTACTATAAGTACCAAAGGTGTGAATGGTACATACAGTCAGAGTATGGCCTAGGTGTCCCACTTTACCTGCTTCAACCCTATGATAGGCATGGAGTCATCACTTCCTGTAGATACCTGGTCTACATGATCCTCACTCACCGCCATCACTTCAGCAGTGTCTCTTTGGTTCATATGATGATACTTCTTGTGCCTCAAGACAGTAGTCTTGTTCGGCCACTGGATGGAGGGGCAAATGCATTCATGATCCCAGTTTGGCCTGCATTGGTGGATAGTAAGTGTCATATGGGGGCTCTGTGCAGATCACTGACTTGGCAATGATCTTATTAAGAGTAGCCTTCTTGGAAGTGGTAGAAATTCATCCTTATGACTGACATTCTGAATTGGAATAGGTTGCACACCTGTGCAGGTGTATGGATCCATGACTGGACAAGGGAGGAATCGAGCTGGGAAAACATCACACCAGTTGGAAGTAAATGCTTTCCCAGTAAACAAATAATGTTATACACCATTTTATAACGTTATATAACGTTATATGGTTACCGACCGTAAGGAAGGTTAACAAGGCATATCTGGTTCCACTGCTCGACCAAGTGTAGCGCACAGAGAGAGATAACTTTCAAAGTTACCTCACAGGTGACAGGCGTCCAAGATCCGTTAATAACCACGCCCAGATGATCGCAGTGCGGGGATGGGGTATGGAGTGATGAGAGAGATTGATCTGATGAGGGATGAGGTGAACTGGAACTATTGTCAGCTTGTCAAAGTGGTGCACACGTGCAAGGGAGTCTTCGCTGGGGTCTAGAGCCAGGTGAGAGGTCGGTACGTCCTATGTAGAGCCATCACGTCCCAGGCTGGCGAAGCCAGCCATGATGTCCGCAACCCTGCCACAATTTCGTCCTTCCATGGTCCATCCCCTAGAGGATGGCTGACGTCCACATACTTGTTGATGGATATACCCCGTAGGGTAAAGGTAGACCAGGGAGTGACACCTGCCCGTAGGACTTACAATGCCACCCCCTCAATGTCTCAGCACCGTGGAATGCCAATGACATCAGTGGCCAGGAACCTACTTCCGTGAGGAAGTGCCAACCCTGGACCAGCATACAGCCCCAACTCCCCCCTGGCCAGGGGGAGGGGAGCAGCCAATCCGTGAAGGTTTGTTCACCCTAAGAGAGCCAAACAGAGTGAGAGAGAGAGATAACTTTTAAAGCCACCTCCACGGGTGACAGGCATTCAAGGCCCATTACGACCACGCCAATTGGTGAACAGAGTGCGAGGGGTGGGGTATGGATTGATGAGAGAGATTGATCTGGTGAGGGATGAGGGTGAACGAGTGCTGGCTGCTTGTCTAAAGGTAAATGTGGAACGGAGTCGAGGCTGGGTGAAGAGTCAGGTGAGAGGTCAAACCGAGTGAGAGAGAGAGAGATAACTTTTAAAGCCACCTCCACGGGTGACAGGCATTCAAGGCCCCATATAGCCACGCCGTTTGGTGAACGGAGTGCGAGGGGTGGGGTATGGATTGATGAGAGAGATTGATCTGGTGAGGGATGAGGGTGAACGAGTGCTGGCTGCTTGTCTAAAGGTAAATGTGGTAAGGAGTCGAGGCTTGGACGAAGAGTCAGGTGAGAGGTCGGTACGTCCTTTGAAGAGTCATCACGTCCTAGGCTGGCGAAGCCAGCCTTGTCGAGCGCAGTCTGCCACCATATCGTCCTTCCATGGTCTTCTCTGGAGGATGGCTGGCGTCTAGTGGTCGGTGATGGAGGATATTGAAGTCCTGACGTCCTAAGGGTTCCACCCGAAGGGGGGGTACCCCGAAGGGTACAAAGTGAACCTGGCACTCCCTGGTTCACCTTGTACCCTTCGGGGTACCCACCCTTCGGGTGGAACCCTTAGGACGTCAGGACTTCAAGTGAGAGAGAGAGAGAGAGAGAGAGAGAGAGAGAGAGAGAACTTTTAAAGCCACCTCCACGGGTGACAGGCATTCAAGGCCCCATATAGCCACGCCAATTGGTGAACGGAGTGCGAGGGGTGGGGTATGGATTGATGAGAGAGATTGATCTGGTGAGGGATGAGGGTGAACGAGTGCTGGCTGCTTGTCTAAAGGCTGTGGTAAGGAAAGGAGAGGCTGGGCGAGGAGTCAGCTGAGAGGTCGATACGTCCTTTGAAGAGTCATCATGTCCTAGGCTGGCGAAGCCAGCCTTGTTGAGCGCAGTCTGCCACCATATCGTCCTTCCATGGTCTTCTCTGGAGGATGGCTGGCGTCTAGTGATCGGTGATGGAGGATATTGAAGTCCTGACATCCTAAGGGTCCACCCGAAGGGTGGGCACCTTGAAGGCTACAAAAGTTGGCCAACCAGTATGCCACCTGCCCGTGGGACTTATAGTGACACTATGGCCAATATGCGGACGTCAGTTACCCCTCATGCCCGACCGGCACGTGAAAAGGTGGGCATGGATGTTGAGCCTCGTAGAAAGTGGGTGGGTCGTGCAAGACCCGACGTCAGTTGGTCATCCAATACAAAGCCCTCCAGGGCCCCAGATAACCGGCCCAGCGCTCCGCGGTGGGGGCCATAAACACTACTTCCGCGAGGAAGTGCCAACATGTCCCGGCAATCACCACAACTTCCCCCAGACCAAGGGAAAGTGCAGCTACCGACAGCGTTGTTGACATGTTCACCCACCGAGCACCCAACCGGGTATGACTTCAAGTAGTTTCAAGTATGTGCACAGAGCTTTATAGGGATGACTCTGGTTTCTCCGTATGAGCGGCCATGTTAGTTCTGAGCTCGCAATGTATCGTGAGAATTAGGCAGTGACCAGTCAGTCACACACCATAACTTCCGGGGAACAGGCTACAATACGAGAGCAGAACCAAGGTCTCACGAGATTGCTGGTGACAATCTGTACAGAGTGGTTGCGGGAACAAGTCCGATCGGTATAGCACTATATAGTAGCAGGCCTGCCCAGCTGGCCACCCTCGCACCTTGGGGTTATGTGTGACACCCTCCTGCAGCGTGTAGCAGGGGGGGGGGGGGGTTTAGTCAGGGTTGGTGTGTGTGTGGGGGGGGGGGGGGTAGGCTGCACCCACCGTCCTCACCTGACTGGTGTTATATAACGTTATATGTCAACGTTTTTCTAAGGCTCTTCAGTATGACATAACGTTATGTAAAATTTAAAACGTTATTTTGACGTAAAATAACGTTTTTTGTTAGCTTGGTTGCAACAGGTGGTGTCCAGCCATTTTACAATTTGCAGGCAATACTTGGATTGCCTAACATGCTTGCAGGTCCATTTCTCGTCAGGGGCAGGAATCTGGAGTGCCTGGAGGCACTGAGGCAACATTGACAGGGCTACCATCAATGATAGTCTCCTCCCAAATGTCAGCTAATGTTTTGGATGCCTTCAGAAAGTTTGCCTTCTCCACTTCTATGTCGATTGTCTTTCCTCCTTTATCCAGGTGTATTCCAAATGTATCATGCTGCAGAACAAGTGGTCGGTGATGGAGGATTGGTAGAATTGGTTTTACTAGACCTCCAGTCTTAAAGCACTCTTCAGTGAGAACCTTGTTGATGTCTTCATGATGTGTGAAGGCATTTGATAAGTCATGTTTGGCCCTCCATATGAAAATGAATGTGGGCCCAGAATATGACAGGCTACCGTTCTCTTTGATTTCACACTTGGCATAAACAGAGGGTATAAGTTTATGGCCTTGGCGAATGTGATCTGGTAGTCTGACCTTATAATCCATGGAAATGAGGATAGGAGCTTGTTCTTTTGCAGCAGTGAGCCCTAATCTTGGCTTTGTGATCTACACAGAGAACATTGGTAGCCACAGGCCAAAATAAATCACATATGCTGAAAATGTAGTCCACAGAACACTTTGCAAACGTCACTATCTTCATGTTTTGAATGGAGTGAGTGTTCTGGATGCAAAAGGTACTGTCTTCACATGACGTTTTCCCTCTGAAGAATTCGCCCTCCTTGGCTTAAGCCTCAGGTAAGTAGCTGATCTATAGATAGGTTATAGCCTATCTTTGCAAGTTCACTGGTAAGGTCACATACTCAGAAAAGTCAGCGTCATTGTCGCTAGAACCACTCTCACATGAAAGTCAGGCAGTGCCTGACTGACTTTCATGTGAGAGTGGTTCTAGCAACAATGACGCTGACTTTTCTGTGTATGCATCTAAGGTGGTGACAGTCCTCATTTCCTCCGACCTTTTCCGTTCTTGTGCTGCTACTGTCGCACCATCAGGAGTCCAGATGGAATTGATTGTTCATTATGCACACTTAGAAAAGTCAGCGTCATTGTCGCTAGAACCACTCTCACATGAATGACTTTCATGTGAGAGTGGTTCTAGCGACAATGATGCTGACTTTTCTGAGTATGTGATTATTATGACCAATTGATACATTCAAGTCATGGATCCCATACATTGTGCATTCTCTTCAAAATGTATGTTAATTCTACCTCTCACATAATTCATAGAATGTATACATACCTGTTCTTTTAACTCTATTATTTCTGCAGACACCTTGTCTTGTGCAGGTGTAGCTGGAGGCTTTTGTTGTTTCATGCTCGGTTCACTGCATTCTTTTGATGATTCCTCAGTGTTTCCAGACATTCTAGACTGTGCTGCGCCTGAACTCAGTCTGGTTAGGCATTCCAGTGGCATTGATTTCTACTTTGGGTCCTGATGAGTTATCTATATAGTCTCATTTGAACAGCTGGGCAGGTCAGAGGATTCCTGCTTAGAAATAAAAGTCCACAAGGAGAGTTGTTTGTGCTTATTTCGAGCAGTTTTAGTCTTGAGCCTCTGAAGTTCAGTGTCATAGTCAGCCTCCTTGTCTTTAATTTTCTGCCATAATCTTTTGTGGGCACCCAGTAACTCTTGTTTTGCCTTAGGGAGCTCAGCCCTTTATGTCTCTTCCTATAACTTCTCATACTTTTGTCTATTTGTTTTAGTGTCAGAACTGGCCATGTCGACCTACAAAACACAGAGAGAAGAAACCGAGTCACAAGGGGAGTCCAGGCTACAAAAAGAGAGCCAGATCGCCTTTGGCTCACTTTTTACACTGTCTGACTCCCCATTCTAACAGCCTTGAATCCTTTTCAATTTGATCAAACAGAGTCCAGGTCAGCCACGGTGAGTCAATAGTTACCTGGACTCCCTAAGGGAGTCACAGAGGTGAGCATACAAAAGCAAATAGGAAACCCACTAGGTGACACTACTGTACAATGACTGTAATGCCATCTAGCATACGCATTTAGAAGCCATCTGACTCTGTTTTTAAATCAGAGTCAAGGTTCCCTACTCTCTTTTCCCTCAAGGGAGTCGGTGAAGCATAAGGGAGTCAAACAGTTGGTTATAGATAAGCCTGCTAGGTGGTAGCACTATACCTAAAATGGTATTGTTCTGTATGCTCAGATCTCTAGATCCATATAATTCGTGACATTGATAATTATGCTGATACGTGTATATCATTGTAGCATCAACATGTAATGTCAGAATAACATTTCATGAAATAATAACAGTTAATTTAAAACTGTACCAAAAGCATGATGCATAAGATATAGACACCCAATTTGTAGCAATATGAAAAAGTTAAATCCCCAAAAGCTCAGATGTTCCTTTATATATTAACTAATGTGCACTGAGGGATCTTTCTAAGATCCCTCCTCCTTGTGAGGCATTGCAACAACATAATGTAGAAACATCAGCTTGGAACACAGCTATTGAAATGGTTATATGGAGGGTTAATGGGATAGGAATTACCAATATGACTCTCTATTCCAAAGGAGCCATCATGTGCCTAGACTCCCTTTCTGAAGGGAGTTGCAGCATAGACCTGGACTCTGTCTGTGGCGGGGAGTCATAAAAGGGAGTCATTTTGGAGGCAAAACCTGGGCTCTCTTAGGGGAGTCATGTAACTCCCTTTTAAGGGAGTAAGGTCATCAAGAGAGTCAGAAAGAGAGTCAGAAAAGGGAGTCATTCTGGAGGCAAGCCTGGACTCCCTTTTGACTCGGTTTCTTTTCTCTGTGAAGGAAGGAGGCTATTTAGAGTTAATATAGGGAATTTAACATGAAATTTTGCTGTGGGCCAATGGCCCATTACTGGGCAAGAATAATGGAAAATTAAAATTTATCAAGTAATGGGTCATTATGGGCTCTACAGTAAAATCTTGTAATGAAAAGAAACCCAAAGGACCTGTATAATCAAGTTAGGCATTCAAATAAGGTCCCTTAACCCTTTAAGGATGGCATGATGCCTTAATGCATGATGCCCTATGCATTATGCCCTTGGTCATCATGATGCATGAATGCAGCCCTGGTCAGTTACTCAGGACTGCATTCATGGATCATGCCGACCTTTCATGGTTCAGACACTCCCAAAGGGTTGGCATGATGCACTAATGCAGCACCAGCGAGTTACTCTCCGGGGCTGCATCCTCTCAATGGAAATTCTTCACCTAATTTATGTACATGTCTCTCTATCTCCCATTCCCCTGCTTTGTATACTGTACAATGTTCACTCCCTACTCTTCACCCCCTTAGATATCAGAGACAAACAGAGACAGAAAGGGGAGGGGGAGAGTGAAATGACTAATTAATTCTTTGAATATATATACATGCCTAAGAATAAGATATATATTATTTTATAGGCATACTTACCACGACGTTGGTGAGTCCAGTAAAGTATCTATTGTGTGGGTACTATTAGGTCAGCCTACTGGGTCAGTGTCTAGGCATTGTTATCTACTGATATTTGAGCCTTCATCCTAATTGGCAAATGCGCCTCTACATGGGTACCCACCATTTTGACCATGTCGCTGTGTCGATTTTTAGCAGTATAGGACTGTGTCATCGTGTCGATTTTTAGATATATAAGAACATAGAGAAAAATCCCTGTGGGTCGATTTTTAACGCTAATTTCCCTGTGTCCGTCGATTTTTAAAATGGCCTAAAAGGGCTGTGTCGCCATGTCGCCCGTGCCGATTTTTATATATGTAGGGGCACGCAAATGTTATCTGTAGGGAAGTTAAACACAGACCTTTCATAATTGGATTCATACTTTTCTTTGCTTTTTTAACCCTTACGTGCCCAACCGCACCAATTGGCGCGGTTTTAGGCCTTAAACAACTATGCTGGAGTAGAATATCATGCCCACACTTCTACTGGGTCAATTCCTGAGATTTCACCCCCATAGGCCTACTAAAGCCTTGGACCTCACGATTCCAATGAAACCAGTATTCTCGCTGTGAAATGTATATTTTAGGAATAGTGCAACCTTTACCAAAGAATAGGCAACCAGATATATTATTCATTAAGGTTATCCAAAACCCATTCAGAAAGCATTAGGCCTATTTCCACTAATTTGGGCTCTAATATACATAGAAATGTGAAAAAAATGTTATAAAATCGTCTTATATCAAGTTTTCCTGTAGATACAGATTATAGTATTATTATTCATTAATATTTCTTATTTGGAATGTTTTCCAGGCTAGAAAATAAATAGCCAATTCGTAGAGAAAAAAGCCCTTCTTGGCCCTACAAATGCAGTAATAATTTGTATACCAGCAAATAGAATGTTTCAGGTTCCCATGGCGACCATAAGTACATGTAAAAGATTGAATGTGTGATTAACATCACAGATGACTCAGGGTCAGAGTGATAAAGTGATTGAAATGATGGACTAAACAACTGAATCCGTAAATATTATTTCAGGAACAATGAATTATTTGTCAATTCTGAGAGCAGGAATGTATTCCTGGGTCAAAACTACCCTCAAATCATGTGTAACACTAGTATGTGATCATATTTCAGCTACCCAGGTGGGTGTGGGCGGGCCGGTGGGTGTGGGTGAGCCGGTGGGTGTGGGCGAGCCGGTGAATGTAGGGCGGCGTGTGTAACAGATCATTAACTTCCCCCAGTCAATTACCACTGCTTGCATATCTAGCAGGGGGGGTAGCCTACTCACATTTCCATATAGGCCTAGTCTTTGTAACGAAATGTGCATTGTCAGTGCAAAGTGAATCAGGGTTATCACTGTCACAAAAATAATAGCAAGTAACCTCCCCTGTAAATTACCTCTAGTACTTAAGTGTTTGTTAGATGTCTGAAAAAAAGTGTCTCACCTACCCCTCCCATTCCCCTCTAGCTGGATGTCCACTGGACAGCGCCATATTGGACTGGTCCCAGTATGCACTCTCTCCTTTCCAGTCACTAGCTTCAGCAAATTATGTGGACCAGATCAGGGGGCTAAAGCTCTGCTTGGAGAGTGGAACTACTACATTCCCTGCATGCTAGGACACCTGCAACCTTTTACCTGTCCAATTTAGGGTTGTGGTTAGGACAATGGACTCATGACTAGCAGTACCTAAGTTCAAATCCCCTCCAGGCTAGGTGTGGTGACCATTTTAACCCCATTGGTTGCAAAAGCTTGCACCAAAAGTTTTGGCAAAACGTTTTTGTAAAACATTTTATGAACCTTTGCAAAAGGTTTGGGTATAGTCTTTTGGTAACCACTTTTGGTAACCATCTATGTTACACTAAAAGCCACACCAAGGACCGAACCCTGGACCCTTAGATTGGGAGTTCCAGGCTCTCCTGGTTGAGCTATGGAGGCTGCTGGTAGATCAAGGTACAATAGGTGAACATAAACTTTGTTATTGATTATCCTCATTAATGATCAATGCTATTAGCGACCTTTAGCAACCACGTAAAAGCTCATTAGGGACCTTTAGCAACCACGTAAAAGCTCATTAGACGTATCCTATGTCTTCAGCACTGCTACGTCTGCGTTTAATGAGCTTTTACGTGGGTTGCTAAAGGTCCCTATTAAATGCAGATGTAGCCGTGCTGAAAGGATAGGATACGCCTGCGTTTAATGAGCTACGTAGGGTTTGCTAAAGGTCCCTAAATAATGGTGCACTGTGATAGGGACCTTGAACAACAAATGGGGTCGAACCCAGGCTAACAGTCTAGAGTAGACCATTCACAAATAAATCTTGTTTATTTTGGGTCTGCCCCTGATCTGTTAGGGAACATGCCTTTGAGTTTATTACATTGGGTTCGACCCCATTGGTTGTTCAAAGTCCCTATTACAGTGTAGGCCTACCATTAGGGACCTTTAGCAACCACGTAAAAACTCATTTAACGCAGACGTAGCAGTGCTGAAAGCATAGGATACGTCTGGGTTAAATAAGCTACGTCGGGTTTGCTAAAGGTCCCAATTATTTAGCATTGATCATTAATGCGGATAATCAATAACAAAGTTTACCTATTGTACCTGGACCTACCAGCAGCCTCCATAGCTCAACCAGGAGAGCCTGGAACTCCCAATCTAAGGGTCCAGGGTACGGTCCTTGGTGTGGCTTTTAGTGTAACATAGATGGTTACCAAAAGTGGTTACCAAAAGACTATACCCAAACCTTTTGCAAAGGTTCATAAAATGTTTTACAAAAACGTTTTGCCAAAACTTTTGGTGCAAGCTTTTGCAACCAATGGGGTTAAAATGGTCACCACACATAGCCTGGAGGGGATTTGAACTTAGGTACTGCTAGTCATGAGTCCGTTGTCCTAACCACAACCCTATATTGGACAGATAATAAAAGGTGTGTCCAGGTACAACCAATGCATAATACACATGTAGAGGCCTAGTGTAATCATTGCTCCACTCTCCCCCTGATGTTTGGCCCCCCCCCTGAGACCCACACTGCTAGTTCTAAGTGTCCCCAATTGTGGCAGCACTGGTATCCCGCTAGTGAGGAATAGAGATAGCATTGGTTGTCACGAACTATCCAAATTTGGGGTTGTCGGTTATCTTCGCGCTCCCATAGAGCTCTATGCTGAAGCAAATTAGCACCAATTACAGCCTAATATTATTTTTTGTTTTTTTGGGGGTTATAGTAGGAATTTGTGAAAAACAAATAGGCCTACACCATTAGATATGTGGGTCCACAGGGCCCATACGGACCGAACCTGGATTGAAAAATGATTTTATTAGGGACTTTTGCAGGGTAAAGCAAAAACTGGTTCGGTTTACCTGAAGCGACCCTAGGGACCTTTAGCAACCACGTAAAAGCTCAATAAACGCAGACGTAGCCTATCCCTTTAGCACTAGGCCTAGTACTAGGCCTAGGCCTACGTCTGCGTTTAATGAGCTACGTTGGGTTTGCTAAAGGGCCCTAATGATTATGCCAGAATCCCGGTCCCTGCACTCTGATAGTCAACTAACACCATCCACGTTATGAGTTTTGAAATATACCCCCTTTCCACTGACTTTTGGGTGTAGATTACCCCCTATTATGATGAAAACACCGACTTTTTGGCCACCAAAAATACCCCCTTTTTCAAAAAACGCTGACGTTTTCATTTCCAAAAATACCCCTTTTTTTCAAAAATGCTGAATTTCTGGCCTCCAACGTAGTGCTCAGGGGCCCACATGGGTAGCTAGACCTACCCTACTTCCTAGAACACTGATTTATTACATGTATGTTGCACACTCAGATACATGTTTCTATGACACCCATTCAGGGACAAGTCATTACATCACCCCTTTTTATATTTTCAAAGAGCCATAAATGAATATGCACCCCCCCTTTTCCATTTTCACTGATTTATTTTGAAAAAAACACCCCTATTTCTCATTTCCACAGACGTGCCAATTGAGTGAAAAAGTACCCCTATCTCGGCGTTTTCATAACATGGATGGTGTTGGTTTCAACTCCAAGTGCAGGGACCGGGGCCAGAATGGCCCCAGGGCGGTTACTTCCTCTTCTGGCAGTGGAGCACAGGACACCAGCGTTCTGTTGGCGTTCTACTGACCTAGATTTCTAATTTCACTGAGGCCACCTGGCGGCCAGTGCTGGAGGTCGTTTCTCCGGTCTCATTTTATTAGCCTAATCCAACTCACTGTCAGAAAGGCCTACATTCGATGACAGTCCAGTGCACAGAATAGAACACGTCTCTTAAGAGCTGCTTAACAAGGAACAAAGGATGGTAAGAAATTGAACGATGGACGATTTGAAACTATCCTTTTAAATATCCTCTGCGAATGTCTTCTGATTTTGGCGTGTGCTGCCTTCGGCGGGCTTGTGGCGCAATGGATAACGCGTCTGACTACGGATCAGAAGATTCCAGGTTCGAATCCTGGCAAGCTCGTACTTTTGCATATTGCCTAACTAAAGAACAGATATCCATAGTCATAAGGCCCAACCACAAGAACAAACCTAGAGTCTGATGTAATGCGTTGACCATGTCGAACGAACATTAGAAAGAAAATTTAATCGAAAACGAAAAAGTCTACTGGAGAACCGGGGCATCGATCCCCGTACCTCTCACATGCTAAGCGAGCGCTCTACCATCTGAGCTAGTTCCCCATGTGGCAGAGTGGGCCCTCCTGGCGTCATCAGGATTCAGCTTGAATGTGATATAGTGATAATATAGTTTTAAAACCAACACAGCCGAAGGCTGGTCAGCAGGTCCACAGGGCCCATACGGACCGAACCTGGGCTTGAATGTGCTATGGGGCTATTCAAGTAAGACGTCATCTTAAGGGACCTTCCCGGTCCCTGCATTCTGTAAGCAACACCTGCGGTGACCATCCATATGGATAAAAAAAACTGACGGAAATTTAAGGGGTGTTTTTTTCTGCTTGAAATTTGAAAAAGGTGTAGGCCTATAGCCCTAGGCCTAGGTATAGGCCTATTTAAAAAAAACTAAAACAGAGTAGGGTAAAATGAGGCAATATCGCGCATCTAACCAATAGGCCTAAGTCAGGGGCGTGGCAACCGGGGGGACGGGGGTGGACATGTCGGGTAAATGTGGGTAATATCGCGCATGTGGTAAAGGGACATTTTTCAAATATATTTTTTAAATTTTTTTTTTAAAGTTAGCCACGTTATATCAAGTATCATTTGAATGCATGTCATTTACCTGTGCTATGCATGTATAGGGTAAATGTGGGTAATATCGCGCACCTAGTGACGATATTACCCAAATGTTCCAAATTTAGGTTATTTGCTGTCATTAAAAAACGTTTTTTATGTGTTTTTTCAAAAAAATAATTTAAAATTTAAAAAAATCGAGAAAAAAAGGTATGCCAATAGCAACCCCCTATAAGTTAGGCAGGGGTCTAAAATTGACAAAATGTTTGGGCTATATCGTTATATTTGTTGTTATATCGCTCACACCATTGTGTTATATCGCTCACCCATTGATATATAGTGTATTTTACCCTTTGGCTATATCCGCGCACCTGTTTTCACACCTAAAAGCGTGAAAACAGGGTGCTTTAGCCCAAATGCTCTCACACCTGTATGGTGAGGAGCACTTTACCCAAATTTACACCAGTGTTAGACAACATATAAAGCTACCTTCTCACTATAGTCCACTCATTTTATTAATATTTTATATATCATTTTTTATCATCTAAACATGTGAGCGATATAACAACATGTCTGAGCGATATAAGCTTTATGGGAATTAGTATAGAAACTGCTGATTTAGCAAGTATTAAAAATACCAATTATTAGGTGATTTTATTCATCTCTGGTTCCTGACATACATGTATAGCACAGGTAAATGAAATGCATTAAAATGATACTTTATAAAACGTGGCAAACTAAAAAAAAATTAAAAATTAAAAAAAAGTTTTAAAATGTGCCCTTTAGGGGGGGTGCGCGATATTACCACATGAGCGATATTACCCACATTTACCCTATCAGGAGTCAGAAATGAACAAAAACACCTAATAATTGGTATTTTTAATACTTGCTAAATCAGCAGTTTCTATACTAATTCCCATAGGGCTAATATCGCTCAGGGATGTTGTAATATCGCTCACTTTTCATAAAATAAAATAAAATAAAATAAATGACAAAGAAATAAAGAGAACAGTCGTAGAGGGTGGCTTTATATGTTGTCTAAGACTGGTGTAAATTTGCATATACTGCTACTTACCACACAGGTGTGAGAGCACTTGGGGCAAAGCACCCTGTCTTCAGACTTTTGGGTGTGAAACAGATGAGCGGAATTACCCATAGGCCTATGGTTAAATGCACTGTATTTCAATGGGTGAGCGATATAACACAATGGTGTGAGCGATATAACAACAACTGTAACGATATAACCCAAAAATTTAGTCACTTTTAGGCCCCTGCCTCCGGCCTCGTGAAATACGGCCCGAGGGTCAACTCGTGAAATAACCCTCCAACAGACCAAAAACTCGTGCACCTTTGTCTATATCCTATCCTTTCAGCACTGCTACATCTGCGTATTATAAGCTTTTACATGGTTTGCTAAAGGTCCCTATAACCATCAAATTAGAACTTAAAAAAAAGAGTAGGCCTACCGTAAAACCTCGCGTCTAACTCTCGTATTAGCAAGGCTTCAACACACAATAGGCCTAATGGGTTAGGCCTACCATATGTTTCGACAATTTTCCTTATGGTATAATGATCATGACCTTCAGGTGCATGGTATTTTTTTGAGTTTATAACATAGGTGATATTCCAAGTATGATAGGGTAAATATGGGTAATATCGCGCACCTAGTGACAATATTACCCAAATAATCCTCACCACTCTAAGGCTATGTCTCACGACCTTGGGCCAATGTCTTTGTCTCTGACCGGGTGCCGTCTCTGACCAGGTGCTGTCTCTGACCGGGTGCCGTCTCTGACCGGACGCCATTTGGGAGTTTAGTTATCTTCTACTAACAGCAGGAAGCTTATTATAGTTACATAACAACTGCCATTACGTTTTTACAAATCCTAACATATATGAGAATTATGTTAAAAAATTAAAAACACTTCCTTCTGACACCAGGTCAGAGACGGCACCCGGTCGGAGACGGCACCCGGTCAGAGACGGCACCTGGTCAGAGACGGCACCCGATCAGAGACAAAAACATTGGCCCAAGGTCGTGAGACACAGCCCTAAGCCACTGTCATTAAGAACAATTTCTGTGCCTCTACATGGGTACTCAAATTGTTGGCCGTGTCGAATTTTAACAAAAGGGCCATGTCGCTGTGTCGAATTTTATCCTCTATACATAACTATACTTTGTACTCATTTGTTTCATGTCCATCGAATTTTAAAAGGGCCGTGTCGCACGTGTCAGATTTTAGAAGGGCCGTGCCGCACGTGTCGGATTTTAAAACCCCTGTGTTGCCGTGTCGCACATGTTGATTTTTACCCATGTAGAGGCACATTTTTATATGTAATTTAAAAAAAAAGTTAAAACAAAAAAAAATGGAGGAAAATAAATGCAAATTGCAACCCCCTGTTGGTAATTAGGGACCTCAAAGTCAAGCAAAAATTTTGGGTTATATCGCTATAGTTATGGTTATATCGCTTATATCATTGAGTAATATCGCTCACCCATTGAAATACAGTGTAATTCACCATACTGGTAATATCGTGCACCTGTTTTCACACTTTAGGTGTGAGAACACAGTGCTTTACCTTACATGCTGTCACACCTGTATGGTTAGAGGTAGCATCCCCAAAATAACACATATTGTAGACAACATACAAAGCCACCCTGTAAGACTGTTCTCTTTATTTCATTGTCTTTTTTTTTTCTATGAAAGTGAGCGATATTACGACATGCCTGAGTGATATTACCTCTATGGGAATTAGTATAGAAACTGCTGATTTAGCAAGTATTAAAAATGATTAGGTAGTTTTGTTCATCTCTGGTCCCTGACATACATGTGTCGCACAGGTAAATGAAATGCATCAAAATGATACTTAATAAAACTTAAAAAAATAATAATTGAAAAATGTGCCTTTTAGGGGGGGGTGCGTGATATTACCACATGCGCGATATTACCCACATTTACCCTAGGCCTACGAGTCGATGGACATTGTGTCCCAGAGAATCATATATGGAATCATGTGATCCAAACATGGTGAGAGGTAGCATTTGAAAAATGATACATGCTGTAGACAACATACAAGGCTACCCTGTTAGACTGCAAGTATTAAAAATACCAATTATTAGGTGCTTTTGTTCATCTCTGGCTCCTGACATACATGTATAGCACAGGTAACTGAAATGCATGAAAATGATACTTAATATAACGTGGCTAACTTAAAAAATATATATTAAGAAATCTTTAGATAAAAAAGTGCCTTTAGGGAGGGGGGATGCGCGATATTACCACATGCGCGATATTACCCACATTTACCCTATCACATATAGGCAATAGAAGACAGCATGTCACAGTTGCTGATAACGATATTTTACGACAGCGCAGAATGTTATATGCTCAGGGCAACATGCTTGTACGTAAGTTTTACATGTGCAGTGTTGAGGTTAAAATTCAACTATTTAGGGCCTACTGTACACCTTTGTATACTGCTCAGCTATGGAGTTGTTACAACAGGGCTTCTATGCGAAAGTTAACGGTAGCGTACAATGATGCACTCCGTATGTTACTTGGTATCCCAAGATATGCTAGTGCCGGTGAGACTTTTGCTGTTTGTGCTCTTCCGACATGTGGTGCTACAATTAGAAGACTGATATACAGTTTTATGTGTCGACTGACGGGGTCAAAAAATGAGTTGATCAAAAGCTTGGTGGATCCAAGAAGTGATACCCAGTACACTTCCCATATCTGGAGATGCTGGTATCAAGATTTGTACATCCATTTTAATATTCCTTAGCTGTATTCTTATTTCTGTATCTATATGTATGTGTGTTTTATAGCCTATGGACCTTTTGTACAACGATTGAGTCTGAAATAAAGATTTGAATTGAATTGAAATCTATGTTGCAACTCACTTCAGAAAGGGAGTCTAGGCACAGGATGGCTCCTTTGGAATAGAGAGTCACATTGATAATTTCTACCCCCATACCCTCTATATAACCATAGCTGTCCTCCTAGCTGATGATTCTACATTATGTTGGTGCAATGCCTCACAAGGAGAAGGGATCTCAGAAAGATACCTCAGTGCACATTAGTTAATATAATAGAGGAACATCTGAGTTTTTTATGATTTAACTTTCTCATGTTGCTACAAATTGGGTGTCTATACCTTATACTTATGCTACAGTTTTAAGTTAACTGTAATTATTTTATGAAACATAATTCTGACATTAAATGTTGATGCTACAATGATATGCACGTATCAGCATAATGATACTGCTACTGCAGAATTCACAATCATATGTAAGTACTGTAGGACAACCAACCTTATACATCTGTTCTCCTTGCCTGTCTCCGTCTGTCTGTTGTAAATGCTAGATGCTATGCACTAAGAACAAAGGAAATGGGGGAAAATTTGAATGGACCAATCAGAACGCAGGAACTTACATAGTGTGTCATGTTGGGTGATGATGAGTCATGCTGAGTGAGAGCTGCCAGGGAGTGACCCACAGTCACTCATGTGTTATAACCTGCCATGCTTGATCAGATGTAGCAAGTGCCCATATTATCACTCACTGCAACATCTGTTTTACCTTAATATTAAGTATTCCTAGCAGTACCTCATGATAGTGTGCTATCATAATGGTCACTGCAAATCTTATTTTCAGATTCCTGACAGACTAAGGTCAATCAATGTCTAAATACTGTGTAAAATATAGGGTAGATTCATCCAAAGACGGACACACACCTTAAGTCGGACACTTTTAGGATTGAAAAATGTAATATATTGTGAATTCTATACCCAATATGTGATTATCACAGTAAACCTGAAGTGTTTTTCTTACCATCAGAGGAACGAATATACATGTGACCCTGTTTTATATGTCTCTGGCGATATCCTGAAGTAGGCCTGTTTCATGGTGATAAGCTAATGCAGAGTATGCATTATTATGTTGTACCTCATGTCGGACAGTGTATTGTCATGCTAAATACTGCTGTTCTACCTCTACCCAGGCCTGATATCCAGACCTAAACGTTAAGGTATATGTATTTCAAAGTAGATTATAGCAAATAAGTACATTATCAATTACCAGTAAAGAATAATTTAAGACCTTTCAAAGATATGATATAATTACACCATGAGCCGGACACCACTATGTATTGTGTCTTTATTGATGTATCAAATATAGAAGAAATTAGGTTATTACCCTTCTAATGAATATTATGAAATTGATATTACTCAAAATACAATCTCAAATCCGATTGGCCAGAAAATGTCAATCTATGACAGGATAAAAGAAGAATGTACCAATTTTCTATATCGAGCAGGCTCAATAGGGTTAAAATGTATTTCTGGTGACAATATCTTTGATACATTTAATCATATCCACATCCTGAATCAATTATTAGTTCATTCCTGACATACCATGGAAAATGATTACTCAATATTACTAGTGACATTCAAAAGAAATTCAAAGTGTCCGACATCAGGTGAAATTGGGACATTTAATTTCTTAACTTTGATTATGAATATTTCCTTTAATATCCTATGGACTGCACCTATTCCTAGTTGGATATGATATATCAATGCCCCTCTCACCATACATATCCTTAAAATAGTTCAGTGTGGAAAATTAACATAGCTGTAGCCAAGATAAAAGGGGTCACGTTTGTACTGCCAACGAGCGTCCGAAAGTGGTGAATCTACCGCAGATGTTTCCAAATCAATGCCATATCCCATAGACAAATGAAATTGTCTATTATGTCTTAATAATGAATCTAAAATCATATTGTTGACTATCATTATGTTCTCTTTTTTCATAATGTTTACAATTATATAAATAAGCTGGTTCATATATGGGGTAAGACCAATCAAATAAACATTTAATGTCTATGCCCTATCTGCAAAGTACAAACAGCATGCATCCATACAACTTCCATGGTCTCTTCATCCTGGTGAGGGATCTCTACCATGAGTGAGAGTTGACATGAGGTGGCACATAGTCACACAGTGAGTGAGAACCATGTTGGCAACATGGGTGATGACTTGTCATGCTGAGTGAGAGCTGACAGTGGATGGTGCATAGTCAAGCAGTGAGTGAGGACCATGCTGGCAACATGGGTGATGACTGGCCATGCTGAGTGAGAGCTGACAAGGGGTGACCCATACTCACTCAGTGAGTGAGAATCATGAGTGAGACATTGGTGATGATGGGCCATGTTAAGTGAGAGTTGACAGAAGATAACTCAAGTTGACACAGTGCGTTATCACTCAAAATCCACTCACTAGCGATCACCAAACATGAAGCATGATTACGCAAATTGCTGGGTAGTACTAGGGGTAAAATGGGGCAATAGGCCTATCCCGCAGGGTGTTATATCACACATTTTCTTGTTTGTGATGAGCATTGTTTAAATTGTATAGGAAGGAATTGGAAATGATTATGTTAACATTAGACCCATGGAAAACAATCCTTTAGTTAATATAATTGGTTAGAATATGTTTCGACCTATTTCCGTGCCTCTACATGGGTAAAGATCGACACGGGCGACACAGCGACACGGCCGTTTTAGGCCGTTTTAAAAATTGACGGACACAGGATAATTAGGGATAAAAATCGACCCACAGGAATCTTTCTCTAAGTTCTTGTATACCTAAAAATCGACACGATGACAAGGTTCTTCTGCTAAAATTCGATACAGCGACATGGTCCTAATTGTGGGTAGCCATGTAGAGGCACATTTCCTTGTGATATAAGGGTCATGACCTTCAGATGTGTGATATAGGCCTAACCCTTGTTATAGGGCATTAGCGAGATGATCAGTGGGCAGCGCCATTTCCACTGGTTCTAGGTCTATTCCCATTACTTACAGCAACCAGCTTAGCCAAATCTCGTGGCCGAGATTAGGGTACAATCTGGGTAAGGGTATTGTGAACAGGTTGGACCTGGAGACTCCTTATGTCACCTGTGTCCAGTATAGTGTAGTGGTTAGGACAGTGGACTCACAGTCCAGAGAACCTAAGCTCAATTCCCTTCCAAGCCACATCTGGTGACTATTCCATCCAAAGGTAAAACTGTTTCCTTTTTCATTTCTCTACTACAGGAAACCAAGCATTTTCGGTCAAATACATAGCAATAAAGTTTATTACTTTTATAAGGGAATGGAAACAGAATACCACACTCTTGATATTTCTCTATTTAGTCTTAACAAATCCTCAAGGCTGGTACTCACTTCTACAAATTCAACTAAAATATATAAGACATAAATCTCTAGGATTTTTTCCCATTTTAGGCATAGGGTTGGGAGGGATTTGAGCTTAGGTCCTCTGGATTGTGAGTCCTCTGTCCTAACCACTACACTATACTGGACAAGTGACATAGCTAGTGACCAGGGACAACATACTCACAATACTCACAGATTGCGACCCCTAAAAACTTCCTATTCTGGACATGGCAGGATGATGATATAGTTTTAAAACCAACACAGCCGAAGGCTGGTCAGCAGGTCCACAGGGCCCACACGGACCGAACCTGGGTGGACATGGCAGGTACCAGCTTCAGCTAGTTATAGTTACAAATACTCTTATCAGGTGGAGCCACTGTATCTCGCTAATGCGGAATAGCTCCCGCACCCAAGTTTCAAGCAATACAAAAACATACCATAAATCAATCAAATTATCAATTTAGATTTTCTTTTTTTTCAGCTAGTCTAGAAGCCGCCTATATTTCTATCAATTTGAAACAGAATTGGTAAAATATATGACATTTTATTTGATGGCTAGTGCCGTATAAAGTGTAATCATGACTAAAATAGGACCCATTTTCGGCCCAAATCTGGCCCCTTTTGGCCCCTGGCACTGGCGAGTTACTCGCCAGGGCTGCATTCATGCATCATAACGACTAAGGGTATGATGCATCATGCCGTCCTTAAAGGCTTGATTAGGTACCCTCAAGTCATGTGTCATGCATGTATGTTATTCCATCTTAGGCCAGCAGCTGAGCATGGGTGAAGAGGTAGGTGTGGTCATAACGCGGCACAACGGGTGATGGGGGGTACTCACTATTTGCCATAATTCTGACTATGGTAAAGCAGAGAATACTTAAAAATGACATCCCTGCCAAAAACCGAGTCATTCAGACCATCAACAGCGAAGATATCCCTTTTATTAAATTTTTGAGGTTTTGAACATCTTTTTTGTTTCCCACGCTACCTTCTGGGGCAAGTGAAGTCTTATCTGTAATCGTCGCCTCAGAATACAAAGGTCGTAAGTGAAAAAAATAGATTTTTTTTTATTCTTTGTTATTTTTCTTCATCCCAAGATTTTTTCACAATTTTTTGAATTTTTCAAATATGACCATTTTTTGGGAGGTTATAGATCAGTATACAAAGGTCGTAACTGGCAGAATGGTGTTTTTCTCAGCATACAAAGGTCGTAAGTGATGTGAAAATGCTAACCCCAATGTATTTTATCATTAAAACTGTATATTTTGTGTTTTTTTCTAAGTATTTCATATCATTCCTATCATTACGTATATACTTTGAAGTGTAACAGGGGTGGATTTATTAGGAAAATGACTGAAATTGCTCATTTTTGCAGAAATTTCACTGTTGCTAGGCAACAACAAAATGTGTATCATTTAGTAAAATAGCATATTCCAGTAAATATATAAAAGGTTCATCAAGTGACCATTAGGATTGAATTAATCAATTATTGGAGTAATTATTTACATTTTTAAACTGAATAAATCACTTACAACCTTTGTTTACTGATTAGAAATACAAAAGTATACATGCTATTCAGTATACAAAGGTCGTAAGTGACCTCATTTTCAACCTTTTCTTCTACTTATTGCCACATTTACTAAGAAATTACATAGAATATTTTATTATCATTCATTTAATTAGTTTTTAATTACTGTAGTCTACATATAGGACGTTTTTCGGGGTTATGGCCCATATATTTGAGAAAATACAGCAGCAATACCATATTGATTTTTCTTATTTTGCTTATATCTCAAAACATGTATTTTCCACTTACGACCTTTGTATACTGAGGCGACGTGTTATAGGCCTACTTATCAAATCTTCCCTTATGCTTGTGAATTCTATCAAGCTATTGCAACTTCTAGCTGGTAATTCGGGTATATCAGAGGGCCAATTGTAGCCGGTGAATCTCTGCTACTAGTGATAATTGGAGTCAGATGTCGAAGTATGATAATTATTGGTGACTTTATTAATAATAATATCAATGTCAATGCACCAGTCGCCGGATGGTCCCTGCCCTCCTCCTCCTGCACCAGGCCTTAGTCCTAAGTATCTGTCCGTGGCAGGTGAAAGGGGAGGTCACTTAACTGGTAAAACATGTAACAGGTGATATCATTAGTTAACATGTTGACATATGATTGGTTGGTCAATTATCCAATACATTCACGGTGGTGTTATGGGGGGCACGGCTAGATGATGATGATGATGATGATGATGATGATATAGTTTTAAAACCTAGACAATAGAACAAAATGTAATGTGGATGACACTGAGTGTCTAAATAGGTCGCCATAGCTCCTAGGTATTTTTACTATATGTGTTTTTTTGTGTTTTTTGTTTGTTTTTGTTTATGCTGTATAAATTGAATGTTGGGGTAAAAGCCCCAAAGATAAGGAGAAAAAACTACCTCTATTGGAAAAATGGAGTCACGCTCCAACATGAATATACATATATACACAAGTGTTTGTCACCCCTCCCCCATCAGGTAGGGGAACAAACCCAAGGGCCGGCGGATATCACCACAGGAGGGCACTGTTGTCAGCACAGAACCATACAAGGGGTTCGTAGTCCTCCGTATAAGCCCACTTCAGTGTGACCAAAGCCAAGTCATCGAGTGATGGGAACTGGTCAGCTCTAGAGGTTGGTGGTATTCCAAGGAGAGCCCTGTAATTTGCCTCTGGACAGGATGTGAGGATGTGGACAGCAAAAAAACTGCTCACATCCACAAACACAGTCTGTTCGCTTGGTTACGTCTATCCGAAAACGGATCATCATAGTCTAGGCTACCCGCCTAAGCGTCATCGGAACCGGATCCAGAGCTGCTTGCACCTTTAGGTGCCATTGCCTGGACTGGGAAACCGGGACACGCAGGCAGTCTAACACATCAATCTCCTTGTTGGTGGCCTCCATCTCCGCTAAGTGGGTCTTCAACAGAACAGCTCGTGCCTGGCCCCTGGAGGGAGGGGCGTGATGGAATATCCCTTCATCACTAAGAGCCGCCCGGCCTGCTGCCTCATCAGCCAAGACATTCCCGGGTATCCCCACATGGGAGGGGACCCAGTGTAGATTGGTCTTGAACCCTGCTGTGTGCCATGAGACCACCTCTTCCTGAACTACCCGAGCCAAAAAGTGGGGGGTGCAGTGGTCAGCGACAGCCAGAACAGCGTTGAGAGAGTCTGTGTGTATGATCACATCTAATTCAGGTACAGTCAACTCCCTCTAATGTGGCCACCCTTGGGACTATGAAAAAGTGGCCGCTTTGGTGGGGTGGCTGCATTAGAGGGGGTCATTTTCTATACATTGTAGTATGTCTGGGACTATGGAAAGTGTCTGCATTAGAGGGATTGGCTGCACTGGAGGGGTGGCCGCTAAGAGGGAGTTGACTGTACATTACCCAGGGCGAAGATGGCATACAATTCCACCACCAGAGTGGTGGAGTGGTCAGTAAGACGAGCCAGCGCTTCTTGGTTTTTCTCTGGGTAAACAACTGCACTGCCAGAGCGCCCCGTCTCAAGCAGCACACTCCCATTTGTGTACAGATGAACCGCCTGAGGGAACTCTTCTGTGATGTAGGCAATTTCCTCTGCAGCCATTGTCCGGAGAACAAGGGGAGAGATCTCAGATTTCTTATAGTCGTGATTGACCTTAGGGAGTGGTCATTTTTTAACAGCAGGGGGGGGTCGGTGGATTTTCGCGCGAGTGGGTCGAAAAATTTTTGGTCCCCCCGCGGAAGGGGTCACAAATTTTTCGGTCCCCCCATAGGCAGGTTGAAAATGAGCACGGCAGACCCCTTTGAGCTATAGTAACGCGCGGGCTTTTTCGCTAAAAAGGGGTGTAATTTTTTTGGTCCCCCCCTCAAGAGGGGTCCAAATTTTTTTGGTCCCTCCCCCTTCAAGGGGTCCACATTTTTTTGGTCCCCCCCCAAATCCACCAACCCCCCCCATGTTGTTAAAAAATGACCACTCCCTTAGTGACAACCCTGGAGTCAACCTGAGTCAACCCTGGATGCCATGGCCACCAAGAAGGAGCGGCCAACATGTGAGATCCGATCCACCGCAGTGGGCAGGCCTAACTCTCTCTGTAGCACCACAGTCTTGGCTCTGGTGACAGCACCAAATATGATCAGCATAGCTGAGTTCTGGACCTTGTCCAGCCTAGTCCAGCAGCGACCGAACAGCCTGGACATAGAATAGCTGGAGATTGTTGCAGTTTGCACCCCCATTGGAACCCTGTAATGGATCGCATGACATTTACATGGACCTGCATCCTGGAGACAAGGTAATCCACCTCCTTCTGGAAGGTAAGGTAGGTGTCGAACTAAACTCCCAGGTGTCTCCAGGCAGAAGACCATTGGATGCTTTGAGTGCCGAGCCTGAGCAGGGTAGCCAGCTTTTTGGAGAAGTAGGCCATGGTAGAGGTTTTGGTTGGTGACAGCTTGATGCCTAAGTACTGGCACTTCTTGAAGATGATATCTAATGCCACTTGCGCCCAGGAGACCACTTGTCTATAACCATATTGAATATGGTCGGCGAAAGTATCCCTCCCTGAGGTACGCCACCACCTAAAGACTCATAAGGGGAGGTATGCCCTTGGAACCCCACTCAAATGGATCTGTCTCGCAAATAGTCCTACACATATGCAAGAACCTTCCCCCGGACCTCCTCTTTTCCATGCAGCTCAACAGAACCACATGGTAGACCAGCTCAAAAGCCTTCTCCAGGTCCAGGTAGACAACCACCGCAGTGGCTCCTCTATCCCGGGCCTGGTGAATGAGATCAAGCTTCGTGGAGTAACAATGGCTAGACATGTGGGGAGCCGCCTTGACCGGGGTGGGCCTCTGGCCCTCTGATATCTGACTTCTATTGTAGGCAGGTGACTGAGTGGGGGTTACAGGTTCGGTCCGAATGGGCCCTGTGGACCTGCTGACCACTCGCTCAACCAGTACCCCTTTCCACCACAAGGGCTCCAAGTGGGACTGGTGGGACTGCTATAGTTAGATTGTTACTTCCTGTCAGGCTGTGCACAAGAATTGGTGTACAGGATGTACAACACAGAGTTAGGGGGCTTCTCCCTCCTCATCTGTGACCATATAGGCCTAATATAGGCTGGTAAGTACTTGCCAAATGATATGTTCATAATGGTGGAGTGGTTGTAGTAGACGGTTGATCATAAAGAGGGAGTTGACCGTATTAGGGTAAATGTGGGTAATATCGTGCATGTGGTAATATCGCGCACCCCCCCTAAAAGGCACATTTTTCAAATATTTTTTTTTAATTTCTTTTTTTTTAGTAGGCCAGGTTATATCAAATATCATTTTAATGTATTTCAAAATAATGTATTTCAAAACAAAATAACCTAATAATTGGTATTTTTAATACTTGCTAATTCAGCAGTTTCTATAGGCCTACTAATTCCCATAGAGCTTATATCGCTCAGGCATGTTGTTATATCGCTCACATGTTTATATAATAGAAAATAATATATCAAATAATAATGAAATAAGTGGACTAGTTTCACAGGGTAGCTTTGTATGTTGTCTAACACTGGTGTAAAATTGGATATATTGCTACTGACCATAGGCCTACAGGTGTGAGAGCATTTGGGGTGAGGCACCCTGTTTTCACACTTTTGGGTGTGAAAACAGGTGAGCGGAATTACCCATAGGCCTATGGTCAAATGTATTGTTTTTCAATGGGTGAGCGATATAACACAATGGTGTGAGCGATATAACAACTATAACGATATAACCCAAACGTTTTGTCACTTTAGACCCCTGCTTAACCTACCTACAGGGGGTTGCTATTTTTTTCTCCATTTTTTTTTTTTCAATTTTTTGTTGTTGAAAAAAACACATAAAAAGGTTTTTTATATAATTGCAGGCAACTAGTTGCCCCGTCTAATCCAAAAGTTGCAGGCAATAGTTGCTAGCAACTAGTTGCCTGAGATCCTATGTATGGATTTGGAGGCAACTAGTTGCCCCATATCTTTTGCGGGTTAGCAACTAGGCCTAGTTGCAAGCAATAAGTTGCTAGCAACTACCGGTAGGGGAAGATGGGGTAATACGGGCCATGGGGTAATAAGGGACACTCTCATTTCAGACTGATATTTCTTACTGAAAGGTAACAGTAAGAACTCAGTTTTGGTTTTATAATAAAAGGTAGGCATCAGATCATAAATATTTCAGCATTTATTATGTTGTTAGAGGAATTATTATTTGAATTATATGCGGAAATAAAAATTGAATGTTTGGAATATTGAGGGCTGACATCTTGATTAGTAAAGCATAATTAGACACATCATTATCTATGTAAGCCCCTAGTTTGAGCAAAATGGTAATATTTTTTCTGGTTTCGGGTGCTAAGGATAAAACACCCAATAGCTTATAAAATTAAATATGGTTTGGTTATTTTCTGTGAAGTGTCTAGGAATTGACACCACTATTTGTGTGGTGTCCCGTATTACCCCAACCTCATTTTTCGTGGGGTAATACGGGCCAAAGGCAATCCCTATGGCAATTTGTATATATTTTTCTACAAAAATGTTAAGCTATCAATCTTATTTAAAACTTCCACATGAAAGAGTGCCTTTGCAGAAACTACTTTTTTTTTTCAAGATTTCAAATAAACTTAGTTTTTTGTGTGATTTTTTTCATGTTTTAAATTTGCATATGGTCATGCTTTGTGTGGCGGCCATTTTACAAAATGGCGGCATGAAAATACAAGAAATTTCAGGATCAATTTGAACATCAAAGACAATTCACAATTTTTGCTGTTTCTAGTGTGCATCTCAACATAAATGGTCACAAAATAGCTTGCATTAAAGCTATAAAGAAGCCCTGTCTAATAGATAGGGTTGAGGGTATATCATGGCATCCTGGTGACCATGGAAACAATGTAAACACTCCATTTTTGCCAAATTTTGCTCATTGTTTAATATTTTGAGAAATTCTCTCGACAAGAATAGGCATATAGGGCTCATTGAGTTAACAAAGTATCTTTATAATGTTTTGGGACAGTTTAAATCATCATATATTTTGTTAAGGTACCCCAAAGGCTTCTCGTTCAAAGAATTCCACCCATGCATGAAAGATATTTGGCCATTTTTACTGACGATTCCTATTCCGTTCCGTCTTACCCCACAATGGCGACCCATATTACCCCACCGTGGGGTAATGGGTCACAAAATCTTTGAAATTATTAACTACAACCATTGTACCTTAGGGAGTTTGGGGACATTTTTCTTCAACACAGTTAAATATAAAAGAGGAATCATGAATGCTTAAAAAGTAGGTAAAAAAATATTTTGCTTATGGTCACCAGAAAGGCAGAATTTGCATGAAAACCCTTAGGTGTCCCGTATTCCCCCATCTTCCCCTATTAGTTGCCTTGTGTAACTCGGCCTTTAATGACAGCAAATTACCTAAATTTGGAACATTTGGGTAATATCGTCACTAGGTGCGCGATATTAGGGAGGGTTCATTATTTATGGCAGGGGGGGGGGGGGGGTGAGCGTTTGGCAAATCGAATACGTCTAAAATAATTGGCCCCCCCCTCTGAATAGGTTGAAAAAAAAGGCCCCCCCCCCCTCGGAATAGGTTGAAAAAAAAGCGCCCCCCCCCCCTCACCCTGGAACGTTTTCAACTTTATTACAAAAACGATGTTGGTGTCTACTAATTGTATGCATTCAATCATGGGCACTTTTTTACCTACAATTTACTACCTTGCAACAAATACATCCATTCGTACGGTGTTTTAGTGTAAACGTCTCATGATACTCGCTGGTGAGCGATAATAGTCAAACCTCAGACACTCGACTTTACATACCGTTGAGTTTAAGGGCCCCAGTGCTTATAAATTGGAAGCTCCCATACCCTCAGTGCTTACATGAGGCCGGCACTTTTTTGAAGACTGACAAAACGGTGGGCTTTTCTGAGTGTCAAAAGTGATGCAGTGAAAAATTTGCTGGGAGTTTGAGGAAAATTTGAGAAAATTTTGAAAATATTGACATAATTTGGTAAAATATAACACAGGCCGTTACCGGTACCAAAATTATGGCCCTAGACCCCTAAATTCGACATGGCGACATGGGCATTTCTTAAATTCGACATGCGACATGAGGCCTAGTGACATGCGACATGAGGCTTAAAAAGATAGTGACATGGGACATGGACAGTTCTTAAAATCGACATGGGACATGAGCATTTTTAAGCGACATAGACATGCGACATGGCCATTTCTTAAATTCGACATGCGACATGGGGACCCCCCCATCAAGGGCCCCAAAATTCGCGACATTTCAACGTACTAAATTCGCGACATTTTTAGGAATAGGGGAAGATGGGGTAATACGGGTCGGTGGGGTAATATGGGTCACTCTCATTTCATACAATATTTCTCACTAATATGTTATACAAGAACTCAGTTTTGGATTTACAATAATAGGTAAGCATCAGATTGTATATATCAAAGCATTTATTATGTTGCGAGAAGAATTGTTATTTGAATTATGCGGGGGAAATAAAATTGAATACCTGGAATATGGAGGGCTGACATCTTGATTAGTAAAGCATAATTAGACACATTATTATTTATGTAAGCCCCTGGTTTGATCAAAATGGTAATATTTTTCCTTGTTTTAGGTGCTAAGGATAAACCCCCAAGGGCTTATAAAATTAAATATGGTTTGGTTATTTTCTGTGAAGTGTCTAGGAATTGACACCACTATTTGTGTGGTGTCCCGTATTACCCCAACCCCATTTTTAGTGGGGTAATACGGGTCAAAGGCAATCCCTATGGCATTTTGTACATATTTTTTCCACAAAAATGTTATAAGCTATTAACCTTATTAAAACCTGCCACACAAAAGAGGGACTTTGCAGACATTACTTTTTTTCAAGATATCTTAATAAACTGAGTCCTTTGTGATATTTTTTTCATGTTTTAAATTTTTATATGGTCATGGTTTGCGTGGTGGCCATTTTCCAATATGGCCGCATGAAAATACAAGAAATTTCAAGGTCAATTTGAATGTCAAGGACAATTCACAATTTCTGCCGTTTCTAATGTGCATCTCAACATAAATGGTCACAAAATAGCTTGAATTAAAGCTATAAAGGAGCCCTATCTACTAGATAGGGTTTTGGGCATATCATGACATCCTGGTTACCATGGCAATGATTTGAACACTCCATTTTTGCCAAATTTTGCTAATTCTTTTATATTTTGACAAATTCTCTAGACAGTAATAGACATATAGCGCTAATTGAGGTAACAAAGTATCTATATAATGTTTTGGGGCAGGTTAAACCATCCTATATTTTGTTAAGGTACCTCAGAGGCTTGTCATCCTAAGAATTCCACTCATGCTTGAAAGATATTTGGCTATTTTCACTGGAGATTCTATTTCTGTTCCGTATTACCCCACAATGGCGACCCGTATTACCCCACGGTGGGGTAATACGGGTCACCAAATCTTTGAAATTATTAACTAAAACCATCGTACCTTAGGGAGGTTGAGGAAATTTTTCTTCAACACAATCAAATATAAAAAAGGAATGCTTAAAAAGTAGGTAAAAAAATATTTTGCTTATGGTCACCAGTGAGGCAGAAATTGCATGAGAACCCTTAGGTGTCCCGTATTCCCCCATTCCCCATCTTCCCCTACCTCTAAAAAAAAAGGCCCCCCCCCCTAAGAATAGGGTAAAAAAAAAAAGGCCCCCCCCTTTGAATACCCCTAAAAAAAATTGCCCTCCCCCCCTCAAATGCTCACCCCCAGTCTCCGTGAAAACTTTTTTGCCATGCAGGACATTCGGTCCTTCAAATCTATTATTTGGCAGGACCGGCTTAAATTGTGCAGGCCCGGACGCCTGAAGGCACTTTTCATATCTCAAAAAATATATATCAAGCAAGAATTTATATTGAATCAATACAGCTTTCCTGTATGTTCCTATTGAAACATTGTAAAATGTACAATCTATAGTAATGATTTTCAAAATATTTGTGCAAAATGCTTTTCTCTCTACAGACCTTAATAATGGTCCGATTTACAAGCCGTAAAAACTGACATGTAGCCAAAGATCCAGCCAGTCATTTGGACTGGCAGCAGGACCAGTCCAGCCGGTCCAGAAGCCTTTTAGCCGGCTATAGCCGGTGTCCGGCACGTTTTCACGGACACTGCACCCCCCCCCACCCTGCCATAAATAATGAACCCTCCCTTACCCACATTTACCCTATCATCCTATGCATTGCACCATTCGGATCCACCAATTCTTTCCCACTCTCATCCCTGTGTGGATAATCATTGGTGGTGAGATTTGCCAGATTTGTCCGGTGGAATTCATACCCACAAGAATAGGCCTACCCTCCAGGGTACTTTTTGAACATTTAGGCCCTAGTAAATACACACAGAATTTGTTTTGAAAGATGTAGGCCTCGGCCCGGTAAACTTATCCTCGACTGCTTTGCGCCGGATTCTTATGTTACTTTCTTGCCCCAATCGGCACAGCAGTCGTGGCCGAGTGGTTAAGGCGATGGACTAGAAATCCATTGGGCTCTGCCCGCGCAGGTTCGAATCCTGCCGACTGCGCAGTTTTTCTACTTTCCCCTTCGTTTTGCACTGATTACATAGAAATTTATTAGAAAACACCATGTCTATTTCGTCATCACTTTTACAGTTCGTATCCTCATCGTTTTGCTAAGGGAAAATCGATATCGGGCCAGAAAGTGCAACTAGCGATCTAGATCTGGTAACGTCTAGGTGTGCAACGCTCCGTGTTCGCTGGTCTCACCAGGGACCAGCTTCAGTCAACCCAACACTGCATCCTGATTGGTCCATTAACGTTTAAGCTGAGACTTATTCACTCCACCCAGAGGATCAGACTCGCGCATCCAGTCTCCAACTCCGCTACCCTACGTAGGCTACGTAGGGTAGCAGAGTTGGAGACTGGTGGTACGAGTCTGCCAGAGGATCGCACTGAGTTGACCTGGCGACCTGGGCTGTTTTGGAGGCGACTTCCGACCTAAGGCAATAATATAAGCGACCTGGCGACTTTTGGACAACATTCACAATAGATTAGATTAGAGGGCCCAAAAAGGCGACTTTTCGACCCGGACCCCTTAATTTCGGCGACTTTCCGACCTCAGGGGGGAGCCCTCTGAGTCTGAACCCCCCACATTAGACTCGTCCCCGCTCCCTGCGCTCTCCTCCCGGCCCGCTCCGCTCTCACTTAGGGAGTGTTCATTTATTAGTTACAGGGGGGGGTGGTGGGTTTGGGGGGGGGGGCGTAAAAATTTCAGACCCCTCCCGAGGGGGGGCGTAAAAAATTCTGCCCCCTCTTGAGGGGGGGGCGTAAAAATTTAAGCCCATTTTTAGCAAAAAAGCCCGCGCGTTACTATAGTTCAAAGGGGGGGGGGGGCGAAAATTTTTCGCCGCCTTCGGCGAGGGGGGGCACAAAACGTTCCACGCGCTCTCGAGGGGGGGGCGTAAAAAAATTTCGCCCCTCCGCGCGAAATCTCACCACCCCCCCCTGTAAATAATAAATGAACACTCCCTTAGGGAGTGATCATTTTTTAAACAACGGGGGGAGGGGGGGGGTGGGGTCGTGAGTTTCCGCGCGGAGCTGCACCCCCCCCCCACCCCCCATCGTACAGATGCGTACATGGGGGGTGGGGGGGGGTGCAGGCCAATTTTGGCATACGCATTGTGTACGCATAAGGTCCGATTTTCTGGTAATTTTGGTTTGAAATTGGTACATTTTAGGTGCAAATATCCAACTGAACTTCGAAAATTTTCTTACACCCGTAAACTAACCCTCGTAAGGGTTGAGTCAATTATTACTAGCTGGAGGGGGGAGGGGGACTTTATGGATTTTCCCAACATGGCATATATTTTTCCAACCCCCCCCCCCCTACCAATTAGGCAAAAGTAAATGTGACTCTCACCCCCTGTGCCCCTCCTCCAAAATTACATGTACGCCGGTGGAATGATGCATGGGGGATCCAAACATATATATTCACCCCCCCCCCCCGCCCCAACCTTCTTCTTTGATAGGGGGGGGGGGGGCTTTCCTATGTCACTGATTTACTTTTGACTCCCCGTCATGGCGTCTTCGGGAGTGTTCATTTATTAGTTACAGGGGGGGTGGTGGGTTTGGGGGGGGGCGTAAAAATTTCCGACCCCTCCTGAGGGGGGGGCGTAAAAAATTCTGACCCCCTCTTGAGGGGGGGGCATAAAAATTTAAGCCCCTTTTTAGCAAAATAGCCCGCGCTCTACTATAGTTAAAAGGGGGGGGAGAACATTTTTCGCCACCTTCGGCGAGGGGGGGGCGCGAAAAGTTCCACACGCTCTCGAGGGGGATGTGTAAAAAAATTTCACCCCTCCGCACGAAATCTCACCACCTCCCCTGTAATTAATAAATGAACACTCCCTTATCTCATGTTCTACCCCTCCTACAGGGGGTCTAGGTTGCTATAGGCTTATTGGTGGTGGGTGGAGGGGGGGTCAAAAAAAGTTGCTGTGCTTTGAAAAATTCTCCATGTCCCCCCGACCCTAAAGAGACAGATCAGAGTACCATGCAGCGAGTAGTATGCTCAGAGTATGTCTAGACCCATAGCCTTTATAGGCCTATGTGGTAGAGTATCTCTCGGCCTATAGTCTATAGCCTTTGTAGTGGAGAAGTCTCAGAGTACCATGCAGGGAATAGTATGCTCAGAGTACCTCTAGGCCTATAGTCTCTGTGGGCCTGTGTGGTAGAGTACCTCTAGCTATAAATGTTATAGCCTATGTGGTGGAGTAGTCTCAGAGTACCATGGAGGGATTAGTATGCTCAGAGTACCTCTAGGCCTATAGTCTCTGTAGGCCTCTGTGGTAGAGCAGTCTCAGAGTACCATGGAAGGAGTAGTATGCTCAGAGTACCTCTAGGCCTATAGTCTCTGTAGGCCTCTGTGGTAGAGCAGTCTCAGAGTACCATGGGAGGAGTAGTATGCTCAGAGTACTTCTAGGCCTATAGTCTCTGTAGGCCTGTGTTGTAGAGTACCTCTAGGCCTATAGTTTATAGCATATGTGGTAGAGTAGTCTCAGAGTACCATGGAGGGAGTAGTATGCTCAGAGTACTTCTAGGCCCATAGCCTCTATAGGCCCATGTGGTAGAGTATCTCTCGGCCTATAGTCTATGTGGTAGAGTACTTCTAGCCCTATAGTTTACAGCCTATGTGTTGGAGTAGTCTCAGAGTACCATGGAGGGAGTAGTATGCTCAGAGTACCTCTAGGCCTATAGCCTATGTATGCTTATCTGTGGTAGTCTCAGAGTACCATGGAGGAAGGGAGTATGCTCAGAGTACTTCTAGGCCCATAGCCTCTATAGGCCTATGTGGTAGAGTATCTCTCGGCCTATAGTCTATGTGGTAGAGTAGGCATGTAGTTTAGAGCCTATGTGGTGGAGTAGTCTCAGAGTACCATGCAGGGAGTAGTATGCTCAGAGTATGTTTAGGGCTGTGTCTCACAACCTTGGGACAATGTTTTTGTCTCTGACCGGGTGCCGTCTCTGACCAGGTGCCGTCTCTGACCGGGTGCCGTCTCTGACCGGCTTGGCTTGATAAGGTCAAAATACTAACAGCAGGAGGCTAATTATAATTATAACTATGATTATATAACAATCGGTTTTCCAAAACCTTACATATATGAGTACCTTTTTCTGACACCTGGTCAGAGAGGGCACCCGGTCAGAGAGGGCACCCGGTCAGAGACGGCACCCGGTCAGAGACGGCACCCAGTCAGAGACGGCACCCGGTCAGAGACGGCACCCGGTCAGAGACGGCACCCGGTCAGAGACGGCACCCGGTCAGAGACGGCACCCAGTCAGAGACGGCACCCGATCAGAGACAAAAACATTGTCCAAAGGTCGTGAGAGACAGCCTTAGGCCCATAGCCTCAATAGGCCTATGTGGTAGAGTATCTCTCGGCCTATAGTCTATAGCCTATGTAGTGGAGTAGTCTCAGAGTACCATGGAAGGAGTAGTATGCTCAGAGTACCTCTAGGCCTATAGTCTCTGTAGGCCTGTGTGATAGAGTACCATGGAGGGAGTAGTATGTTAAAGGGGCATTCTCACCACTCGCACTTAACCACATAGTAGACTAGAACAGTACTAGAATTGTGAGTGGGACTTGCTCGGTGAGAATGCCACTTTAAGAGTACCTCTAGGCCGATAGCCTCGGTAGGACTATGTGGTGGAGTATGCTCAGAGCACCTCTAGGCCTATAGCCATGCCCCCAGGGCATAGATCAGTAGTCTACCATTTGTATAAGTTAAGGCCATGCCCCCGGGGCATAGATCAGTAGTCTACAGTTAGTATAAGTCAAGGCCATGCCCCCAGGGCATAGATCAGTAGTTTCCCCTTTTGTATAAGTCAAGGCTATGCCCCCGGGGCATAGATCTGCTATGTACCATTTGTATAATTTAAGGCCATGCCCCCAGGATATAGATAAGTGGCATACAGTTAGTATAAGTCAAGGCCATGCCCCCAGGGCATAGATCAGTAGTCTACCATTTGTATAACTTAAGTCAAGGCCATGTCCCCGGGGCATAGATTAGTAGTCTACCATTTGTATAAGTCAAGGCCATGCCCCTGGGGCATAGATAAGTGGCATACAGTTAGTAGAAGCCAAGGCCAATGCGCCCAGGGCCTACATCAGTAGTCTACCATTTGTATAAGTTAAGGCCATGCCCCCGGGGGCATAGATCAATAGTCTACCATTTGTATAAGTTAAGGCCATGCCCCCGGGGCATAGCTCAGCTATGTACAGTTTGTATAAGTCAAGGCCATGCCCCCAGGGCATAGATCAGTAGTCTACTATTTGTATAAATTAAGGCCATGCCCTGTGGCATAGATCAGCAGTCTACCATTTGAATAAGTTAAGGCCATGCCCCAGGGGCATAGATCTGCTATGTACCATTTGTATAATTCAAGGCCATGTCCCAAGCTCATAGATCAGTGGCGTACAGTTAGAATAAGTCAAAGCCATGCCCCCAGGGCATAAATCAGGAGTCTACAGTTAGTATAAGTCAGGGCCATGGCCCCAGGGCATAGATCAGTAGTCTACTATTTGTACAAGTCAAGGCCATGTCCCCGGGGCATAGATCAGTAGTCTACCACTTGTATAAGTTAAGGCCATGCCCCCGGGGCATAGATAAGTGGCATACAGTTAGTATAAGTCAAGGCCATGCCCCCAGGGCATAGATCAGTAGTCTACCATTTGTATAAGTCAAGGCCATGTCCCTGGGGCATAGATCAGTAGTATACCATTTGTATAAGTCAAGGCCATGCCCCCGGGGCATAGATAAGTGGCATACAGTTAGTATAAGTCAAGGCCAATGCGCCCAGGGCATAGATCAGTAGTCTACCATTTGTATAAGTCAAGGCCATGTCCCTGGGGCATAGATCAGTAGTCCACCACTAAGTCTTGTATAAGTTAAGGCCATGCCCCCGGGCATAGATCTGCTATGTACAGTTAGAATAAGTCAAGGCCATGCCCCCAGGGCATAGATCAGTAGTCTACCATTTGTATAAGTCAAGGCCATGTCCCCAGGGCATATTCAGAGTGGTATAAAATGGGCCCCGACTACAATCGGTAGTCTACAGTTTTTAAAAGTCTGCCCTTTTTAGGAAACTAGAGAGGGTTGGGTTGCCTGAAGCACACCTTGTTTTGTATTAAGTCAACATTTTCTATTGGATCCCTTCCGTACCTCAAGTACACAAGGCATTGCCCTTCTCTACTTGAGATACACAAGGCACCCCTTCTCTACCTCAGGTACACTTGGGGTGCCTTCTCTACCTGAGATAGACAAGGGGCGCCTTCTCTACTTCAAGTACACAAGGCCCTGCCCTTCTCTACTTGAGATACACAAGGCACTCCTTCTCTACCTGAGATAGACAAGGGACCCCTTCTCTACCTGAGATAGACAAGGGACCCCTTCTCTCCCTAAGATACAGAAGGGACCCCTTTTCTACCTGAGATAGACTTGCAAGGGGCACCTTCTCTACCTCAGGTACACTTGGGGTGCCTTCTCTAACTGAGATAGACAAGGGGCGCCTTCTCTACTTCAAGTACACAAGGCCCTGCCCTTCTCTACTTGAGATAGACAAGGGGCGCCTTCTCTACCTCAGGTACACTTGGGGTGCCTTCTCTACCTAAGATAGACAAGGGGCGCCCTCTACACCTCAAGTACACAAGGCCCTGCCCTTCTCTAATTGAGATACACAAGGCACTCCTTCTCTACCTGAGATAGACAAGGGACCCCTTCTCTACCTGAGATAGACAAGGGACCCCTTCTCTACCTGAGATAGACAAGGGACCCCTTCTCTACCTGAGATACAGAAGGGACCCTTTCTCTACCTGAGATACAGAAGGGACCCCTTCTCTACCTCAGGTACACTTGGGATGCCTTCTCTACTTCAAGTACACAAGGCCCTGTCCTTCTCTTCTTGAGATACACAAGGCATTCCTTCTCCACCTCAGGTACACTTGGGGTGCCTTCTCTACCTGAGATAGACAAGCCATTACCCATTGAACAAGAAACGTTATTTTAACGTTCTGAAACGTTTCTACAGGGTTGGGAATACAACCTTTGTTTTAAACATTATTTGAACATTAAAATAACATTGGGAAATGAACTCAAAGTTCTGGATATATACGTTGCAGGTGCCCATATGACATTGTTTAATTGCATAAAATAGCATGGTTATATACATAGAGTTACCATTCATGAGATTAAGAGATAAATAACCATGTATTGCTGAAGCCTTAGAAAACGTTACATTACCGTTTTGACAATGTTTGTCATTGTTCCCATTTATCTCACTAGAGGTCAGTTTAGTTGAAAATGGTATACTCTACTGCAGCGGGGGCGTTATATCCCTCAAAATCGTGCTTTAATTGTAAGATATAGACAAATATGTATTGGCACTAATATTGGCATTCAATATTATCTTTGTGAAAATTCATGCTATTTACTGATGTTTGCCTTGCCAATTGTATGATTTAGGATGACCTTGTTTGTAGAATTACCAAATGCATATAGCAGTCCTGCTTTAGAATTCCTACATCATTCACACCAGCTTTTATGCATGATGTATCATATACACACTTATATATGATTGTATAGAAAAGTAGTATTTGGCCCCCTTTAGTTCTGATTGGGGGGGCCAAGGCCCCTCTGCCCCCTCTTTTCCTACGCCACTGCTAAGTGTACCTGAGGTAGAGAAGGTGCCCCTTGTCTATCTCAGGTAGAGAAGGCACCCCAAGCGTACCTGAGGTAGAGAAGGCGCCCCTTGTCTATCTCAGGTAGAGAAGGAGTGCCTTGTCTATCTCAAGTAGAGAAGGGCAGGGCCTTGTGTACTTGAAGTAGAGAAGGCGCCCCTTGTCTATCTCAGTTAGAGAAGGCACCCCAAGTGTACCTGAGGTAGAGAAGGCGCCCCTTGTCTATCTCAGGTACAGGTGTCCTTCTGTATCTCAGAAGGAGAAGGGGTCCCTTCTGTATCTCAGGTAGAGAAGGGGCCCCTTGTCTATCTCAGGTAGAGAAGGCACCCCAAGTGTACCTGAGGTAGAGAAGGCGCCCCTTGTCTATCTCAGGTAGAGAAGGGGGTCCCTTCTGTACCTGAGGTAGAGAAGGGGTGCCTTGTGTATCTCAAGTAGAGAAGGGCAATGCCTTGTGTACTTTAGGTACAGAAGGGATCAAATAGAAAATGTTGACTTAAGGATAGGCTTTCCCCTCCTCTTTCCATGAAGAAACTAAATATTTAATGGACTATAATTTGATGAGTTTTCATCAGAGAATTACATAATGAACACCATTATGATCGTATATTATGCCCCTTTCAAATTCCTTGCATTAGAATGACCGTTGCTAGGGATGGAATGTGAATGGTAAAAAAACGTTCTTTTTTAGGTTATTTTTCTTTCAACAGCCCTTTGGGGTGGATTATCATCAAAATTAATATTTTTGATGGATTGGCTGTTTTCTAGACATGATTTGCTAGAGAACGGTCCCTCAGTTTATGGAAATTCTTATTATTAAGGCCTGCAGAGCTGTTCAAAGTAGGAAAATTGGGAAAAAATCAATAAAATCGAAAAATCACCATTTTTTCCCAATTTTCTTACTTTGAACAGCTCTGCAGACCTAAATAATGGAAATATCCATAAACTGAGGGACCGTTCTCTAGCAAATCATGTCTAGATAACGGCCAAATCATCAGAAATGTTAATTCTGAAGATTTTCCATCCCATATGGCTGTTAAAAGAAAAGTAACCTAAAAAAAGAACGTTTTTGTTCCATTCACATTCCATCCCTAGCAACGGCTCTTAAAATCCAATTAATTTGAAAGGGGCATGATATATGGTCATAATGGTATAATATATTATGCGATGTTCTGACAAAAACATTATTCATTGAAAGTGTAGTTTCTGCAAAGAAAGGGGAGGGGAAAGCCTATCCTTAATACAAAACAAGGTGTGTTTCAGGCAACCCAACCCTCTAAAAAGGGCCGACTTTTAAAAACTGTAGACTACTGATCTATGCCCCGGGGGCATGGCCTTCACTTATACAAATGGTAGACTACTGATCTATGCCCTGGGCGCATGGCCTTGACTTATGCCACTTATCTATGCCCCGGGGGCATGGCCTTGACTTATACAAATGGTATACTACTGATCTATGCCCGGGGACATGGCCTTGACTTATACAAATGGTAGACTACTGATCTATGCCCTGGGGGCATGGCCTTGACTTATACTAACTGTATGCCACTTATCTATGCCCCGGGGGCATGGCCTTAACTTATACAAGTGGTAGACTACTGATCTATGCCCCGGGGACATGGCCTTGACTTATACAAATAGTAGACTACTGATCTATGCCCTGGGGCCATGGCCCTGACTTATACTAACTGTAGACTCCTGATTTATGCCCTGGGGGCATGGCTTTGACTTATTCTAACTGTACGCCACTGATCTATGAGCTTGGGACATGGCCTTGAATTATACAAATGGTACATAGCAGATCTATGCCCCGGGGGCATGGCCTTAACTTATTCAAATGGTAGACTGCTGATCTATGCCACAGGGCATGGCCTTCCTTAACTTATACAAATGGTAGACTACTGATCTATGCCCTGGGGCCATGGCCTTGACTTATACAAACTGTACATAGCTGAGCTATGCCCCGGGGGCATGGCCTTAACTTATACAAATGGTAGACTATTGATCTATGCCCCCGGGGGCATGGCCTTAACTTATGCAAATGGTAGACTGAGCCTTATACAAGTGGTAGACTACTGATCTATTCCCCAGGGGCATGGCCTTAACTTATACAAATGGTAGACTACTGATCTATGCCCTGGGGGCATGGCCTTGACTTATACTAACTGTATGCCACTTATCTATGCCCCGGGGGCATGGCCTTAACTTATACAAGTGGTACACTACTGATCTATGCCCCGGGGACATGGCCTTGACTTATACAAATAGTAGACTACTGATCTATGCCCTGGGGGCATGGCTATAGGCCTAGAGGTGCTCTGAGCATACTCCACCACATAGTCCTACCGAGGCTATCGGCCTAGAGGTACTCTTAGCATACTACTCCCTCCATGGTACTCTATCGCATAGGTCTACATAGGCTATAGGCCTAGAGGGGTACTCTGAACATACTACTCCTTCCATGGTACTCTGAGCCTAATCCACCATATAGACCTACAGAGGATATAGGCCTAGAGGTACTATGAGCATACTACTCTCTCCATGGTACTCTGAGACTACTCCACCACATAGGGCTGTGTCTCACGACCTTGAGCCAATGTTTTTGTCTCTGACTGGGTGCCAGCTCTGACCGGGTGCCAGCTCTGACCGTGTGCCAGCTCTGACCGGCCTATATAAAAACGGGTTATTTAGGGCAGATGATCATAAAAATGGGCAACTAATTACTAGTATAAAGAGTTATAACATCCATTAACCTTTTCAGCCAAATTCTATCATCATCTGCCCTAAATAACCCGTTTTTATTCAGGCTGGTCAGAGCTGGCACTCGGTAAGAGCTGGCACCCAGTCAGAGCTGGCACCCGGTCAGAGACAAAAACATTGGCCCAAGGTCGTGAGACACTGCCGTAGGCTATAACCTATAGAGCTAGAGGTACTCTACCACACAGGCCCACAGAGACTATAGGCCTAGAGGTACTCTGAGCATACTACTCCCTCTATGGTACTCTGAGACTACTCCACTACATAGGCTATAGACTATAGGCCGAGAGATACTCTACCAGATAGGCCTATAAAGGCTATGGGCCTAGACATACTCTGAGCATACTACTCCCTGCATGGTACTCTGAGACTACTCTACCACATATGCTAAAAACTATAGGCCTAGAGGTACTCTACAACACAGGCCTACAGAGACTATAGGCCTAGAGGTACTCTGAGCATACTACTCCTTCCATGGTACTCTGAGACTACTCCACTACATAGGCTATAGACTATAGGCCGAGAGATACTTTACCACATAGGCCTATTGAGGCTATGGGCCTAAGGCTGTGTCTCACGACCTTTGGACAATGTTTTTGTCTCTGATCGGGTGCCGTCTCTGACCGGGTGCCGTCTCTGACCGGGTGCCGTCTCTGACCGGGTGCTGTCTCTGACTGGGTGCCGTCTCTGACCGGGTGCCGTCTCTGACCAGGTCTCAGAAAAAGGTGTTTTAAAAAGAATTATACATATATATGTAAGGTTTTGGAAAAACGTTATGGCGATTGTTATGTAATCATAGTTATAATTATAATTAGCCTCCTGCTGTTAGTATTTTGACCTTATCAAGCCAAGCCGGTCAGAGACGGCACCCGGTCAGAGACGGCACCTGGTCAGAGACGGCACCCGGTCAGAGACAAAAACATTGTCCCAAGGTCGTGAGACACAGCCCTAAACATACTCTGAGCATACTACTCCCTGCATGGTACTCTGAGACCACACAGGCCTACAGAGACTATAGGCCTAGAGGTACTCTGAGCATACTATTCCTTCCATGGTATTCTGAGACTGCTCTACCACACAGGCCTACGGAGTCTATAGGCCTAGAGGTACTCTGAGCATACTAATCCCTCCATGGTACTCTGAGACTACTCCACCACATAGGCTATAACATATATAGCTAGAGGTACTCTACCACACAGGCCCACAGAGACTATAGGCCTAGAGGTACTCTGAGCATACTAATCCCTGCATGGTACTCTGAGACTTCTCCACTACATAGGCTATAGACTATAGGCCGCGAGATACTCTACCACATAGGCCTATAAAGGCTATGGGCCTAGACATACTCTGAGCATACTACTCCCTGCATGGTACTCTGAGACTACTCCACCACATAGGCTCTAAACTATAGGCCTAGAGGTACTCTACCACATAGACTATAGGCCGAGAGATACTCTACTACATAGGCCTATAGAGGCTATGGGCCTAGTACTCTGAGCATACTACTCCCTGCATGATACTCTGAGACTACTCTACCACATAGGCTTTAGACTATAGACTGAGAGATACTCTACCACATAGGCTTATAGAGGCTATGGGCCTAGAAGAACTCTGAGCATACTCCCTCCCTCCATGGTACTCTGAGACTACCACAGATAAGCCTACATAGGTTATAGGCTTGGAGGTACTCTGAGCATACTACTCCCGACATAGTACTCTGAGTCTACTACACATAGACTATAGGTCTAGAGGTACTCTGAGCATACTACCCCCTCCATGGTACTCTGAGACTACTCTACCACATAGGCTCTAAACTATAGGCCTAGAGGTACTCTACCACATAGACTATAGGCCGAGAGATACTCTACCACATAGGCCTATAGAGACTACTCCACCATATAGGCTATAACCTATAGGGCTAGAGGTATTCTACCACACAGCCCTACAGGGGCTATAGGCCTAGAGGTACTCTGAGCATACTACTCCCTGCATGGTACTCTGAGACTACTCCACCACATAGGCTATAACCTATAGGCCTAGAGGTACTCTACCACACAGGCCTACAGGGGCTATAGGCCTAGAGGTACTCTGAGCATACTAATCCCTGCATGGTACTCCGAGACTACTCCACCACATAGGCTATAGACTATAGGCCTAAAGGTACTCTACAAAATAGGCCTACAGAGGCTAGGGGCCTTCCATAAAGTATGTACGCAAATTTTCTCCAGAAATTGAACCCCCCCCTAAAATTCTTGTACGCATTAAAACAAAGGGTTTATGTACGCAAAATTATCCAGAAAATAGAAGTGTGCAGCTGGGAAGGGTACTTTTTGAGCAAAATCCCCTTCACCAAAGGTCAATTTCCCCCCAAATCCCCCTCACCAACGGTCACTTTTCGGAAATTTCAACCGAATCTCCCCAAAAAATGGTCACAATTTGCCAAATTCTTCGCAACAAGAGTCACTTTTGACCCAAATTCTGACACCAAGGCCGACTCCTTGGGGAAAATTGCTAAAAAGTAGGCACTTTTGTCAAAAATCCCCCTCAGCAAGGGTCACTTTTGTCAAAAATCCCCCTCACCAAGGGTCACTGGGGGGGGGGTCTTTTTTTTCAACCTATTCTTAGGGAAGGTTTTTTTTTTTCAACTTATTCTATTCTGAGGGGGGGGGTCATTTTTTTTAGGGGCCATCCATTAATTACATACGCACATTTTCCCCCAAAATGGACCCCCCCCACCCCCCCTGTTGCACCATGTACGCATTTGGACTACCCCCTCCCCCTTGCGTACATACGCATTTCACTTTGACCCCCCCCCCCCCAACGTGATAAAAGAAAGGGGTGTCATGAAATTCACAGGGGAACATTTAGGGCATAAATAGGGGGAGGAACTTTTTTTTTGATCTGTCTCTTTAGGGGTGGGGGGACATGGAGAATTTTTCAAAGCACAGCAACTTTTTTTGACCCCCCCTCCACCCACCACCAATAAGCCTATAGCAACCTAGACCCCCTGTAGGAGGGGTAGAACATGAGATAAGGGAGTGTTCATTTATTAATTACAGGGGAGGTGGTGAGATTTCGTGCGGAGGGGTGAAATTTTTTTACACATCCCCCTCGAGAGCGTGTGGAACTTTTCGCGCCCCCCCCCCCCTCGCCGAAGGTGGCGAAAAATGTTCTCCCCCCTTTTAACTATAGTAGAGCGCGGGCTATTTTGCTAAAAAGGGGCTTAAATTTTTATCCCCCCCCCCCCCTCAAGAGGGTCAGAATTTTTTACGCCCCCCCCCTCAGGAGGGGTCGGAAATTTTTACGCCCCCCCCAAACCCACCACCCCCCCTGTAACTAATAAATGAACACTCCCGAAGACGCCATGACGAGGAGTCAAAAGTAAATCAGTGACATAGGAAAGCCCCCTCCCCCCGCCCCAACCTTCTTCTTTGAGGGGGGGGGGGGGCTTTCCTATGTCACTGATTTACTTTGGGGGGAGGAGCAGAAGGCCGTGCGGACCACGTCTCCCCAGGAGTGCACGGTCGGCTGCCAGTTGAGGTAGAGGGCCGTCTGCAAGCCTGACAGCGGCCGGTCTCCCCACGTGTCTGTCAGGGTGCTGGTGGACGCGCTGAAACCCTACATTTCACAATAATGCACTGTGAGGCCCTCGCGGTGCACTCAGTGACCCTTGGTGGGGCAATCCTCATACACCTGGAGCTTCGCCCCTAGGTGTGGGGATTGCCACACACCTGGAGGGTGCTGGTGTCTGGGTGACTCGTGCGCTCCCCTCCCCCCCCCCCCCCCCTGGATGCACCCTGCACCCTGGGTGGGAGGGTGGGTCGTGATCGCGCCCCAGGACACCATGTCGCCATCCAGGCAAGGTATGATGACATCGCTGTGAGGCAGGTATATCTTACCTGCCGACCAGCGAGATCGGCTCTCTATAGACATACATAGTATCTACCGGACGTGCCTGGCGAGGGTTCTTCGGTGTACCACCCTCAATAGCACTTATACTCAATAAACTCCATCGTCAACTCTACTCCAGGCGTTCTCCTAATTACTAGTTATGGTAACCCAAGCAGCTACCTAACACTGGTGGAGAACCCGGGCAAGGCCATGAGCGCTAGAGCGCCGGATACTGAGTTACATAAACAATCAGATGATCCACAGGGAGCTGTGGACCAACACCCTGTGCTTCAGGATGAACAACTCGCACCTCCAGTGAGCCTGGTCCCAGTTGCAGTTACACACCAAAATATCACAACTCAACCAACCACATCTTCCACTGAGGGTGAGTCTGACATCAATTTGGAGCGCCATTCATCAATCATTTCAGTGTCACAGGAAAATTCCTCCTGTTCATCACCCAATTTGCTGACCGGTAATATCAACGTTAACCGTTCTACCAGCTCGGATACCACCACACCTGAGCTACTAATTGACAGTGAAAATATACACACTAGTACACCGAACATTGGGAATAGCTGCCCAGCTACACAAAAATACAGTTTGGGCACCCCCATTGGCAACACCTCCACGCCATTTAGGCTCTCAGGTATAGTGCCACACACTGCACCGGCCAGCTCTGAGTCAGACGATCTATACCCTCTGGATCCACACCTAGCCCCTAGGGATCACAGTCTGGAGGCAGCTCTCCAGGAAATTGTAAGCAATTTCGCGGTCAACCAACCCCTACCCACCGCCACCTGTCCCCATCCTACCTCACCTCCCCAACCAAAGTCATCACAACATAGTGTGACACCCCCTGCAACCCCAAGGACAAACCCACACACCGCCACACCACATAGACATCAGGAGTTGGTGGACCGGAGTCTACAACTACCCCCACAGTTAGAGCAAAACACCAGGTGTAAGAAATTCCTGCCCCCCAACCTACAGCGCTTAATATACCAAGGTCAACCAATTGACAGAGTTAGAGCCGCAGCGGGTGCAGGTAAAACCCCACATCTAAGTCACCTGGTAAAGGAGGCTTTCAAAAGGTGGAGGGACACTATATCACCTTTATCTCAGGAAGACCTGTTCGCCTGCCTACCAGACTCTACCCTAGACTACAAGGACTCTGAACACCCACTGGCTTTTGAAAGAAAAATTCGCAGGGAACTAGACTCATTTTTGGGAGACCCACACAATACACCTACCACCCTGGTGTGCAGGGACTCATCAGAGGACTCCTATTTCCAGGAGGCAGAGTTTCAAAAGCCACCACCATTAAGAACTGTGTCCTCCAGTAGCTCCTCCCTGTCATCCCCACCACCCTTTCCCCATAGACCATCAAGGAGAGCCCCTCTAACCCAGCCCAGACCAGTTAGACAGGAGTTCTATTACGGCCTAGGTGAAAGCTTAGACACTGCAGTGAAAGGTGATATAGAGGCCACGACCCCTATACTACTGCAACACCCACCGCTCCACAGACGCCGCAACCTAGGGCCTCCCACCATGGCCAACAAAAACATGAGCCCCAGTAGGGACCCCCAGGCCCCTACCCCCCGACAAATCACACCTGATAATGTACTTACGGCCCTGAACCAGTCCATGACAGATATGCTACAGATGCAACAGACCAATTTCAATCAATTGATCTGTGGCCTAGAACAAAGACTGAGTGACAGGCTGGATGTGGTACGTCAGGAAGTCCAGGAGGTAGAATTTAAAAGACAGTCTAATGGTGACCGTATGATTGAAATTGAAAAATCAATGCTGGACCGCCAAGGCTTGATCTTTGAAAAATGCCAGGAACAAACTGACAGATTGGGTAAGCGTGTGGCAGATGAGTTCAGACTCATAAGAGACGATTTTTACTCACACCTGAGTAAAGGTCATAGCAACCACCAACACTCAGGGCACTCCCTGCATCAGTTTGGCCCTGACCATGCCGGCCCTTCACCCATACTACACAGTTCCGAACATAAACAATACCCCCTCCAAAACACACCAGGAGCGCCGAGCCATAACACCACACCTTACAGCTCCACACCTCACTCCGCCCCTCCACACGCACAGTTAATACACAGCCTACATGCCCAACCTGGAGTAAACACCCCAGCTCCTCCAGCATACAGCAACCTGCATACCCAGGCTACCAGAGTGGACGGCCCTACTCCACTCCACATCCCTGACCACCAAACCTCCAGCCAGGACTCCAGGGTCACGCGGGGACAAGTGGCAGACTCCATCTACCTGTCCTCCCCCAACCAACCTGGAAGCCAGGCCCACCATGGAGCCACTTACACAGCACACGCTATCCATCCAGATTTGCCCTTCAATAACCATACACCACGACCTATCTACAGGACACTGGAGGATCTCAACTCATCTGAGCTACAAATGAGATACAGCACCGCGCAACTCAACTCATTTGTCAAACCCACACCTTTTGGCAAGCAGACTGCATATAGGTCGGCAGATAAATTCCTAATGGAATATAAATTCTTCATAGAGGCCCTACATCCTAACAACCCAAACATGCATGCAAAATGCATGTATGGTCACCTGGAGGGCCGCGCAGCATCCTGGTACTATACCAATGTGATGGACAAACCTTTGATGTTTAACAGGGACGCCCTGTATGCAGCCTTCTTAGAACGATTTAGTGGTGAAGATCCTGAGTCTGTGGTCAAAGGTTACAGGAACAGACGCCAAAAAGCAACAGAATCTCTGGAAGACTATATGACTGACATGATAAGCCTGCTGTCCAACTCCCATTTAGATGAGAAAACACAAGTAGACTATCTAATAAATGGATTCAGGGAGGAACTGGCCAACGCCATCAGAGTCAAGTTACCCAAAAAGATTACTGACGTGGAAAAATTGGCTATTGAACATGACATTATTATTCAATCCATCAAAAAGGGCATAGAAACAAGCCAAACAGAGGCAGCCCAGGTATGTGAGCTACGGCCTATACCAGACGGTAAAGGCAGACAATACCACAACCCACCCAGGAGGAGCAACAGCTGGAACTCCAGCAGCGACTATAGGTTTGAACCCTCCACCTCAAACTACAATAAGCAGTATGAGGACAGGTTCAACGAGAAGCACCAAGTGTATCAGGAGCGCTACCGCTCCAGGGACCCCAAACCCCCTCCTAGAAGCTCCCAATACCGCGATGACCACAGGAGGAGCAGCAGGGACAGCAAAGGCCAATATTACAACTCCAAGCATCAAAACAGTGGCGGCAGTGGCTACCCCAGGACTCCCTCCGAGGACAGAGACAGACCCAGGTATTCTAACCATGGATCCAACCCTGATCACAGAGGTCGACCTCCCTCTAGAAACCGGGACCACTCCAGGGAGAGATCCTCATCTAGAGGCAGGGAGCATTCTGGCAGGAAGGAGGGACATACATCCTCTGGCAGAGACTACAAAGACAACAGAGAGAGTCGCAGGCCCCGAGGAAGAGACCCCACACCTGGAAGAGACCACAATAGGCCTGGGTCCCGCTCTAGAAGCCACTCAGTAGGCGCGGAGTCTTTGGGTGCAAGCTCAAGGTCAAGCTCTGCCGACAGAGGTCAATCCAGGTCGCCACATAGAAAAGATTAAAGGTCAGGGGAAGATCACCTAGACAATGCTGATCAAGCCCCCACCTCCTCAACACCCAACCCATGCAAAACAATCTCACCCCAAAATACCGCCACCCTGTTCAATATGACACACACCAGTCCATTACCTGTAACAGATCAAGGGACCGATCTTTCAGCTACACCCTCTCCATATGCTACTCACCCCACCCAACCAACACTCGCAGCGGCACTTCACCCAGAGGAGGAGCCCACCCATGCTACCCTTGAACTGACAGTGGTTAGGGTCAAAGGTAGGTGCAAACACCAAGGTAAGGACTCCCACGTCATCACTAGCATGCAAAAGGGTTCAGTCAGTGTTGAAGCAGGTGGTATTATGACCAAAGCACTAATTGATACTGGGGCGTCCCTCAGTTTCATCTCTCAAAGGTTATTTAGCAAACTTCAATGCAATCCTGTGTGTGGCCAGAAAAGATTATCTTCCCTGACCGTCCTGCTCGCCAATGGTGAACCAATAAAGGCTGAATCTTCAGTAATAGTCACTTTCCAAATTGAAGGCAGAAAATTCAAACAAAGGCTGTATGTTTTGAAATCCCTAAATCATCCCATGATATTAGGAGTAAATTTCCTCAAAAATTACAAGGGAAAAATATCCTTTGACGATGAAAAGATCACAAATTCCATCTGTACCATCACCAACATATATGTTCCTCCCAACAGTGAATGCACCTTCAATGCCAAGGTAGTCTGCCATCAAAATCTGGAAAAAACTACAGGCATCACTGAAAATTGCACCCAATCCCCAGCCTACTTAATCAAACACACACTTGTAACACCAAAGACTGATAGAAATCTGATACCCATTACAATAGCCAACCCTACGGATACGGGCATGTGGGTATACAAAGATACTTCTGTTGGAATTTTCTCCCCCTTTGACATGGGCTCGGCGGTTCCCTTGGGTTTGTTGAAAAATTCAGGCCCCAGTGTCAACTCCATGACGCCTGCAGATGGCTTCCTCCCAATAAACAGCGGGGAGGACCCTATAGATAAATTGCCAACAGCTGACGAGCCATTGAAGTACCGGGTAGCCGAAAATTTGACCCAACAACAAAAGACCCAAATTAAAAGGATTATAGAAAACAACAGGGAAGCATTTGTGGTAAATGACAACGCCATAGGCTTAAACACTGAAAATACAGTCACCCTAGAGCTAAAACCTGGGGCCAAACCCAGTAACAGACCCTCTTATAGAATGTCACCCCATAAAGAGGTTTTTCAAAGAGAATTGCTGGAAAAACAGTTAAAACAGGGAGTCCTAGAAATATGCTCTGAGCCGTCTGAATACAACAGCCCAGCCTTCTTGGTGGCTAAACCACAGGGTGACACAACCAAGGCTTCTGGTTGGCGTATTGTTGTTGATTACAGGTGGGTAAATCAAAACCTCAAATCATTTTCATACAGCTTCCCAAGAGCTGATGACTTGATGAACACAATAGGTAGGGACAGCCCTAGATTTTTCAGCAAATTGGACGTGTACTCAGCTTACCATCAGATAAGCCTGGCCGAAGAATCTAGACATATCACCACATTTTCGGCCAATGGCACAAGGTACAGGGCCAAAGTCCTACCAATGGGTTTGAAAACATCAGGTCTAGCCTTTCAAAATGTTATGGAGCAGTTGCTGCTCAAATGCAAATACAGAAACGCTGTGGCCTATGTAGACGACGTAGCTATTTATAGCCCCACCTGGGACAGACACTTGGAGGACCTTGATGAGGTTCTAAAGCTGTTTATAAAAGGAAACATTAAGTTAAAATCAGAGAAATGTGAATTCGGCACAACTAAAATGGATTTCCTCGGGTTTAGAGTAAACAGAGAGGGACTATCCCCTTCCCCAGACAAAATTTGGCCCATCAAAACATTCCCTGAACCAAAGAACGTCTCCCAGCTTAGATCCTTCAATGGAATGGCTCAGTTCTACAAGAGATTCATCAGAGGTTTCGCTCACATCATGAAACCACTCTATGAACTACTCAAATCGGGCAAATCATTCAAATGGACAGCAGAATGCCAAAGGTCCTTCGATAAAATAAAAGACTGCATTTGCACAGAAGCCACCTTGAAATTCCCCGAATATGAGAAGCCTTTCATAGTGTTCACAGACGCCAGTGACACGAGCTGTGGAGCTGTGATCTGCCAGTGTGACGCCAATGGTTTTTATAGACCAATTGAGTTCGCTGGATCCTCCCTAAGTGAACAACAGAGGAGATACTCTGTCACAGACAGAGAAATGCTGGGTATCATTTTTGCAGTCAGGAGGTTTCACCACTACCTGGATGGCACTCATTTTACCCTGTATTCAGACCACACTGCATTGGTATCCCTTTTTAATAAAAAGGAAAATATTACCAATGGACGTTTGGCAAGATGGATAGACACCATCATGGCCTACGACTTTGAGGTGAAATATCTCCAGGGCAGGGCAAATATTGTAGCTGACATGTTATCACGGAGGGACTACCCCCCACAGCCTGAGGACCCTGTACCAATGAGGGCCCAGGGTAAACTGATACTACCAGCCAAGAATCTAAGATTTTCAGAAATCTTAATCACCAAATACTACTACCCCGAGGAACCCATCCCAATCAACCCCATACTCCTAGGTGCTCCCAGGTCCATTCTAAAGGGAGGCAAGCCATGGGGCGCCAGCAGCACCAAGGTCAAGGGTGTCATTGCTAGGAAAAACACCCCAGAGAGGCAAAGGGAGCATAGCCTTTGTGAGGAAGTGGAGTTGAACGCCCTCACCAGAGCACAGTCCCATGCCACCACCTGCAGCTCCCATCCCACCTCACCCCAACCAACCCCACAGCCCCAAAAGGTAACTAAAGGCCGAAAAAGAGCGTTGTCAACCAAGTCACCCGTCATCTCAGTCCGATCAGCAAATGCAAAAAGAAAGAAACTGCACCAAAAACTGGAGCCCCTCGCTGAAAAGGCTATAAGATTTCTTTCAAACCATTCCCAATTCAACCCCTCAGGGGATGATCTTAAAGAGGCCCAAACCAGTGACCCTTTCTGTGGCGCCATGTACCCCTATGTCAAACACTCTATTCTCCCTCCAGACCAATCTATGGCGCGCCAGGTGTTGTTATACCATGAGCAATTCGAAATATTCCATGGCATATTATACAAATCAACACATGCCGTGCTGGGAAGAGGTACAGACCCTACCCTACAAATAGTAATACCGGAGGCATGGGCTGCAAAACTCATACAAGCCACCCACTGCTCTCCTTTGGGCGGACACCTGGGTTGTACCCGCACATACAACGCGGTGAGGTCCAGGTACTACTGGAGGGGAATGTTCAAGGCAGTACATGATTTTGTGGGAACATGCCACTCATGTCTAACAACTAAAAAGAGGCCGAAAAATCTAGTAACACCCATGGTCCTGAGAGACCCAATATTAACCGCCTACACACACCTCACAATGGATGCAATTGGCCCCTTTGCCCCGGCAGCTGATGGCAGCAGATACATCCATGTAGTAGTGGATCACGCCACCCGCCATATCACAGCTTGGACCTCAATTGTGCACACCACAGCCACTATCGCGCTTGAATTCTTCAATAGAATTATATGCCAACATGGCTCCCCTAGTGTATTAAACACAGACAACGCAAGCGTATACGCCAGCAATGAGTTTGGTGAAATGTGCACAAAGTTTGGTATCAGGCATGTGAGGGGATCAGCCTTCCACAGCAAATCCCAAGGTTTGGGGGAGCGTCAAAATCTAAGCATTGAAACATGCCTTAGAGCCCTAATTCAGGACCTGACTAACCTGGTGACCGACGCACAACAATACTGGTCCTTTTTCCTACAGCCAGTGGTGTTCTCGCTGAACAACACAACGGCCCCTGTCATGGGTTTCTCCCCCAATATGATGCTACTCGGCCGACAGCCACACCTGCCCACCGAGGCAGCCCTTGGTTTACTAAAAACAAACACAAAAGGGGAAGATTTAGATCAGCTGACTCAGTACATGTTATCCAAAAAGGACAGCATCATGCTTTCAGCAGCCAACAATATGAAAAACAATCACAAAAAGATGAAGGCCAGACATGACAGGAAGGCTGTGGAATGTAATTACAAAGTGGGAGAATTGGTTTATCTACACATTCCATCCCTGTTGAGGAAAGGTACCAGCAAAAAGCTACAACCCACTTATAGCGGCCCCTATATGATAGTGAAGGCAACCAGCCCGGTGACTTTCATATTAAGAAGACTCCAAGACGGTTTCATTTTTAAAAAGGCCGTCCATGCTTCACGCCTAAGGTCGCCGGTTAAAACCGCCAGCGCCAAAGCAGTGGCCACAAGGTTAGAATTCGGCCCTACAAACACCTTAATCAACCCAGATAGATTTAGGCTCAAAAACCCCCTCACACCAATGCAAAAAGCAGCCAATCTAATAGCCAGACCCAAAAATAGAAATGTACCAGCAAAAAGAATCAGGCCCCAAATAGCCAAAGCCTCTCAACCAGCAGCCCCCAACAAGAGGCTGCCGACCAGGACTCAGCGTGTCCGCGGCACCAAATATGGCCTGAGGCAAGCTACCAGGCTGCCAGCTAGATACAGAGATTGAGCGTCCCACTAATCCCACCCCAGCGTACGCCACACACACACCAACTTCGGAATTACACAATTACCTCGCCCCTACCATGAATCCCCATTCCTATAACCTGAGACACCCACACGCCACGCCCACCACCTATACCCGTCGATTGCCTCATCCTCATCATGACACACACACACATGTGTACCCCTGCACCGGCACGTGGCGCTTGGTACAGAGCAATTAAAGGTCACGGTGCATGACCCAGGGGGCCTTAAATGTACACCCACCCCCCCCAAATCACCACAATTAGTGAGCACACCTGACCACCCCATGGGTCAGGAAAGGGCCAACCCAGATACGGAAAACCATTATTCTTGCCCCCAGGCACAAAGCACCGACTCAGCACCTGCTTTACACCCCCCCCCCCCCCCCCCCCCCCCACCCTCCTCGACCCCGACCACATTTCGACACGTGACCACCCCCCACTGATGACCCGACCTACTGTGGTTATTTCCCCACCCCGGGCCGCGAGAAATTGCGAAACACCCCCCCCCCCCCCCCCCACCTACCTACCTACCTTGAACCCCCACCCATCACCCCATCCCCCTTACAAAAACCAACCTTACATACACGACCCACGCTTGTGGCATTACAAAGACTATCTAACCATTTTCATATCAAGATTCATAAATTTTGCTTATTTCAATCAACAATTACACACAAATCTCATTTCCTTGACATTTCCCCCCCCCCCCCCCCCCCCCCGATCTCTTATCCATACCACTATCTTTATACATATTTTCTAGTCAAGGCTTACTATAACATAGATCTTGTACATATTTTTCTGGTGCAGTGCCCCAATGCCCGATATGGAGATGAAGCGGTTTTTGTATTCATTAAACCAGTCGACTATCGGGACCAATGTATCACTTGGTGCGTGCACAAGCACGAACTTGCCAATCCCAGACGGGGAAGGTTGCAAGAACATAAAACCCTGTTATTTATTTTTATTGGACGCGACGGCAGGAAGGCCTCTGTTTAGCAAACTTAGATAAAATGGCTTGAGAAAACACTCAATATATTAATACCGGCTATATCAAAATGGTTATGGCACCCAACCTTTACCGGGTACCCTACCCTAACACATATTCCTTAATTAATCATAACCAATATAATTTGCCCACAGCTCGTACGGGCTGTACCTTATAAGGGATAAAATAGGCCTATTTTTCCCCCTCACACCAAGCATAAGTTCCCAAAATCAGATTCACTGATTTTATATGAGAGATGAGCACGCCCCTAGAGGGAAATAGGCAGACTGAAACATAGCCAACTTCAGGGTTGCCTATCCGTGGCTTCTCTTCAATCTAAGCCTTTTATTCAAAATCACCTTAAAGCTACAAAATATAACTTAGTCTTTCTACATCATTTTTACATCTAGTTTGAGCAAGCCCAATGTTCGATATTCACAACACGCCATTAAAATGGGCCACGCGCTGGTAACAGGCTAAATGAGCAGCTGCAGTACTCCCTGGGATTGTGGGCTCTTTACAGCTTACAACAGTATGACTGTCCTGGGTGAACAAGTCCACGTGGGCATGATCCAACACATTGTAATTCACCCGCGACTATTTTAATCCCCTCCATACGGATGATACCACTGCACTAGGGACCCCTCATCTATAAGCCAAATTGACTAAAAAAAAAAAAAAAAAAAAAAAAAAAAAAAAAAATATTATAACAACTTGTTTTAATTAAAATTATTATACTAATAACATTTTGAATCGCCCACAACCCATTCATTTCCCTTACAACATCCTTAATAATTTAAAAATTCGTCAGTCGAAATCCAATACCCCATAGCTGGCTCCAGCCATCGGATTTCTCCAAACCCACTATTTTCCCCAATCAACCCCCCCCCCCCCCCCCCCCCACCCTTCTCCGAGCTCCTTGCAACACCCTACCCCAGATGACGACACCCCAGCATAATTAACTCTGCCCTCCCAGCCAATCAGGGCTACAACTCAGCCAGCAAAAGACCCCCCCCCCCCCCCCCCCCCCTAAAACCCCCACCCTTGTTAGCGACAGCGTCCGTGCTTAAATACTGGGGTATGAGCAGCTCAGAGTCACTAATCTTAAATGATCAAGAAGCAGAGGACGACGTCCCCAGCAACCACCCAGCAGATCAGCATACCTTCTATACCTATCTACCCCATCATGCCAGGAGCTCACAATCGACCAAGGGCCTACATGAGGTTTGTGATCCGGCTTTTCTTCACAGGTTTTTCCTTATTCCTACCCCCTCCAACCCAACCTTCTACTTTACATTTACCTAGTATACCACGTCTCAGGACCCGTCCCACTTCCTACCACCTGCAACGATTAACTTTATTAATTTTTATTATCCATTCATCCAGGTGGGCGGTACTCCTACTCTGCCTGCTGCAGACTGTGAGCCCCTCCACCTCCTTTCAGCCCATATCCCCCACCATTACCAGACCCAACTTTGGAGTTTTGTTTACAAAACACAGCAAACCACTCCTGAACGGACATTTCATTTACCCACTTAGAATAACCATCAACATCACAGCCGATTTAGAAATCGACAAACCCGACTCCATTTTGGACCTTATTTCTGAATCCACCCACCCCTTTCAGGCTGAAATAGCGACCTTAACTGATTCATTACTAAATTTAGAATACACGAAGGCAACCATGTTAATTGACTCCATATCAAACCACATGAGCCCATCTAGAGTCAAACGAAGCTCAGCAACACACTACACAGCTGACTTACTAAGATCACTGTTTGGCGTGGCCACTCAGGCTGAAATCGAGGCCTTGCTAGATCAGATGTCGGTCATTGACGTGTATTTAGCAAAAGAATTGCATTTTGGCAGAATTACCACCCAAATCTTAACTAACATGACAGACTTCAACTTCAGAAGCCTGTCCACCTTTACCTCCTTTCAAAATGACACTGACATTTCCTTATCCAGTCTAGAATGGCAATTAGCTAGCCTGGGCCTAAACCTAACTTCTGACTTGAGGGATTTAGAAATCAAGAGTAAAATCAATTTCTACAATAATTACCTCCTGGCAGCGGCAAACTCAAGACTGTTTTCAATGCATGAATATAACAGGGATCTCCAAATGCTGGATAATACATTAAATATTTTAAAAACAGGGATGCTACCCAAAAATTTAGTCAGTCACTCTAAACTAAAGGACACCTTGTACTCATTGGCCTTCGCCATGACCACGGCAGCCCCAGGTTTAAAAGTGGTCCCAGTCCCTCTGGAATATTATTACACAAATTCCATACACTCCTACTGGTTTAATAACAGTTTCCTAAGTTTAGAAATACCTGTACCAATCAGTAGAAATTTCTCCTTATTTGAATTATACGATGCCCAAATCTTTCCCATACCAATAGACACTTCTAACACCACCTCTAAGGGCGTCACTAAAATAAATACCATAGCCAGATACCTGGCAATATCAAAAATAGACGGAACCTACCTGGAGCTCAAAGACTTAAATTATGAACCTTGCTCAGTGGGAGTGGTCATCGACTGCCCACTCCCAATACCTATACTAAGACCTGAGTCACCTACCTGTTTGTTGTCGCTGTTTCTGGATGTGGCTGAGGCAGTACACAGGACTTGTGAATTCACGGTAGACTTGCTGGCTGATTTTCCAATTGCTGCCTACCCGGTGTCTTTGAATCAGTTCCTGTTGTCAACCAATGTCGCCCACTCAGTACTCAGGTGCCCACACCGACACGACGAACAGTTGGTGACAGCGGCCTGGTCCTCAGTGACAGTCCCATGCCAATGTGTCTTCATAAACGCCCATATCCGGCTGCAGAACTCCAACCTCTCGTGTGTCATCCCCCAGGTAATGCCTCAAGTAATACACTATACAGTAAACCTCCCAGTTTGGAGACATTTCGGCAATCCCCCATTAAACGTTTCAGGAATTTCAATTTCGAAGCTTCCTTTCTCCCTCCCAATTCCAAATGCGGAGCGGCGCAGGCTGCGTCATATGCAACAAGCCGCCTCATTGGCCGATTGGGCCGGATACCTCGCCGGCATGGCCAATCAAATGGCCCTAGACATCCCACCAGACGCCCTACTGAGCCGCGATTTAGCCCTTTTAGACAAGTTCAGCTCGCACCCGGTTTTCGAAACCGTGGCGCTGCTTCTAGCCGGCCTATCCCTACTTTTGGCGGGAACTGCTCATTATCGCCTCGGAGCACTCGGCATCATACCGGCTATATTAAACACCCCTTCTCTCGCAATGGCTGACTTCGAGCGCTGGAGGGAACAGCTCCAAGACCATAATAAGAAATGGTGGGAGACCAGACTGGCGGAGAATAAGGAAGCACTGGAGGAGCGCGTTCTTGACAATACCACCAGCACAAAGTGGCTAACGCTCGACGTCCTCATCGGCGCGGCCGCCACCATCATGGCGCTTTGGGTTCTAGTGAAAATCTACCGCTGCTGTGTTCGGTGTTACCCCACCTCCACCGCCTCTCCACACCGCAATCCCTACATCGGCTTGAAGCTTAGCAGTGGCTGGAAGACCGTTGTCCTTAAATGCTTACCCGTTCACCACGACAGAAACTCCATAGCTGTCAGGGGTTTTGCACCACCCCACTCCATCCCCCGGATCTCGGCCCCCTTCGGCCGCCATTTGTTGATCACATGGAACTGGGACTTAAAAATGACATTAAATGGTTTTCTCAACCGTGTCCCCCTGCCAACCCGGATCCCAATTCCCATTGTCAAACTACCCCTGGTCCTGTTGGCACTTAGAGGCCAAAGCCCTTCTGTCACCCTGGTAATGGTGTGTCATAACAAGCACACCGAAATCCCTAGTGACCCCAACAATCATTCCCACTGGGAGGATTTCCCTACCCCCAACACCCATGCCGCAGGCCACTCAACATGGTACGAGGCCGGAGAGGAGAGCCCTGCCCACCCCACCCCCACCTCGTCACGGTCTGCAGCCGGCACCCTGGAGGGCTTCCAGCTGCAGCCATCCACGGAAGTGAACTATCCGGCGGAAGCCACCCACTCGCGACTAACAACAGACAGCGACCCAGCACGCAAGGTAACTCTAACCGTTGCCGCTGAGAATCCCCCTCCTATCCCTGTCACAGCCACAAATGTGGCAGCAGACGCTGTGATTTCTGTTTGTAAAGTTCCATCTGCAAATAACAATGAGTCCGCCCAGTGCGATCATTTAATTGACCAGGCGGAGCTCATGATCAAAGCAGCCCAGGAGGAGCAGACCGAGAGGCAGTTATCCGCCACCTCAATACCCCATGGTAGGCTTTGTACATTAAAACTTCTAGTCTTAAGACCACCTTGTCTCGCGGTTGCTGTCGAGTCAGGAGGATATAGCATATACATATATATATTGCTTAGAAAATGCCTCGGCAGCACCCGACGACTACCTAACCCCCCCCCCCCCCATCACTTTGAAGCCACCCACACTTCTACTAGTGTGGGGATGATATTATAATTTCAGCGAGTTCCCAAAATTACCCCAAAAATCGTAATTTTTTTTTAACAAAGAATTTTTTAATTTTTTAACACACACGTTTTACACCTTTGTGTGGGGATAAAATATCCAAAAGGTCAGAAAAAGAATTTTTTTTTAACCAAGATATTTAAATACAACAGGACGCCTAAAAATTTTCTTAAACTTGACCTCTCAGAGGCCAGGCGACCGCATGTGTTTTTTTTTTTTTTTTAACAAATCAGAGAAAAACACATCTCGGGCAACGGCCCCCATGCTATCCGACTCTAAAAACTTCCACAGAAAATCACATGAATTATCACAGCTGATCAAAGTCCCACAACATCGTCCATGAATCAAGTCTCACATGTTTGGTCCTCCCTCATCATGAGATCTGGCGGATCATCACATTTGTATCCCATTAGGGGTGCACTATCCGTCTAAAGCTTGATCGGGTCGAAAATCCATCTCCATATTTTCCAGCCAAATCGCTTGTAAATTCACATTTTTAAGGCCATCTCGCCAACGTGCCAAACAGTAACATTTTTCCTCCAGCTACAATGACGCCTAAAAATAAAAATAAAAGAACAAAATATATAATCGGAAGCCTAAATTATGCTATTTTTCATGACCAATTCCCCCAACGCAAAATTCCAACATCGCCATAGGGCTTACCTACAATTCCCTCTACAAGAAACCCCGTCTCACATAAGCAATTGATTGGCTAGCCCCTCATTTTTACACCTGTTGAATCATAAATGCACCCACCTCTTCATCGGTGGCACCCAGGCGTGCCCCTCCAGGGCCCTAACGGCACCGCCGTAGAACAGTTATACTGAACTAGGTCCACTAGCCAGCGGTTTTGATGCCACCACACGTGCCCCCTGATAATCAAAGGAGGAAGAGAGAAGTTCTTAAAGCGTCTTAATTGACTACAACAATAAACGCCCCACCACTTAATACCCCAGCCGGCTGCGCAACTCCAGACCGTCGCCATTACATCCCTCTCCCGCATTTTTTATTAGAATTCACATCTAAGTAAAGCTCTAATCATTGCAATGCTACTTACCAGGGGAAAGTTACCCGCACCCACTGCATGTGCACAACATGCCCGGTGGGTAAGACCACCGACTCGATGGGAAACGCGAACACCTCAACCATGAAGGTGGCCATCTTGAGTTGGAATGAGCCCCTCATCCAGGCACCGGTCTACAAACCCGATTTGGCATAAATTATGCAAATTAGCACCTCCTGCAGAACTGACCCCTGGCGGGATCCACCACAATCAAAACACCTGCCCTCCTTCAACCAAGGCCAGATACAGGGCCCACTACTACCATAATTAGTATAGACTTCAAACCATTTAAGCCAAAACTTTACAGTTTTTGCACCTTTAGACTTATCAAAACCCATATTAACTAAAACACACAGACACCATTATATAGACTTTTGCTATGAGGTGTAAGCGCTGCCATGAAGGGACATACTTTTTCAGAAAACACAATATTGATCCCAGATCCCCTACTCAACCCCCCCCCCCACCCCCCCCCCCATTTCTCTTTATTTTTCCCACAAATTCGAACAATTTATCACAAACCCCATTAGAAATTTACAACAAACTCCTCTAATGGTTCGCCCCTTGACAGGGCGGTCGCCCACCATGCGCCTTTCTCATTCCACCACCCTTTTCTTTGGAGAAATGAAATTTTTCTCAACACCCCATTCAAGGCTTACCTACCGCACTGACCTCACCTGATTGCCATGAACTGTGTATTGATATTGAGGAGACTTATCCGTGTTGCACCTTGAAATGACCAATAGCCTGTCACATTCAATTCTCCTCTAATACAAGTGTCCTCTACTTATCCTTAATAACAGGGGACATCCAGACTCCCACCAAGGAGTAACCAATGGAGATGAGAGAACGTTTTGGGTACACCCCCTGGCGGAAGGGAGAAGGCGATCACATTACAGCCCAGCACCCAGACCTAGAAGGCTATGCAGGTCTCCTAGACGAAGCACCGCATATGACATCACAACAGGCGACGCCCCCTTCGAGGCCCTATCAGACGATGGCGTATCCACGCCAGACTCTGACCTATCACCTGCGGCCCAAAGAAGACAAATTAGCCCCACCATCTCCCCCTACAATTCCGGAAGCGACGACGACCTGCTTCCGGCCCGTAGGGCGCCACCACAGGGCCTATCCAGCGAAGACCTAGATCCTAATGACCTAGACGTGGCGGGTAACGATTTCCAAAGATGGCCCCGCCAATACACCCCAAGACACGCAAGACAGCCCTACGGATATGACCTATACGCCGTCCCATCCTGGACGCGGGCAGAGCGTGCAAGAGCAGACTGGAGGGAGTGGCTGTACACACAGTCACCAAACAGCCCCCCGGGCTCGGACCCAATAGAGATTCTGCACGCCGCCGACCAAGAGGCACAATCCCGTGGCAGGTCTTACAGTCCCTACGACAGAAATCTTTCAATGGAAGAGAATAGGAGATATTACCGTTCCCGAACATGCTCCATCTGTTATGAGCGCATTTTTCTGACTGATTACTTAAGCGACTCGGATTGGAATCAATCCCCTCCCCCCAGTGACAGCATAAATGAAGCCACCAGCGATATCAGCCCCGATGATAACACTTCGCTCAGCGTCGGATCCCCTGGCCCCCTTGATTTATCCGCACAACTGTACATTGAAGATGACCCCCAGGATGACTAAAAATCATTGGCTATACCTCCCGGCATCACCCACTATCTACCCTTGCCACATGTTTATGTTGTGTGTGTTTGTTTTTGCTTGTTCTTTTTATGGCATTGGGTAGAATTAGCAAGTGAGGATGGAAGCCCCTATAGAGGCTGGTCCTGGGCACCCATCCACAGCCGAAGCAGGGTTACTGGAGGACGACTACCTCCACCCTGACGCTATATGCCTCATGCACTATTTTTAACATTGATTTTTTTTTTAACTTAATATTTATATACATAGGCCCATATAGCCAACATAAACAGTGAACCCAGCCACATGCCCCGCTGGGCGGCCAGGATTTCCCACTGGAACTGAGACCTATTGTCTAACTATTATACCCAAGTTACATAACTGGATACATTTAAAACTACATTGTGTGATTTCTTATAAAAAAGGAAAAGAAACAACTTATCAGACGCTGCAAGCCTTATTGACTGCGACAGCCTACATCGGCACCATTCCAGCCAATTGATACTGCAGGACTATAAGCCACAGCTCTATGTAGAGGGCACTTTCTGCGCCCAAAACATGACTACAGGGTTACCTACACTACTTAGATATTTTGTTTATTGTTTTTCTTTATTTAAAAAGTTTCATTTAAAGGTCTCTCTTCTCTACCCATACTTGTGTATTCCCTTGGACTTGACAGAGAACCTAGAACCATGTTTGTTTTTGTTTTTTTTTTGTTTTTTTTGTTTTAATGCTTTATAGATTTTTGAAACCCTCCTGAGCAGAGACGAGCTAAACCACCCGTCTCTGCCCAGGACGACCCAAAAACAAGATCAACCGATGCATGCCTTTATGATCGTCATATTTACCATGTATTAATACCTTTTATGTGAACTGATTTGATGTTGGGCTGATCCTGTTTGAGACAGGATAGATACTCAGGAATATAATACCCCTGTCGCCCACAAGAGTCATATCTCAGTATCTTGGCTATTCCTCCTGGAAGCCACATTTGTGTATATCCCCTAGTCTACATTACTTGTGAACACCTTTGTGTCAAATTAGATACATATCTCAACATATTTCATTTTTATTACCACAAGTATTTTATATCGTTCGGCGACCCCTACGAGGCGCCCAACTATCATCTTTTTGGTGTAGCTTGCACCCATGCCATGGCACCTGGATGCTACCCACCCGGCTCCCATGCATGGTTTACAGCTTTGATGCCTTACACTGAATGTGCCTATTTGAGCCCACTGACAATTGGCCCGCGCTAAAGACCATTTTTCAAACACCTTTTGACCATTTTCCAAAAAGAAAAATTAACATTTAAAATACCCGGCACTGTTTAGTTACAATTAGCTTTATAAAAACTACCGGTAATGTTACCAGGTCAGCGCCTTCAAAAAGGCCAGAAGGGTCAGGACTCAAATTGTTATATCTATTTTTATTCATACGGTTTGCATTTTGTTTTGCCAGTAGCCACGCCTCAAGACTTAAAAGACCTAAAGGTCTCAATCCATGCTCCCGCACGGACATTTTAATTAGCTTAGAGAGGCCTCTGGAATTATGATTAGAGTTCTCAGTTTATACATGCCATAACTTATCACCAGCCACCTGGTGAATTTCGTGTGCACGAAATAATTATTTTTACCGGTCCTTTTGTCAAGACCTACACAGCAAACAAAGTCAAACCATCAACTCAATGCTTATACCATTTCTTGTGTTAAGCAACCTTATCATCATAAATTAACAAAACCCTGGTGTCGACAGTCTGTCAAATGCTACAACTCTTGCCCAAAAATATCAACACGGGACTTCCCAAACTCTGCCTTAACTTGAATTAATTGTTCACTTAAAATTTTAAGACCTTTCAAATTTAGAAAATCTCAACTAAACAAATTCAAGCTTACGGCAAGTCCTAGAACACCTCTAGGTACCGGTACCAGAATTTTAAAAACATCTTATCAAAATTCAAAAATTAAAGACCCAATGGGCCAATACGAGTTGCTGACCACACACTGCCGTCGCCACCCAACTAGACCAAGGACCATCTCAAGTGGTGGTGGTTTCAGTTGTCCACCACACACCTTCCCTTATCTACAGGTTCACATCACACCCGTGCACTGTGATACACTCACCAGGAGCTGAGTGGGTGTGTGGGGATGTGTCAGGGTGCTGGTGGACGCGCTGAAACCCTACATTTCACAATAATGCACTGTGAGGCCCTCGCGGTGCACTCAGTGACCCTTGGTGGGGCAATCCTCATACACCTGGAGCTTCGCCCCTAGGTGTGGGGATTGCCACACACCTGGAGGGTGCTGGTGTCTGGGTGACTCGTGCGCTCCCCTCCCCCCCCCCCCCCTGGATGCACCCTGCACCCTGGGTGGGAGGGTGGGTCGTGATCGCGCCCCAGGACACCATGTCGCCATCCAGGCAAGGTATGATGACATCGCTGTGAGGCAGGTATATCTTACCTGCCGACCAGCGAGATCGGCTCTCTATAGACATACATAGTATCTACCGGACGTGCCTGGCGAGGGTTCTTCGGTGTACCACCCTCAATAGCACTTATACTCAATAAACTCCATCGTCAACTCTACTCCAGGCGTTCTCCTAATTACTAGTTATGGTAACCCAAGCAGCTACCTAACATGTCCCACACGGGCGGGGGGGGGGGGGGGGTTGCAGCTGGGTATACCCCAATCAGGTCGGAAAGTCGCCGAAATTAGTCTACTTCCAACCATACATCGACAGTACCTTGTTGGAATGCTTCAAACCCTACAGCGACAGTACCAAGGTACGCAATCGTACCGTGGTACTGTTGATCGTGAGTTGTGGGATCCTCCAACTAACAGTACCAAGGTAGATCGTACCGTGGTACTGTCGATCGTGAGCTGTGGGATCCTCCAACAATCAAGTTTACTGAAGTTACTGTCACTGTGTGTGCATGGATCCCGGCATGGATCTCCCCTTCCCACGGCCAAACCTAATCTAGGCTTGAACTTAAACAAACCGATGCACCAATCAGGATGTAGCATGGGGTTGACTGGAGCTGGTTCTGGCGATATGACAAGAATCAGCATCAAGGTTACCCGGCACCCGCGCGCTACCAGCGAACACTGAGTGTTGCACAGCCAGCGTCTACGTCTAGATCTCGCTGATCACAGCGCCCCCTATGAGAAACAACAAGAACTAAGAATGAGGTCAACGCACTAGGCCTACAGATGGCGCCATGCACTACTGACCTACTAAACAGGGTAAATTAGGGCAATATCGCGCATGAAGGCTTACAAATAAGGCTAGCTAATTAGGAGAACGTTGCCATAATTGGACTGGCTCATAAATTGGACCACCCACTTTTCCCAGAAAGTACCTCTTGTGTCAGAAACCTTTAGGATTTTGGCCTAATTTGTGTGCCTCATCATTCTAATTATTCTTTAACATCAGCATAATGACTCTTAATGTGTTGATCCATTGGCTCAAATTGTAGGCCATTAGGCCACCAAATTTGGCAAATCACTGGTAGTCCTACCAATGTTGATACCCCGGTGTTGGTACAACATAGGGGAAGATGGGGTACGGGCCATGGGGTAATAAGGGACACTCTCATTTCAGACTGATATTTTTTACTGAAAGGTAACACTAAGAATAGACTGGACGCCCCCTCAACCGTACGAATGTTGGGCCAACGTTGGTTTGCCAACGTTGATACAACGCTGGCAATTTTATGTTGCACCAATGTTGGGAATATGACCAGTGATTTGCCAACGTTGGTACAATGTCATATAATTCATGTCATAACAACGTTGGTAAACTTATGTTGTAGGGTAAAATGGGGAAATATCGCGCATCTAACCCTGAAAATAAGTCTAAAAATTGGTTGGAATCATACAGAATGATAGAAAACGATTTGCTAATTGTTTTTTCAAGTTCTGCAGACATCTTAAGCAAAACATCATTATATTTATACCATGTAATTGTTCCTGGGGCATGGAGAAGATAGGTCCTATTTATATTTTTCTTCAGGGTTTATTACGTACCACAGTGTTATATCACGCATATATTAGGGTTATATCATGCATCATCCTTTGTACACCTACATTCCATGAAAATAATTTGATCAACAGTTCAATTTTCCCCATTCTTTATTTTTAAAGGATATTCACCTATGACATATGGGTATTGTTCATCCATATCCAAGTCTTCCTTCTGTAGGCCTAAATGCTGTATGAAGGTTGTTAGTGACTTTCATTTTTCATAAAAAAATACCCTAATTAATTAGAAATTAGGGGCAAAGGGTTACCTCAGGGTTATATCACGCATCTAGCACTTTAATACCCCATGAAAGGCAGAAAAGTTGAGATAAAATGTGATTTCTCTATTTGATCATATTCTGTGGTTATATGTCCTTTACGAACATGTTTTACATGTTCTCTATGACTATTCTCCTTCTGTATGACGTCATAGAGACAAACATGCGTGATATAACCCAGGTGCACGATGATATACATGTAGTTTTAAAACACATCCGAAGGCTCTAATGTGTGTAATATATAACTTTGGAAAACAGAGATATTCCATCTATAATCTTTGTGATTCTTAATCACCACCTTTCATTCTAATATAAGAAAATGCTGGCCATATTGTTATAAGAACCCCCTTTTGTTGGTAATGCTAGGTGAATAAGATCTAAAGGATGATATGACCTTGCATCACCTCTTGGCCCTTTAAGCTGAGATTAAAGTGAAGTACAATGTACAGAGACATAAATAGTTGTTTCTATGATGAATGAATGATGAATCTTGATGCCATGTCTTTAGTTACTATCTAACTACTAAATAGTTATCATTTGAGTGAATAATGATATATGGATGTTGGGCCAATGTCAGAATATTTTACGCTGAAGCTTCGTTTAATTGATGTTTAGTTTTATGACACCAGGTGGCAGTTTGTTTCATGAGGAGATTTTCATGGATGCTAAGAACACCATTTTTGTGGTTATAAGAAAAATATATAGATAAACAGCTGTAAGGTTTGCTCGTCAGGTTCGGTCCGTATGGGCCCTATGGACCTGCTGACCAGCCTTCGGTTGTGTTGGTTTCTATCATCATATTGTTTTCTCTGTAGCCATCCTAGGGTGACTTCTTCTCATGGACTGGCATTACAAAGTGTCATGAAGCATTTTATAAAGCTCTCATAGACTGATTCCTAATGATTAGGCGGAGACTGGAGAAACTAGCACCAGGACCCACCAGGTCATTTTCAAGACCCACCCACCCCCCTGTCACACTTTGTCACACATCAGCCAACACCCCCTAGAAACTTATGTCACAAGTGCGCAGACACCCCCTCCCCCCCCCCCCATGCAAAAGTAAGGTATCGTATCAGAGTTCTACCCATAGTTCTAAGATCATATATGCGTTATGATTGGGCTAAGCAATAGAATATCATGTGTTGAATATATTCTTAACCAAGTGCTTGTTCAAAAAGGTTTATTACAGTTTATTTTTTACTTAAATGGATTTCTATCATGCTGGTCAAATATTACACCCAAAGAGTGCACCCAGACTTTCGCATTGGCCCAATCTTGTGAGACACAGCCATCAGTCAAATTATGCAAGTCTTTCTAAATGGTTGGTGATCGATTTTGCTGTAATAGCATATATTCACTAGAACACTGTCCAAAGTGACCATAACATATTCACATGAGTACCGTATTTCCCCGTTTATAAGCCGGGCCCCGGATATAAGCCTGCCCCGTTTATAAGCCGGGTCAAAGAGGGCATTAGGTTCAATATAACCTGGGGCCCGAATATAAGCCGGGGCAAGGGCTCAAAAGTCATCAGGTAACACTTGTCTGTTCATAACTTTGCATCTAATTGGAGTATTTACATAAATCTTGCGGTTATACAAATGACAGTTAAAATGATAAACTATAGACATATTTATGAAGGTGCTCAGCTTATATCTTGATGAAGTTTTCGAGATCTATTCAAATATATTATTGAAAAGTACAGAATTAATCAGAAAATATGACTGGATGTCAGAGAAATTCCCCTTGCAAAATATTATAAGCCTGCTCCGTTTATAAGCCAGCCCCGTTTATAAGCCGGGTGAATATACCACTTGAAATCAATATAAGCCCGGGCTTATAAACGGGGAAATACGGTATTCATGAGTTAAGTGAGTGGTCATCATTATTGAACAACGGTGGGGGTTAGGTAGATTTTCGTACGCACACACGAAAATCTTCCCCCCGCCTTGAGACCTCTAGAAGGGGATGAATAATGACCACTCTCTTAGTAGTAATCTATTGAACTAAATCTATTAAACATTCCACCCTAGTATAAATTTTATGGCTCAGCGATCCTCAATTCATGGATCCCTAACAGTGTTGACAGGAACAACAGGTGTGCTACTGTTATCCTGTGACTTCTCAGGTTTTAGGAGACCAGTAACACATGTCTTTGTATCCGAAGTGACAAATTGATTGGATGCCAATTACAATCAACATTCCTTGCACATTATTTTGGATAGCTTATTGTGTACATTAGGACATGCAAAGTCACAGGTCCAATGGTTATCAATAATGATATACCTTCAAAAGAATTTCCAAGGGATGTAGGCTGTTATGTTTTAGACAATGGATGGTGCTTACAAACTACCAGATGGATGTACGCCTGGATTGACACAAATAACACAGGCTTGTATGACATGTAAACATGGTGGCTGACTTACTCCAGAATTGACACTAATTGAAGCCAATAAAATTAGCTCATAGAATCTCCAATCTGCAACAAGCTTAACCTAAGGCCCTAACTGTTCTATTAAAGCTTTACGTTATAAAATAGGTTTTATTTTTATTTTTTATGGAATACAGCAGTCCCATTGACTTAACCAAAGAGGTCTGTATTATACACCACCTGTTAAATAACCCACGGCCGTATTACACGACCTGTGACGTCATCAAAACGGCTGTTTGTTTACATTTGAACGGCGTAGAAAGAAGCCATTTTAGCCTATTTAGGCTCCCCCCTACCATAATTTTGGTATTTTGAATCGAAAAAGATAAAAAATAAACACAAAGGTACACTCATTTAAGTCTGTTGACTGGGTTATTTCACTTGTTGACCCTCGGGCCGCATTTCACTCGGCCTATGGCCTCGTGAAATACGGCCCGAGGTCAACTCGTGAAATAACCCAGTCAACAGACTGAAACTCGTGCACCTTTGTCTATGTATTTTCCAAAGTGTGACGTCACACTGGGCTTGACACTCCCCCACCCCCCTGTCACACTTTGTCACACTCTGACCAACACCCACCCACCCCCTCCAGTGTGACGTCATTTATGGATGCCCCCTTTTAAAAATGTTAGCTATATCTTGATTGCATGTGATATAAAGAACAAATAATTGAAGTTTAAAAAAAATTGTTTGTCAATTAATTTGTGGGTCACCTGTTGCCCTTAATTGTCCTTAGATAATGACCACTCCCTTAGGCCTATATCCAATTTGTAATTGCAAAAGGTCTGGTTTTGACGGAGGTGTCTTTGATGGGAATCTGGTAAAATAAGAGTTAAGAAAAGCCCATATGTCGCCATGTCGAGTTCAGGGATCTACCTTCCTAATTTTGGATCAGGTGGAACACTACAATTTGTAGCAATCATGTTCACATAACGAAATCAAGGCCAAAATGTAGTTCCATGCAACTATCCAACATTTAGACCGTCGCCAACCACCCGCAGTCGTGGCCGAGTGGTTAAGGCGATGGACTCGAAATCCATTGGGGTCTCCCCGCACAGGTTCGAATCCTGTCGGCTGCGTATATTTTGCACCATAATTATATTCAGTTGCAGTCAATCAATGAGGATAATTATTGAATATTTGTAAAAAAAAAAAGCTGGAACTGCTCTGGCAGTATCGTTCCCTGTTTTACTAACACGTGTCAAATTAAACAAGGTTTCACACAAAAGCGTTTCCTCCCCGACGGGGAATTGAACCCCGGTCTCCCGCGTGACAGGCGGGGATACTAACCACTATACTATCGAGGAAGGACTGGCTGCCAATACGACAAACGTGTTTAGATTGTTCCTACACCGTACCGTGCACTGTAGCATGTAAAATTAGGAACCTTCAGCAAACCCGCTAGATAGGTTTGAAGTGTCAATAGAGACCTATAGCAAACCCGACGTAGCTCATTTAACGCAGACGTATCCTATCCTTTCGGCACTGCTACGTCAGCGTTTAATGAGCTTTTACGTGGTTGCTAAAGGTCCCTATTCTCACCGAGCGTTTCCCACTCACAATTCTAGGGATTCTAGTAGGCCTACTGTTCTAGTCTGGTATGTGGTAAGTGCGAGTGGTGAGAATGCCCTTTTAAAGGCTAAGACTTCTCAAACCAAATCATGAAATCCTTTGCCAGGGTCGTTGAGTTTATATAACACTTCAGTTAAATTTAGAATCGCCCAAGCACAATCCCTGAGATCCAGGCATGTCCTAGCCCTGTAGGATGGTTTTCCCTAGCAAAGTACCCCAAAAATAATGGCTCAGGCAACCAAGAAATAGGATGCTGATTGTTCCCTTCCAGCAATTCACTGCTCTACATAAGTTGCACTGGTGTGACCAGCAGTTACACTATGCCAGTGGTATAGTATACAATACTATTGATACCCACCAGTGTACTGACCGTCTAGACTACCACTCGTGTGTCCACAGAAAACGGTATACTACCCCTTGAATAGACCATATCCCATTGATTCGGTTAAAAATAAACACTTAAATACACAAGGATTCCTTTCTGCATTGTGTATCCCTAGAAGCCTAGTTCAATGATTAATTTAAGGAGATTATGATAGCGTTATCCTGGTTTTACAGGATGTTTCATACCAAGCCAAGCCTGATTCATGGTCCCCCTACCAATTTCACCTGACCAGGCCGGGTCAACTGGTTCAAGGTAATAGAGTTGTCCAGTTGTGCTCTTCATGGCTGATTGGGGATCAAACAAATGCAGTGCCCTGTGCTGGGTGCAGCCAGTAGGGTTTGTAAACTACACATGTGCAAATCGATCTGAGAGACTGCCAGTGGTACAGTTAGGAACTACATGATCAACTCTCCTCCAGTCTCAGAGATCGGCCCCTTTACGATGGGTAGGCTATATGTACCCCTAAATTCGACATGGCGACATCGCCATTCCTTAAAATCAACATGGCGACATGGCCATTTCTTAAAATCGACATGTGACAATTCGAAGAAGCTTAGTGACATAAAGAAAAAATCCTCATTTGGAGTACAGTAGATTACCTAACTTTTTCTTCAAATTTTGTCCCTGTAAGTTGTCAATTTCCCTAAATGTTCCCGGGGCCTGCGGCCCCAAGACCCCCATGTATGAATCCCTTAGTGACATGGCTTTTCCCTAAGTGACATGTGACATGGTCATTGCTTAAAATCGACATGCGACATGGGGACCCCCCCATCTACCCTGCTTTAAGGGAACATTCACAAATGATGTCACCTTTTTTGGGATCATTTTCAGGACCCCCCCACCCCCATGTCACCTTTTGTCACCTACATGCAATAACCCCCCTAAGAAAGACGTCACTAATTTTGAAGATCCCCCCCCCCGGCCAGCTAACCCTCTAAATGCACAATCTTACACAATTCAAATAAGTACAGACATGAAATGCATACACCAATTGCCTGGCAAGATTTATATGAGACTTTCATAGTTTATAGCCACTGAAAGAATAGTTCTATTATAATCTGGTGCAAGTGCCAGGTATTAAATAAGCGCTAGTCTTGAATAAGCAATTGGGCTATAGGAATCTTCAAATATATCATGCCCATTTTTGGGCAAACATCAACTATTGTTAATGCCATGGCTGGACAAGCATCAAATATAGTTGATGCCATGGGCTAGGCGAGCATCAACTATAACTTTGTTGGAATTAATAAAGCCTGTCTCGTATAAGCACCTGTCTTGTATAAGCACAGGGGGTCATCTGCCTCCATATCAATAAACCCTGGCCCACTTATATATGACAGTACAGTTTGGATTTAATCATTCATAAATGTACATGACATCTTATGCCTGAATAACCCCTAAACTACCCTCACTGATATCTGGCTTTGTCTCACCAAAGTGCTGCATGTGCAAATGGTGATGTATATGACCGGGTAATGTATTTGAGCAGCAACCTCCAGACAGCCCCAAATTTGTTTTACATTATCCTTGAAGAAATCCTCGTTACATAGTTGTATAATGTTACATTATATTACTGTCTCTGTATCTGAGATAAGTCACATTTAAGTTGCCATGCCTGTCAAATACATCACTGTCTTGACCTGCATGACTTTAGGGAGAGTATATTTGTCCTATAGTATCGTAGACATATACATTGAGGGCTGGTACTAATCTAAGTCACTTTCTGCCCCGTGTGACAATGGCCAATTAGTTGCCATTCCTGCTAGATACAGTAGAGGTACTCTTATCTTGACATCGGTCTCAATATAAACAGCATCAAGAGACATTGTGTTATTATCTTAGGGAGTGTTCATTTATTAGTTACAGGGGGGGGGGTGGTGGGTTTGGGGGGGGGGGCGTAAAAATTTCAGACCCCTCCCGAGGGGGGGGCGTAAAAAATTCTGCCCCCTCTTGAGGGGGGGGCGTAAAAATTTAAGCCCATTTTTAGCAAAAAAGCCCGCGCGTTACTATAGTTCAAAGGGGGGGGGCGAAAATTTTTCGCCGCCTTCGGCGAGGGGGGGCACAAAACGTTCCACGCGCTCTCGAGGGGGGGGCGTAAAAAAATTTCGCCCCTCCGCGCGAAATCTCACCACCCCCCCCTGTAAATAATAAATGAACACTCCCTTAATAAGTCATTTCTTTTCATTTTATACATCCTCTATATTGTTGCTTTTATTCATGAATATGTCTGAACTTAAAAAGGTGATGTCACACAGACCTTGACCCCCCCCCCCCCCCCCCCCATGTCACTTTTTGTCCCTAAACTCAGAGACCCACCCACCCCCTACCAGGTGACGTCATTTGTGAACGTTCCCTAATGAGCTTTTACGTGGTTGCTCAAGGTCCCTACCAAACCACGTAAAAGCTCATAAAACGTAGACGAAACAGTGCTGAAAGGATAGGCTACGTCTGGGTTAAATGAGCTAGCTTACGTCAGGTTTGTCCCTCATAGCTCATAAAACACAGACGTAGCAGTGCTGAACGCAACCACAAAAAAAATAGGCCCCTACCCTTATCAAGGGCGATGAGATGGCCTCTTACCCTACATATAAATATGAAAAAGCCGGATAAATCTGGCATCGGAGAGTTACGCCTTACGGTACCCTTTTCATAAAAAAATGCCTGAAACGGGCCCAAAGCATGCACCTTCCGTTGGAATCGTGTTCACACATAGAAACTGATGCTGAGGGAGTACCCCGCCCCTCCCGCTTTTCTTTCATTTTGAACAACAGGCCCGAGAACAACATGATATAAGATATTGATTGCCACGTGGCCCCGACCACGTGGCCCGCGCACGTGCGCCATCAAAACAACAACACAGGAAATAGCGGTACGTCATGACAGTGACGTCATTAATTTTAGTTGCCGTGCCGACGTCAAGCGATGTGGAACTCCGAAGAATACACTGTTTTTTCGGCTGAGAAGAGGGACGGATCATAGGTTCATTATGACACAATATGGGGTATTAAGGCCCTGGAGGATTTACTTGATGGTTTTGCTGTTAAATTGTCCAACTTCAGGTCTGGCTTTAGATACAACGGAGCCACAGACAAAGCAGACAAAGTTGCCAGGCGCAGAGGGGGCAGCGTTGGCCATTGATATTGTCATCCAAGCAATGGAGCACAATCATAATATATGCCCCGTAAGTTATGGCGACGCAGATTATATAACCAATTCTTCAATCGGTTCAAATCACGATATCACATTCCAGTCGTTGGATTATAAGCAGAACTTCAAGTTGGCTGCGTTCGTGGGTTGCAAAGAGGATTCGGATTTGGACGCGATAATGGATCTGGCCAGAAAAGTGGTTCTTGCGTCTGGAAAGGTAGATTTTGGTGAGTAGAACTGAGATACGTTTGTGTACAAATAGGCCTACTGCATTGATATTACTTGGCTCCCTGTACGACCAATATCTCAGCCACTATAGCCTAACCAAGTTTAATAGTGATGTTTTTGCTCCCTGTCACAGACCCTGTACTAGTCACTGCAACCAGAGCTAACCAGGCTGCCAGCTGGTTACCAGGGCAGGGTTCTATGAAAATTCTATGGGTAGAATAACCCGTAGATCTATAGACCCCTAAAATCGACATGGCGACATGGCCATTTCTTAAAATCGACATGGCGACATGGCCATTTCTTAAAATCGACATGTGACATGGGCCTGATGCTATGCCTGTAGGTTGTCAATTTTTCTAAATTTTCCTGGGACCTGCGGCCCCAAGACCCCTATGTATATGGCTATGGTATGTATGAGTCCCTTACTGGCCTTAGACTTAGTGACATTAGTGACATGGCTTTTTCCTTAGTGACATGTGACTTGGTCATTTCATAAAATTGACACGTGACATGGGGACCCCGCCCCCCCCCCCTATCTAGACCCCCAATTCTGGCAGATTTTTCAGATTCTCTAGATCTCATCTAGATCTAGTCTATACTCTATAGTTTTCTTTGAGTGGCCTAAGTATTAATACTGTGTTTTCTCTTCTCATCTCCCTACCAGATGCGATGGCAAAAATGCTGAATGACACACAAAGAATGCAAGGGACGAGACAGGTATATTAAGGGCAATGTTCTCAGGGGCCTGTTTCTTAACAAGTGTTTCTTAGACCGTTATATTCATGTCTTAATAGATCGGAGATAATATAACAAGAGGTAACGAAAAGTAGCCTGTTGCAAAAGCCGAAAAATTAATATTTCAAATTTTGTTATTTTAATAGAAATATTAGTATAACGACTTATGAAACAGAATTGCCAATTTTTCGGCTGTTGGTTACCTTCAAAGTAGTTATATTAGGACATTTCTAGATATATTAGCATTCAATATATTAAGCTATATTAGTGCTACCGATATACTAAGAAAGATTAGAGACAGAGTATAGTGTGGAATCCCCGTTAGACAGAGGGGGTTCCCCAGTGCAGGAATAGCTGCAGGCGCAGAACAGTGCTGCCATCTAGGTGTGTAGCAGCAGAAATTCTCCCTGATGTTGGTGGCGCCATCTTTCCTCCATAGTACTAACTTACAGGTCAGTCAGTAAGGCCCCACCAGCAATGATAAATACCACATACAACAACAATAATAATAATATAACGCGAAAAATTAACAAAGCAATCAGGATCTTAATAGAACGATGAAAACTGTGTTTCTCGCCCCACCAGCAATGATAAATACCACATACAACAACAATAATAATTAATATAACTAGAAACATTAATAGAGCTTCTGTGTGATACCACTGCAGAATGAAGGGTTTAAAATGCACATAGCTTAGTATGTAAGCCCCCACAAGTAATGAAAATAATCGCATAGCACAACAATAATAATTAATATTACTCGAAACCTTAATACAGCTAGCAACATTTTGATATATCGCTAAAATGTCCAAGTCCAAATTGCGTCTTATTAGGTATATAAGTACTGCAATATAAATATTTTTTGTCCAATTTTTTTTTTCACATATCCTGTATACATATACAAGAGATCTGTGGAAATTTCTTTTTTATTAACCAATTCTATATAGTTTATGCCCACCCCTCGACATGGTCCTAAACAGCTATACTAAAACAGGCTAAACGATATATTAACGGCCTTAATATAAGGCTAGTGTAACGCCAAAAAGAGGTTTAGCAACATGTTACGAAATCATTGTATTAGTGAAAACGAGTTCTATTAGTAGAACGAAGACAAATATAGCACTGGTATAGCATAATTACTAATATATCACCTTTAGAAACACCAAAAAATATCGTTCTATCAAATATGGGTTAAGAAACAGGCCCCAGTAGACCCACATTATCTGGGTTGTTCATGAATGGGAGGGGATAAGGGCGCTAGCGAAGGTCCTCAAATTGCCTCACAGTTCCTATTTTAGCTCAGGGTGGAAGAGGGCATCAGAATAACATTATTCAATGGATCTCAAAAAAGCGCAGGTGCGGCTTTTAACTATAACTTATAAGGCTAAGTGCAGGGCATAGAGCTCATGGTAATAGAGGATGTTGAAATCTATAACCGCAGGTGTGTTAAGACCGAGAGGAAACACTATGGCAATCAGATTTGCCTGAAGATCCACCAATCCCCCTCACCCGTTGTTAAATAATATGGGGGTAGATGGCTAAATCCCCCCCCCCCCCCCCCCCCGCATCTACACCCCTAATAATCACCACTCCCTCACCTAGATATATAACTTGTGTGTTTTCTGATCAGTTTGTGCTGGGGCAGTGGTCAGTGTTCATGGTGGCCGGTATAGGACTATTGGCCGCCCTCTATGTCCCCCTGGTCGGCTGCTGTTTCTGCTGTTGTCGCTGCTCTGGACGATGCGGAGGAAAACTGACCCTGGGACATGCTCGCCAACACAATAAATGCTGGTGTCTTACTACTGGTTCACTCCTCTTCTTCTCCATGGCAGTTCTCCTGTGAGTAGCCAAATCTATTAATCAAGCCTTTTAGGGGAAGCGTAGTGTTTTAATGCAATATATATGCCCTTTGACGTTATGATGCATGAATGCAGCCCTGGGGAGTAATGTGCCAATTTTCCTAACTTATTCGCATTCAAATAGTTTCCTTTTTTCAGGGTTATAAGAAGGGTTTACTCACCCTTCTCATCATCTCAGTAAAAAAGCAAAACCAAAGAAGTGATCTTTAAAAAAAAGAGAAAGAAAAAAAAAGGGCCAAATATTTAGGGTTGGTCGGGATACCTGAACACAACCTTTTATTTTTTGTTGACCTCATAGAGACTATAACATTGGGCCTAAAAAATAGTCGTGTTCAGGTAACATAGCTAAAAAATAGTGTCAGCAGGTCGATTATTTTTATACCAAATCTTTTTAAAGATCAGTAGAGAAAATTTCTCCCCAATTTCTTATTTTTATCTTTTCAGTCAATAGTACAATCTCAAAAATGACTTCCTCAAAAAAAGTATTTAGGGTAGGCCCAAAAACATAGGGTCGGTCGGGATACCTGAACACAACTATTTAGTTTTGGCCTCGTTCTGCAGGTTTGGTATGGGCGGTATCTACATCATGGGACTACGGATGCTGAAGACACCAGACTACTTGATGCACGTTGCCAACTTTACTGTGGATGATGTCATGCTGTACACGGACGAAATATTTGATGTAGGTATTTTTCACATTCCATTATAAAATAATTGACTCAGGGTAAACTGAGTTATACTAAATGCCTGAACCATGTTTTAAGACGTTTTTGTTACATGGGAGAAGTGCTGTCACTCACTCTCCATGGCCCACAGCCATTAGATATGACCATGGAGAGACAGGCAAGATCGGGGGACAAATGTTTCCTTCGAAAAGAAATGTGAAATGTCTTTCCTTCTGCATGAAATTCACCTGCGATCTTCAGGTACTGATTTCTCTCTCTCGCATAAACTCTTAACTATTCTTAAATTGCTACCCTCTAAATGAAAGCCACATAGGGTTCAATGTTAAAGCAAAGATAGAAATCACATATTTTGCCAAAGTGCCCCATATTTCTCTCTTCACATGCCGAAAGGCCATCTTGTACACTGGAAATACCCTCCAACACACAGTAAAGAACCATCTAAGTACTTAAAATTAGATTTAAATGAAGACAGCAGAACAGACCAACACAACACAAACATAATAGTTCGTGTTGCTACCGTGGTTCAATGGGTGGTGCCACTGCAACTCCTCGTGCACTCCGAGAACTGCGTGAGACAACACAAGAGTTGCCAGCGACAGCGTCAGGATAAAAGGAGCGTCCAGAGCAGTTCAAAACTGTACCACCCATATCATCGCGATTTATCGTCTGATTGACTGGCTTTTTGATAGGGACAGAAGGCGGTGTACATGCCCGCAGCCTGCAACTGTTGCCCACACCCACCTGCACACCCACACCCACCTGCTCTCCCACACCCACCTGCTCACCCACACCCACCTGCTGGCCTGAAATGGAATAACATGTATGACACATGACTTTAGGGTACTTTTTAACAAGGAATTCATTTCTGATGCCAGAATGGACCAGTGAATGATCATAAGGGAGTACTATATCTAAGTACATGATAAGCTACAGATTCAGCTTACCCTGAGTCATCTGTGAGGCCACTCACACGCTCAATCTTTTAATGTATGAAAAGGGGGACTGAAAACTTGTGATATTAAATGAATAGTTGATTTACTGTAACTATGCCACTTCAATTAAGTAACGACGTTTGTGTTTGGGCACAGAATAAGAAATATATACATCTTTGCTTTAGGAGAAAGATATGTGGATGGGTGGTTTTATGGTCATGGTTAATAGCATGTCCAATCATGGGCTTTTTAACTCTCAGAAGCATTCTATTTTTTATGATCTATATCTTTGAATTTAGCACAGTTAAAACTCACAACTTAGATTGATATCTTACCAGTACACGGCATTAAGGAGACCCTTTATAGATATGCAGAAAGTGAACTGTCTGTATATCTGAGGTGGTATAGCAGCTTTAAAACACTGCGACGCTTAAAGTGTTGAGTGAAAGTCTGCTGCAATAGCTATCATGTATTACAGCAACTGGACCAAGTAGCAGATGAAGATCTAAGCTTTACTGTGGCTGGAATTGGAGACCTTGTCAGCAGTGAGTCAGCATCATGTTGGGACTGATACCAAGTCAATGTATTGTGTCAATTTTATGAATCCTCATGTTGTTAATCTTACCTGTTTCATGACTTCATGTTCCCCCGTTTTACATGCATTGATACAACAATGAACCGAGATTGATATACATCAATCTCGTTTCATTTGAAATCTACACTAATTTAACGATTTTGGAGAAATCTGATAATATGTGCACATTAGAGCATTGCATTTGATTTTACATACAAAGATAATGAGACAGATCTCAGCCCCCCCCTCCTTCTATAGTCCAATATAATCTTCCTTCCACAGTGTGGCTCTGGGAACCGACACTATAAGTATGATCCGACCCAGTGTTGCCGAAAACTTTTATGTACACAGGCCAATGTGGCCTATGTAGTGAGATCTTACACAGGCCATTTGACTTCTACACAGGCCACATGAAACCAGTGTGTATACATTGATGTCATATAAAAGGATTTCATACTCATTTATATTGATAAATACTGATGTTCTTTAATGATAACAGCCAAAATGTATTGAGAAATGTTTTAATTTATTGAAAAATGGTTACATGGCCATAACTTTGCTTCTAATAGGACTATCTGGAAAAGTCTTCCACTGTTGTAAAGCTATGGCCACGGCCGGCAATTGTGGCTGATGTCTGAAGGTCTTACATCAGCCATTACGATTCTACATCGGCAAAAGCCGATGTGCCGATGTAATTTCGGCAACACTGCGACCTCAAATCTTTGCTGGGTTTGGGCAATGCTTCCTAGGGACCAGCAAACAGGAACCGGAAAGTATGGTGGGAGTTACAGTTTAATTTTTGTTCAATTTTTGTTTCAGATTCCGGAGTCCACATTTCAGAACAGTTCATGACAACAGGTGGACTAATAATGACAGATATACAAAACCAGATGGCCACCATTATAACAAGTGAGTTGTCACCAAGTGCAGTTAACTATACATGCTGGAACCAAGCAACCTCATTGTCACTTAGTAGTGGTCAGCTAGTCACTCATTTTTAAAATGCTTGAAATTAGGATGAAATAATGGAAAACTGTCGGAAATATGTGACAGAACCCGTAATATATATATCAACATATGGACATAACAACGCGGCAAAAATATGATAGGATTGTTATGTTATATGTGATATATATGTCTGCTAGATTACCAATTAAGATACCATAAGACGCTGTCTGAACTGAAATGACATGGCAGGACGTCAATGCCCAAGGTCACATTTGCTAATGACACATTTTGATGCGTGGCAAATGATACACAGGCATGGGATCACAATACCATCATAGCCATGGCATCGACTGTACGCAGAAGCCTCGTCGTTAAATAATGACCACTTGCTAAAAAGATGATAACTTTAAAAGAAGTCCATAGGCCAAAAAAAAAAGTTGTGTACAGGTATCCCGACCGACCCTGTTTTTTGGTACTACGGTACTTAATTTCTTTTTCAAGACATTTTTGGTGTTTTTCCTGCCAAGTTTTTTTTTTTGGCTGAAGTATTTTTTTGACTGAAATTATGTCAAAAATGGAGGAATATCCTCTCATAACCGTTCTAAAATAATTTGGTAAAAAAAAATCAACGTACCAACCCTATTTTCTTTGGCAATGTTACCGGAATACAACTTTTTGGCGAGGAGGCACCCAGACTAAGCACTCCAAGTGCTACTCCCCCTCCATACCACTGGCTGGGGTCGACTAGCCTATAGTTATGCAAGTTTCAGATTTCCATTTTCCATTTAAATAATTAAATACAGCAGGTAATCATGCATTTTTTTCAGCAGCATAATGAACACCCATATCTAAACATGTTGGGAAATGATTTTTTTCACAAAAAATAATAAATCTTTTTATATTTCACTTTTTGATGAAATCAATAATTATTTGGCAAAACTGAAGTTGCAGCAGAGTGAATATCATCTTCTCTGCTATATAAACCCTATTTCTGGTGAAACAAGCTCTACATCAAGCATGACAAATGAAGCTAAAAGTGTTGCTGTTCCCATATCTTCTCTTTGTTACCCTTATATTGGTTTCTGTCACATCACAGTAGATCGACAAAACAACGGGTCGTACTGCGGCCTTTCAGCAGAACGACACGCCATTTTGTCTGGCATGTTCCTCCCACTCCCGACAGTCACAGGGGGCTGTAGCCTACATCATGCGCAATTATCTTATTTTGAGGTGGAATCGATGAATAACAACCTGCATTTGTCAATATGTATAGTCAGTTACTGCAAAGTTTGCTAAGAAATTTGATAAATTGAGCCCTAAATGTCTCGGAATACACATTTGCAGATAGCGCATCCAACATATATTTTGGTAAAGACAAGACTTCACTTGTCGACGCAACTCATTTCACAAAGACGAGTCTGTCAGTATTAAAGCCTATTAGCCTTGTTACCTTCAGAAAACATTGTATGTAGGGGGGTTGGGCCTAATTCATCCATTTTGAGTCCAAATATAGAATGTTTGGCGAGTCTCAAATTTCCTTTTGCTTGACGCCAGAAAGACGTCGTCTCTGGCGTGATACTTCTCTCGACCAAAGCAGGTCCTAATACATCGATTCCAGCTCCAATAACCCCCCCCCCCCCCCGTACACCACCAATATTGATCAAAATAGGCACAAAATACATCGATTCCACCTCATAATTAGCTCTAATTCTCCTCCCTCCTTCCCCGACTTATACGTGTCTGCCCCCTTCCTTGCCGCCTGCCGCCCAAATGGTGGCGGCTGCCGCGTGATTCCCCTTTAAGGACGGCAAAAGTTATGGTGCTGCCACCTGGTGGCATTTTTTGGAAACACTACATAGGCCTACACAGAATGGGAAATAGACTGGACGCCCCCCCCCCCTGCTCTGTGGCAATGGTAGGGGGGGGGGGGCAGAGGTGATAACAAATTAATGTTGATCCCTTAACTTTGATATCGATTCATTTCCTCTTCATTTATTGATTACAGAGGGGGCTGGTGAGATTTCAAAAATCTTGAATTATAGACCTAGCAAGGCCTAGGCGCAGGCTAGTTGCTAAAAAGGGGCATACTTTCCCCCCCCCCTCAAGAGGGGTCAGAATTTTTTATGCCCCCCCCCCCACAAGGAAGGGTCGAAAATCTTACTGTAGGCCTAATTACTGTCATATTTGACACGTTCCTTTGTGTTTTTTAGACACATTTTTTCTGGCACTATACTATATCGGGAGGCAGGAAATCTGAGTTTGAAAAAGACAGGAGACTATTCTATCTCAAAAAAGATAAAACTCGCCCACTCCATTAATTCAAGGTTGAAATCCCTAGACAAAAGAAAAATTGGAAAAAAATGAACTGCCCTCACCATTATATGAAAAACAAAATCAGTAGACCAACTTTTTCATTTGATGTGGCCTTATGGGCCTCCGAGCATACTTTGTCTATTATGGCAAACTTTTCTGATCTATTTTACCTAACTATATGACTACTAGTTTGTTCAAAGGCCATATTCATAGTCGGATGTCATTTAAAAACATTGGGTTAATGGCACAATTGTCAGGGAAATTTAATATAAAGCCAGGGAAAAGTCAGGGAATTTAGAACTACTTTCTGGTCGGCAACCCTATTCAACATTACCCGTATTGTTTTCAGCACATAGCAATATGGAGAGCCTGCTATCCAATATGAACGTCCTGATAGCGGACATCCACAGTCACTACAGTACACTCGATACCCATCTCACCGATACCAGAACTAAAGTCAAGGACAATTATGACAACTGCGGCAGCTCCAGTATCGAGCCTGCCGACTGTCCCCTCCTGCCCACAGACACAGACGTGCCACCATCCTATGACTTCACACAGGTAGACTTGTTAGGCCACTCAAAACAAACTCTCATCACTGAAAATTACTCTATTGTTTCTCATCACGGAAAGCAATATAGGTATATTTGGTATCAAATTAGAGCTCACATTAAAGGAAACATGCGAATTTACAACTGTTGCATATCATTAATCTTTTAATTACTTTTTCTTCTTTATTTATTTATATTTATATTTTTTTTGTCGGGGTGGGGAGTTGTGTTATGCTAACATGAGGTCTTAACACACATACCCTATACATCATGGGTGTTGAATCAGATTTTGAGAGTTTGTCATCATCAATTTCCCATAGTTTGTGATTGAATGGCTATGTGAGTCGTCATTGGGTTGGTAACACCTTGTAATACATGGAAAAGTATAATATTGAGAGATCAAACATCTTTCACAGACACCAACGTTTGGGGACCAGGATGCATTTGCATCAGCCATCACATCTGCCGGCTTATCAAGCATTAAGAGTCAGGTAAAGAAATTATGCTGCTCTACTTATCCTACCATTTATAACCCTTCAAAGACCGCATAGTGCTTTAATACACCAATATGTCCATGGTCGTCATGACGCATTCATGCAACGCAGGTAAGTCTTTTCCCTATGGGGCTGCTTTCATGCATCATGCCGACCCTTCAAGAATGTATATGGCTGTGTCTCACCCACTTGGGCCAATGTTTTCGTCTCTGACTGGGTGCCATCTCTGACCGGGTGCCATCTCTGACTGACATGAATGGAAACGCTTTTTTAGGGCAGATGTAGATAGAATTTGGCTGAAAAGGTTAATGGATATTATAACTCTTTAAAGTAGTAATTATTTGCCAAATTCTATCTACATCTGCCCTAAATAAACTGTTACCATTAAGACCGGTCAGAGATGGCACCCAGTCAGAGATGGCACCCAGTCAGAGATGGCTCCCGGTCAGAGACGAAAACATTGGCCAAAGTTCATGAGGCACAACCATATAAACCCTTCTGGGTTGGTAGAATGCTTAAATGCAGCCCTGACGATTTGCTCACCAGGGTTGCATTCACACATCAAGATGACAATTGGCATAACATTATTGCATTCACGTTAAGTGCCGGGTTTCAAATAAGTGCCAGCCATTTAGCTCGTGGAGGAAAGTGGGTTTAGCACTTAAATCTGGTCTTGTATAACTATGAGGGGTCGTCTCCGATCTCTACAGTCTTACATTAATGCTATGTTGCATTCTTAATTAATGTAAAAACATATCAATATACAGGTTTAGATTATAAACAAGTCTCTAAATACCGTAATTTTGTAACTTTTTACAAATGCAGATCTCTGATGAGTTTCAAAAGATTCCAGAGATTGTCACGAACAGCAGCGAACCAACACTCTCCGGTGAGTAAAGATTTCGAGTTGTGTAAAAAAAATCCCATTATTTAAAGCCAAAAGCAACAAGGACTGTTCATTGATCTAGACACCAAGTCGCAAACCTTTGACCCCAAAAGTCTTGATATCCTTGGTCAGCAGTGGGAAGAACCACTATAGCGCACCTGTGAGGGGGGTAGACCTGTAGGGGGGGGGGGGAGGGGGGAGGTGGTACAGACTCTATGATGGTAATCAATCACTATCAGGATATAAACATAAGCTTAACACTTACTGAGACCCAATTACTGCCCCTCCTCTTAGCATTACCACCCCCTAACTTTGAGGTGGCCGAGCGTCACTGCCCCAGGCCAGAGATTTGTGGGAACCCTTTATGCCCTTTGTCATCACAATGCATGGATGCAGCCCTGGCGAGTAGTTATCTAGTGCTGTATTCATGCATTATGCCGACCATTGGTCACCAAGGGCATCATGCTTTAAAGTACTATGCGACCCTAAGAGGGGCTAGCCTTAACGTATGTGATGTATCTTTCTTGCACTGGTGAGACTGACTGAATCTATATTCGCTTGCAGTTGTCGACTCAACCATGACAAACATATCAAATATCATTTCACCTCAGGTCGATACTATGCACGAGCAGATTGATAATGTAAGTATGAACGACAGTTTGTTAGTCCATGATATTACTATTAGTGTTATGACATGTAGCCTTTATCAAGTTTCCCAACGGTTATTGACTCTTGGGAGACATTTCTCTAGTTCTTATAAAAGTCTGTGGGGGGGGGGGGGGGGGCTGGGCTCATGTACCATATTTTCATTATACAACGGCCCTATATTTGCGTATTTAAACTATACACAGCAGCATTGTCAACAGTGCAGTCAAAGTGAAATTATTTAAGGATACATAATTTTTTTCAAACACAGAAAACACTCCTTTATTTGGTCCAGTTTTAAAACAAGAATGACCCAAAATGTCTACATTTCTGGGGACAATTGAACTTTACTCAATACTTCCAAACATTTGCAACCTTTCTGCTGTTTTTCTTAAATAACAAGGCAACAACATCGATTGATGACGTCAGAGTGGGGATCAACAAAATGAACATGATGTCAGATCATTATATCATATATGGGTAAGTAATGTAGACTTGTTGTTCCATTATTGTTTCTCCTCGTAAGTTGGGCACTGGTCGCATTCTAAAGTTCCTCAGTCCAGTGAAATGCAGCCTGCAGCTGCTGCCTATGTTTCTTAATTCCTTTAGATGGGATTTCATAGAATGTTTGAAGGTAATTTTATATCTGTGAATTATGAAATCCTCCCCCCCCCCAAAAAAAGAAAGAAACAACAACACAAAAACATTACAACACCCAACAATACAGGGGTGGGCAACTGTCGCAATGTCGCAAAAAATATGCGACAGAGGCCTTGAAAAATGCGACAAGGACATTATAGGGACAGTCTGGGCTTTCCAAATCTGAAAGAATTTTGTAAAAATTCCAATTAGAACCAAAGTTAAAACTGTTTCAATAGCCTTCCTCTCCAAGTGTTCCTGGAGCAATATTATTATCATATTCTCCTAATATGTAGCCCATATAGCCTACCAACTATATAAACAACAGAAAAAATGGAGCAGTCTACCCACAAATTAGAATAAACCAATCTAGAGGTAGAATTCTAAATTTATTCTATAGCAATATGCCCACAGAATCCATCAATCTAAAAGTAAAAAATCCCTACCTATTTGGAGCAACATTTTCTACGTTTTCTCAGCATTGTAATATGTCCCCGGACCCCTCCAAATACACCAAGCTACACATAGAATTCTGCAGAGCAATATGCCTCTAAAACTCCACAGAAAACACTTCAATTTAATATTTCGAAATTTCCCTAGAGGAAAATGTTCTGATACCCTTCAGAAGAAATACATTTAACAATAGGATTTCTAAATTCTATCCAGAATAATGCTACGATAGAATTTCTGAATTTTCCTCATGCAACATACTCAGAGAGCCATCAGAATATATTGATTATAAAAGGTAGAATTTCTGTATGTTCCTAGACCAATTTATATGCCCAAAAATCATCCGAATTCACAAATACAACGGTCAATTTTCTTTGAGTCTAAGAATTCTCAAAATATAACAATCTATAGATTCTAAAGTTCTCCTGGAGCAATGTACCCCCAAAACTCCACAGAACACACCAATCAAAAAGTAGAATTTCTAAATTTCCCTGGATGCATTATGTTCTGAAACCCATCAGGCCTAACAGTAGATTTTGCTAAATTCTTGGAGCTATAAAATTATGACTTCTCCACCTATAAAGGCTAGAATATACCAACTCTACTATTTGAAGGTAGAATTTCTTCCTGATACAACATGCTCCTAGAACCATCAGAAAACATCAATCTAAAAGGTAGAATTTCTGAATTTTTCTAAAGCAATAGTCCCCCAAATCCGCAGAATATACCGTTCTAGCCATTTTCTTAGAGCAGTATGTCTCTAAACACCTCAGAATATACCACTCCACAGATAGAAAGCAGAAGTTTTCTGGAGCAACATTCCACAGAACACATCAATTGAAAGGTAGAATCTAAAAATTTATTTTCTTAACCTCAGAACACACTATAGTAATTAAAGACATTGGACGTCTCAGAATTCTCCTGGCTTTCACACACAAAATTTCCCTTGAAGTGACAGGGGAGGAGCACAGGGATGTCACCCCCTCACTCCTAGTTACCGGTAATGTTTGCCCCCCCCCCTCCCCGAAACACTTTGCTCCATAGATTTCAAGGTTTGCTCCAGGGTATCACAATATGCCCAGCCCTGCAATAACATTCATTTTCTACAGTTTAATATATTTGTGTATTGTATGTAGGAACTACGGTTTAATGGCGATGTCCGGGTTCGTGTTTCTCGTCGTGGTCTTCACCTTTCTGGGACTCTTACACGGCGTCTTTGCGTACAAGCATGTGGAGAAGCCGACAAAGAGGACAGTCGTCGGTCACTGTGGGCGCAACTGCCTCATGACGTATGTATTTTTTGATACACAACTAAATTCTAATGTATTAGCTAAATGAAAAACAAAGATAGTAGAGGGACAGTAGCACACACAGGCTTAAACTGAGTAGCATGCTTATGCTTGGAGTAAATGACTTTATATAGCACAAGGTATGACAGAGCTAGATGCCCATCATCTTTCAACCCTAGATCGCCCTACTGTGTCATGTGTCTGGCCATAGACAGGTGGCACCATCTGATGTCCAAAGATAATGGTGGACTAAGCAGTTTATATATTGCTAACCTTTTGTTGAAAAGGGACCCTCTGTGCACATATGGTCTGCTGAATTTGAATTCGGATCTGATCAAAATTGAGCCTGCTGTGAAGGGGATCGATTCTCAGAATTAGGGTAAAAATGTTTTCCATATAATTATAAAACGTTTTAGAGGAAAACGTTTAACTATAAGGCTGTGTCTCACGAACATGGGCCAATGTTTTTGTCTATGACCGGTGCAATCTATGACCTGGTGCAATCTATGCCCGGGTGCAATATATGACTGGGTGCAATCTATGACCGGCATGACAGGGCAGATTTACATAGAAATGTTTTTTAAACAAAATGCTCTACAATATGTGATGCATAAATTAACGTGGATGGCTGTCATTATTTCCCCTTCCTTTCGACAATGTAGGTGTTTAAAATGGATGCTACTTATAAAGTGACGTCTGTGACCTTATAAGATAAGATAAGGAATTTTCCATTTTATATGTGCTGCTGGCGAACATGGCGCGGGATAATTAGTGGCGTTCGTTTGACCTAGTACACTGCACTGTGGGAATGCCTTAGCATATCGCAAATAGGGTCGAAGTGGCGTGAAACATCATTCTCGTAGCAGATATTAGGTCTTTTGTTTCCTACAGTTGGACGCAGAGAATAGGATGGAGAGAGAGCAGACGAAATGCATTCTTGGGTAGGCTCCTGCTTTCCCTGTTGTTGTTTAAAAATAGAGATATAATTATAGAAACTATGAAAACAAAATTAGTATCATAAACTCTCAGTATTAATCCGTCTCCTTTTTCCATATCTATGTCTCCCTATATATTTGCCCTTTCCTTGCTAGCTGGTCATAGATTGCACCCAGTCATAGATTGCACCCGGGCATAGATTTCACCCGGTCATAGACGAAAACATTGGCCCATGTTAGACATAGCCATGAGTGGTTGGGAAATGTTTGGACACGTTTTTTTGGTTTTTTGTCTTCTTTTTTCTCCTTTGCTAGTCAAGCTGGGGATAAGTTGCTGTTTGTTGCAAGAAGAAATGTTTGCTGATGTATTTTTACGCTCATTATAGGTCAGTGTATTTGGGTTTCCTATTCGCCACATTGTTCTTCCTGTTGGCAAGCATTCTCTTCTTCATTGGAGCCCAGCTGACATTGCTCTGCAAACCCATCCAGAACCTGGACATTCTAGAGGTAAGTACCTCTTTGCACCAGATTGTTGGTGCTTCTGTAATAGCATAGAGGAAACATACATGTACTTGTAATTCCCCGAGTTATGTTTACCGTAAGTTCTCGCATATAAGCCGTGGCTAGAATGCAAGTCAAGTTGCGGCCTATAGGATGAGTACAATATTGAGTGGGGCTAACATGCGAGTGCGCAAGACATTTTCGGTACCTACCTTTATCATATGCTGCTGTCAGAAGTCCCTCGTTATCTGTATCTCGATATATAAAGTAGGGACTCCAGAAAAAAATTAGAAATATTAAATGATCAATTCTATTTCTTTTATGGTATAGAATGTGAGAGATGTAAACTAAATCTTTTGGAATTTTCTTTCTATCTATCATAGAACTCAGACAATCTTCAAATAGGTGTAAATAAAATCCACCCAGTTCCTCTAGTACATTTCCTATATAATTGCTATCCAGCTTTAGAGTCCCAGTGAACCTGTGTGGGAGAGGGTGATATGGTCTGCCAGGTGAGTGGGGTATGTGGGAGGTAGTTATATAAGGGGTTTGGAGGACATTTGAAGTACTGGCCAGGCTAGGCCATGATTGACAGGCCCTCTTAACATGATCACCCATTATACTAGTATAGAGTAAACCAATTGTCTTAATTACCCAATCATAAGTATTATGATGTTATGGTCTAGGAAGAGGTGAGAGGATCCTCTGATTGCTTCCATTTTTAAACATGATATAAAAACATATTGGATGAGATCACAAACTGAAAAGTAACGGAAAGCATTCATAAATTCATAGGGTTTTGATATAATCTATTTTATCTCCAAAATATTTGGTAACTTCTCTTAGCTGCAGTCACTTATTATAGGGATGGCTGGATCTAGGCCTTTCTCTTGAGTATATTTCTGTGTGCTTACCTAAAAGTAACAGATGAAATGTCACTCCCTAAGAGGGGAGTTTTATAACAGTGTCTGTGAGGCACAGCTGCACCAAAATACTCTACTGATGTGTGCACTGTGCACAGGGGCTCACCTAGCGGATTCTTGAGTCCCTATATAAAGGGGCGCTCTTACCAAGAGTCAGACAGATGCTCTCAATATTTAACTTGTGTGTATGTCTTATTTGCAGACCCTTGACGAGCAGCTGTCTAGTTCTGGCGAATACTTTTTGGGGAAAGCCATCCTTGGGAATGACTCTATTCCACTCACCATCAAGAAGGTTGTAAGGTGAGTCACACCCATTCATGTTCAATGATAAGCATGTATTATAATCAATTTCATAACTCATGGTATTAAAGAAGAATTTAACTAAAACTCAAAATTAACGTCAAGCAAGTGCACGTGGATTGTATGGTTATCCAACCATTGAACCATAAAAAAACGGCAGTTTTCTGTTGTTCTTCTGGCTAGGTGTGGTATAGGTATGTATTTCATGGTGGATACGATGACCACTATGCTTAAGTACTAGAAATCCCGTATCGGTCCTCCTGTATCATATGGCCTATGACATCATCATTTGTTCAAATTCTTATGGCCATTTATATGCAATTAAACATATTTTGAAGAATAAAAACCATGAAATAAAGGCAAAGGCTAACGGATTTTTGGTACCGTTCCCCCCTCGGTGGGGCTGGGGCGATACTGCCCCAGCCCCACCTTGGGGGGAACGATACCAAAATATCCTGTGGCCATGGGCCTTTGTCTATATCTTGACATTACAGTGGTTGTAAGAAGAATGAAGCAGTCTACCACACCCTGATGTTACACCACCTGCTAGACGTCACCACTATTGTGGACATTGAGGGTCAGATGCCCAACATGACAGACATCTACCAGACCATCCAGTCAGATATGGCAGGGGTCACTGTGGTATCTCCCAGTGCGAGGACAGCCCTCATCAACATCAACTCCACCTCAGCATACCCCATGGACACCAACACCATGACCTCAGGGCTACTCACAGGGATTGCCGCTCTCAGGCCAATGCTGGAGACGCTTGTTGTAGTCCTTCAGAGTGCTAAGGATCGGTCGTGGGGCCACGACATTGCGTATTACAATGTATACAATGCAGAACAGGCTGATATCCAGAGTGTGATTGACAATAACCTGGGGGTTTTGGAGACTTCTATAGCTGAGCTGCACACCTCAGTGATGGCTGTGCAGAGTGACTTGGCCACCATACTGACTGCAGTGGACTCTACCCTGGATGGGATGACCAACATAGAGGCCTTCATACCAGGGGAGGGTGCAACACTTCTCACCACGGTAGGAGACATTAACTGAGAAAAAAAGGCAGTGGATTGGATACAAAATTGACCTTTTTTATCAGTATGGATATGATTAAAAAGAGCATGAACCCAACTATGGACTATTTAAAGTATTTTAAGTGGTGGACATATTCATCCTGCAATATATCATAATAACAGAATTGGGTAGCATTGTATTTCTATAATTTTGAAAACTCCTAATAAATGGATGGCTTTTAGTAGAAATTTGGTTTTGAGAGGAATTGGCAACGCTTACCATAAGTTTTGCAATATTGATGACGTTTCAAAAATAGTAGAACCAATATATCATATTTATAGTATGAAAAAAGCTGCCATAGTAACCAGAAAGTGGCATTTTTGCCTAGAAAACATTCATTTTATGTTCCACGTGAGGTATTCTATCTACAAAGATGGAACACCAAAGATGTACCATTGTATTCTACATACAAAATTACCCAAAGGCATTTTCAGTCTATTTCAGACTCTTGAAGGTTCTTTTTGTCAGAATGGGTCATAATTCTGGGCTATACATATTTCTGTATTTACAGGGAACAGACGACTACATCCAGCTAGTATTGTCATATGCAACACAGTATGTGACACATCTTTCTACGCGGGTAGGCATATTTCATTTCTCTTCTGAGTCATAGATGGGATACTCTATGTATATCTGCTATCATTTATCAGTCAAATAGATCAAAAGACAAATGTAAGGACACTGTTGTTTTTTTCAATGCAAGACTTACAATGCCTAAGTACTGAAAGTACCATATTGAATGCCCTCCATTAAATACAATGTGGCTGTAATCAATGGCTAAGAAAAATGTGTTTATATACTGTAGCAAATACAACCTTGCATACAGGTGTATTATGAAGTATATATGTATTTTTTATATTTTTCAGTTGGAACATGATGTCGGCCGCTGTCACGTTGTATATGATGTGTATAATGGGATCTCGCACAGCGTCTGTTCATTCTTCCTGAATCCATTTGTAAGTTTCCACCTTTAAATACTAGTTCATGTTCATCTTGAACAAAATGTATAAAACATAAAACACACCATTCATTAATCCATAGTAGCATGAAACTTTTTGTATAACTCACATTTTGTGTATAATCCCTACCTGAATTTGAAAATATTGTATAATTTAATAGTAATATAATATACTATACTTTTAAAACCTTGTATATAACCCTCACCCTATAAAGGTATCAAATTAAAGGTGAGTGGGATTCACATAAAACCCATGATGTTCATCAATTGAAGTGTTATATAAATGTGCAACTAGACGCTTCATGTGGCATCATTTGAACGATCAGATTAAAAGCGAGGGTAAAATATTGATCAATAGTTAAATATTGATTCAGTTTTGATTTCATTGACATGTATCCTACAACCTTTGTCGGAACAGAACGGCTTCTGGATGTCGCTCAGCATTGTTGCAGTCTTCCTGGTAGTTAATATCATCCTGGCTGTCAAACTAGCCAAGTATCTCAGGTATACTTAACTTTTTCATTTAGATTATCGTATTCTATGAAATAAGTGCCCTCCTAATAAACACCCCCACTCTTTTTGGGGGCATTTCTTAGTGTAGGAAAAACAAACATTTTCAATTCTTTTTATTGATGATTCAACTTGTAAAATACCATCAAATTATTGTTGAACCCTGGGCGCATATTATGTGGAATATTGAAATTATGCTATCATACTATTTTAACAGAGTTATTTGAAGGCGCAATCGATGCTCAACTTAAAAGGAAAGGGAGTGGTGTACAACTGCTAAGTGTATCAATCCTGCTAACAGTGGTAACTACACTTTGATGTCAACCATACAAGAGCTAACTTTGTCAACCATCCAACTGCTATGTGTTGTAACCAATGCTATATTCAATGAAACTACATATTTCTCTTTGGCTGAAGGATTCATTTATTGGGTCAAAATTGCAATTTTTTACAGTGGGTTATGGGATCCATCTTCAGGGTAAAATTTCCACCGTTTCCAAAAATCAAATGGCTGTCATTAACTTGCAAAGTCAACACGTGGTTGGTTTCTATTCGATTCTCAAGGGAAAACTATGTTTTCTGAATCTAATATTGAACTTTTGCCAAAATCCAAGACTCTACCATAGATCTCAGAAACCTAAATATTGAGTTGTACATTTTCTTCCTTGCCAACCTTACTTTAGTAAATAATGGTCATTGATGTGAACATCAGTTGTATCATCAATTATATCAATTAAAAACACTTTAGGAGGCCATTTTGGACTTTGCCATATTTCTAATATTTACCGAAAATCGTCCAAGGCTTGTAACACATATGGACCTATTCACGAATCATATGCCACACTAGGTTTGCTATATTTAGCAGTTGTACAGGCGGTTCAGATCTGAAACATAGTGGGCCTCCTCATCTTCTAATACGGTAATCCCCACATATTGAGATAGGTTGCGGAAAAGAAAATGCCAATATGAGATGTAATGTGCTGGTCGGGCTAGCTCAAGAGCTGCTCACTTTGGATGATCTGCTTGGGGTAGCTCAAGGGGATGAGCGTCCAGGGGTGCTTGGACGTGGTAAATCCTGCTGTGAGAAGGAAACAAGTATCCAGGGTTGCCTGGACATGATAAATCCTGCTCTGAAAAGGAGTAATGTGTCCAGGCACAAAACACATTGATTTCCAGGTTGTATGCAGTGTTCAGCTCAAAAGGAAGAAATCCCCTCCTGCACCTCAAGAAATTACTATAACAGAAAAAAACCAACCTCGGACCATCACCATTTTCCAAATATTGTTTGCATAATTTTCAGCTGACTTACCCTTAATATATACACTCCAATCACTCTCAGTTCCATACTTACCATCCCTGCTAACTGCACGGAGAAAACTCCACATTTGTTTACAAATGCCACTTTACGTGCTACTTGTTTTTGTGTCGATCATTGACATTCATTATTCATCCTCAGACGGGTTCCTGATCAGTACATCAGGAGAGGTGACCCGTAAGTAGCAATACTTTCTTCAAATAACCCATAAAGGGATGCAATTTTAGTGGAATTCGTTTGGAATCTTTTGCTTGCATGGCTTACCCAGTAAACAAAAAACGTTATACAACATTTTGTAACGTTATTTAACGTTATATAACGTTTCTCTAAGGCTCCTCACTATGGCATAACGTCATATACAGTTTTAGCACGTTATTTTGACGTAAAATAACGTTTTTTTGTTAGCTGGGTAGTTCCCAATTTGGTCTCATGTGACCGATGCCCCCAAAAAATTCTAATATACCGTTATTGCATATCACTAGTGGACTTGGTTTATAAAGAAAATGATATTTTATTTGAAAGAGGATGATGCAATATGTACATTTTATATGGCTAGAGGAGGACCCATGACTTTTTTTTCAAAGAAGGGGAGGGGTAGCAAATGACAATAAATGTAGTAGCCTCGCGTCCTAGGTCCCCACTCTTTTATCTGCTTATAATAAATCTAGATTAATTGATGCAGGGATGGATTCTTTGATCGAAGGAGCGCACGGAGGATGTCTTATGAACTACGTAATAGAGAGAAGGGTAAGTTATTCGAGTATCATTTTAAAGCCTTTGTCTTGAAGTAAGTTCTGAGACCAGATTTTGTATACACTGTAATAACACTGTCAATAGTGAACCCAAAATTATGTACTTTCATACTGCAAATCAAAAGTAGACAACTGCCCATATTCACGACTACTGTAGTATATACTGTAAAACTACAGTAGATTCTACAGCTCAGCTACATTTACTTCTAACAGTGTAACAATATATATTAATATATCAATATCAGTATAATTGAATTATATATGTCTGTGTTAAAATATGTCAAAGGGCAGCATGAACATAATACCCTGTATCTAATGTTGCATTGTCTGTTTTAGCTACTACTTTCAAAGGACAACCAGCGAAGGTGTAATCTACGTTAGACCTACACTACCATACTGCAAGTCATCATCCAACGTTTGTACTGACATGGACTAGGTCCTATTGAATGCCTTATAAATGATACACAGGATGTATTGTAGTAGCAGTTATATATATCTAAAGAGAAAAAAAAGTACAGATTCTAATCATTGATCGCATGTGTTATTAGGAGTATACGGTTGCTTATTACAATAAAAAGGATGTATTGAATAATTAGCCATATGTATTCCAGTATATATATGTTTCATGAATTAAGAACCGATACTATGTAAATAGATAAAGATTGAATTCTAATGTTGCATGGGATTTAAGAAAATAAAGACATTAAGTATATATCCAGGAGATGCACACTCATCGTTACACTATGACTGCTAATATATGATTACACTATTACACAATGGTACATTGTTATATTTCATTAAGTAAAAAGAGAGTACCGGGCAGTGAATAAAATAATGGTCTGATATTAACCCTTCTCAATAGATGTTGTTTACGAAACCCTAGTGAACTGGAAGAAATAAATATTGTTCAAATTTTATTTTATTTTAAAGAATAGCTAATTATACCCGGCAATGAATGTGTTATATAACATAAGACTAACATGTGATTGGGACAACTTAGATTCCGAATCCCCCTTTGGCGCCCCCTTTCGGTGCCAAGGGGGCCACGGGAGATAACACGTGACTTCCGGCAGTACAGCGAACACACAAGCCAGACGAAGACGCTTTCACGTCGAGCGGGTGAGTTTTGTATGAAATTGTGAATTTTAATGGGTATTTGAGAAAAATATTCGCGAGAAAGTTATAGATAATGATGCGAGGCACATTTTGATATAACTTTTATGGTGTTTCTAATTGAGATTTTTCTTTTCTGGTCGGTTTCAGTTGGAACGCAGCAAAATCTCAAGTCGTGGCGTCACGCCATTTTCCACAGTCTGAACGAACGTCGTTGGCGATGGAGAAAGATCAATCCCACACCGAGGGTGATGGGGGCGACAAAAGTCCAGAGAAAAGGACGAGGGAGAAATCCCCGATTCCTACAGCTTCTGTTGTCTCGAGAGAGTCAAGAAGTAAGAAAAGAAGAGGAAAGAAGAGACGCCGGCCGGTGTCATCTTCTTCAAGTTCTTCATCGTCGTCGAGCAGCAGCTCGGGCGCAAATAGCCGCACGGTCCCTAGTTCTAGTAGATCTTCCTCGACATCGAGAAGATCAACTTCTACAAGGAAAAGTGGGCACAGAAGAAGGCACGTTAGGGCACATAGTGTTTCTCGGGAGGAATATGAATCTTTCTTAGATTGGAGAAGATTCAAAGTGCCGGTCCAGGCGCCGCGACGCCGGAGAGATGACGAAATGTCGGCCAGTGGGAGGACGCACAGTTCGGCAGCATCTTACAATGCGCAAAGTGTGGGTAGATTATCAGTGGAAAACCTAGCAGCCTTTGATAACCAGCCCCCACCCCCAGGTACTAGTCCGGTGGATTTACAGACTTTGCATGATACTCTTAACTCGGTCGATATTTGGGCTACATCGGTGAATTTAGAGTTGGGAAACGGAGACGCCGCCATGAACGTCACTGATGACGTCACTGAGAACGTTGAAGCAGACGGCGCGCCGCGTTTGGCGGTCCCTGCGACGGGGGCCGGCGAACCGACCCCGTCTACTAGTAAAGAAAAGGAGAAAGTAAAAGATCCCTTAGCAGGCTACTCAGCGGGGACTTTGAGAGATCTCATCGACAATCTGGATGTTGACGACAAGGATACTAAGACAGGATCGCCGGTCTCGGCAGGGATCGTCTTGATGATGGATAAGTGTTATAAACGCTACAAAGAGGAGAAAGACGTAAAGGCCCTCAAGGAACTTTATCTCCCTCCTGCAAACCTGCCTCAACTTAAAGTATCGTTAGTGCAAACACCCATATTTAAGAAGTTGTCTCCCACTGAGAGAACCAATGATAAGAACATGCAGAATATCCAGAAAGCAGTACACGCTAGCATGACTGCTTTTATGCCGCTGATTCAGCTAGTGTTAGAAAGGGGCGCTAAAGATTCTGAACTGGAGGAGGCAGGTAAACATGCACTGAATGCTATGGGACTAGCAGCCTACGCTAGACAAGCCTTATCAGCACGTAGGAAGGAGGATCTTAGGAGGTTCCTCAACAGGGATACAGCTGACAGGGTTATTGCAGCACCAGATAATTCAGAGGAACTATTTGGCGCGTCAGCGAGAGCTGAGGTTGTTGAGGCTAATAAAGAGAAGAAAGCAGCCCAGAATTTCCTCGCGCCAGAGTTCAGGGAGGACAAACCTAAACAGAAACAGCCACAACAGCAGAATAAGTACAAGAAGACGAACTACAACAACAACAACAACAACAACCCCAACTACCAAGGCCGGGGCCGAGGGGGAGCCCCGTTCAGGGGTAGGGGGAGAGGGGGTGCCTATGGGTATGACGATGTCAACTACAGGAGCCCCTTGGACAATGTCTACCCCAATCCTACCGCCGGCAGAGGGGGTAGGGGTGGATTCTTCAACAACAGAGGTCGGGGAAACGGGCAGCCGGGTCGGGGAGGTTACAACAACCAGAACCGGCCCCAGAACCAAAAGTAAAGGAAAAGGTGAGTAACTGTCATTTGCATTTGGTTAACACCCCTGACAGATTTTATGCTGGCCAAGTGGCACAGAATTTGGGGAATTGGAGGAAATTGACGTCTGATAGATGGATTTTGCAGTCAGTAGAGGGGATTGAAATTCCATTTGATGAAATACCAATCCAACATTCTGTACCATACCCTTATGCCTTAGGAGTAGTAGAATCACAAGCTGTTGACAAGGAAATTGAAAAATTCCTTGACAAGGGGGTAATTGAGCCAGTAGGGAACGAAGAGGGGGAATGGATCTCAAATGTTTTTGTTAGGCCAAAACCAAATGGAGAATTTAGAATTATTCTAGATTTGACTGAATTGAATAAGTTGGTGAATTATCAACATTTCAAAATGTTCTCCCTAGAAACCGCCCTTGAGATGGTCACACAAGATGCCTTCATGGGGTCCATTGATCTTAAAGACGCATACTATTCCTTTTTGATAGCAAAAGAACACAAAAAGTACTTGAAATTTAGATGGAACAACTGCCTCTATCAGTTCAGAGTATTGCCAAATGGCCTAGCGTGTGCCCCAAGAATTTTCACAAAATTAATGGGACCAATCTATGCACAGGCAAGAGATGAGGGTTGTCACTGTTTCCCATACATTGACGACTCGTTCATCATCAGCCAATCTGAAGAGGATTGTAAAAGATCGGTGGAAACCCTGGCGGGAATCATGGACAGTTTGGGGTTGGTAGTACACCCCGAAAAGTCAGTGTTTGAGCCTACAACAAATCTCAGGTTCTTGGGGTTCTTCATAAATTCCAAAGAAATGTGGGTCAAATTACCAGATGAAAAAATTGAAAATTTTCTGAATTTGGCAAAAGAGACAGTGGGGGTTTCACCTACCATCAGGAAAGTAGCGTCACTCATTGGGATGATGACGGCCTATAGTAAAGGGGTGGATTATGGGCAGGCCCATATCAAACAGCTGGAAAGGTGCAAGAACATAGCATTGGCATTGTCGGGTGGAAATTTTGAGGGAATTATGACACTCGACAAAGCAGCTCTGAAGGACATTCAATGGTGGTGTAGACATGTTAGGTGGGCAGTGAGGCTAATCAGGTCAGATACACCTGACTTACTCATCTACACAGACGCCAGCATGGAAGGCTGGGGTGCGTCACTCCAGGAGGAAACCATAGGGGGTAGGTGGCTTGGGGATGACTTAAGCCACATTAATGTCCTAGAGCTGAAGGCGATTTTATTTGCATTATTGAGCTTCGTAAAGACAACAAAGACATCAGTGCACATAAAATCAGATAACACCACATCTGTGGCTTATATAAATAAGCAAGGTGGGGTGAGGTCAGTCAATTGTCAGCATATTGCCAAATATATTTGGGAATGGGCTGAACAGACAAACAATTGGGTCACAGCGTCACACATACCGGGGGTATTGAATGTGAAAGCAGACAGAGCATCTAGAGAGTTTAATGACAACCTAGAATGGGAACTAGCACCCAGGATCTTTAGAAAGATCTGTCTGAGAATGGGAGAGCCGGATATTGATTTATTCGCCAGTAGAATAAACAATAAATGTGCTTTGTACTGTTCAAGATTCCCTGACCCAGGTTCATCTTGGGTTGATGCATTCTCATTTGCATGGACTGATCTAAACCTTTATGCTTTCCCTCCTTTCAGTCTCATCCTGAGGGTGTTGAAGAAGGCGTTGGTGGACAGACCGAGGTCTCTCATCCTGATCACCCCGGATTGGAGCACACGACCGTGGCATTCCCTGGTGAGGCACCATGCAAGACAACAGCTGCACATATCCAGAAAGAAGGGAAATCTGCTAAACACATCAAGACAACAAGACCAATTCCTAGGAAGCACACAGTTGGTCATTTCAAGGTTATAAGGAATAGGTTGATCACACAGAAGGGTTGCGACAAGAAAACAGCGGATTTCATGATGAGAAGTTGGCGACCCTCCACCATGGCGACCTACAACAACTACTTGGACAAGTGGTTTATGTTCTGTGATCATTACCGGGTGGAACCATTTGAACCAACGACCTTCCAAGTCTGCAGGTTCTTACGACTGCTGTCAGAATTGAATCTCTCGTCAGGGGCAGTGAATGCTGCTAGATGCGCACTGTCAGTATTGCTTCCTTTGCTGACTAATGGACTAACCATTGGGAAGGATTATTGGGTGTGCAGGGCAGTGAAGGCCGCTTATCATGCTAAGCCACCTAAAGCACGCTATGCTGGATTTTGGGACATCAGTTTAGTGTTCAAATTGTTTGAGTCATGGGGGTTCAATGAGGAGCTGACGTTGAAACAGCTCTCTCAGAAGTTAGTGTTACTTTTCTTGATCATATCAGGACAGCGTGGACAAGCTGTACCTGCCCTACATCTAGACCATCTTATATGGTCGGATGAGGGAGAGGCGGTTTTCACTCTGACGCAGCCAATGAAAACCACCAGAGTGGGAGAGTGTTTACCGGTAATCACCTTGAAACCTTACACATGGAAGAGGTATGTGTGCGTGGTGGATGTGCTGAAGGAATACATCAGGAGAACAGCCGACTTGAGAGGAGAATCACAGGAACTGGTGATATCATTCAAGAAGCCACACTTCCCGGTGTCCAGAGACACGGTATCCAGATGGGTGCTGCATGCCCTAAAAGAAGCTGGAGTGGACGTGGATGTGTATAAACTACACTCTACCAGAGGGGCGACTACGTCAGCGGGGGCAGCCTTGGGGTTGTCTTCAAACGTGCTGTTGAGGCATGGCAGTTGGAAGAATGTCACCTCAATGGCGAAGTTCTACAATAAGCCAATTGTGAAGCCACAAGAGTCAGTGGGCGATGCCATCAGAGATGCCCTTGCTTAAACAGGGTAGATGAACTAACAAGTTGGGTAAAGGTAGACTCAGTTACAATTTGTTGTTGGGAACAAATTTAGATGATTAGGTCAAGAATCAAATGTAGCAATTTGAAAGTGTTAAAATTACCGGTACTAACTGGTTTATGGAACATTAAAGAGGAAATACATGTTATATTTACCATGTAATGTTGCATAGGAGAGAAGCAACCAATGCTTCAAGAAGTATTATAAAACTGACTACAAGTATTGTTATAATAATAAGACTACTGAATTTAGGTGGTGACTGTCATATATTTTGTTGAAAAATGACGACTGTTGATTGTTTGAAAAAAGGTGAAATAAAAAACCATTAAACAACATTTATGGAGTTTGCATTCACTTTTATTAAAGTAAATATAAATGTGAGACACATTAAATAAAATACAATATTTAAATAACACGGATCTATAACAAGTGGAACATATTATGATATTTTAATACAAGAAGTTTATTAAAAGTCATAATGACACGCGTATGTAGGAAACAGTAATAATAATAAACCGAATACATTAATAGTGGAAGAGAAGACATTATTGTTAGGGGAACGGTCTGACCGGGACTTAACAACTTAGAGCTTTGAACATCTCCCGTGGCCCCCTTGGCACCGAAAGGGGGCGCCAAAGGGGGATTCGGAATATAAGGTTATCCGAATAACTTACCAAGTTCTGAAGGAGAACTGTTGTTCCGAAGAGGCCTAGGCGTCCTCTTTGTGCCTAGGGGGTCCAAGGGCCCACCACACACCTCCCTAACTGGTTGGGGAAATTAAGTTTAGGGGAAAAAACTTGAAACCAGTACCCTTGGAGCTTGAACTTGGAAAAAGGGTCATAATTAATTGTTCATTAATTTAAGTTAATAATTTTAATTAGTGGGGAATTAATATATTAAGCGAGTGGGGGTAACTAAGTTGTTGTCCCTGCTCGTATGCCCGCTTGATAGTACTGCCGGAAGTCACGTGTTATCTCCCTTGGACCCCCTAGGCACAAAGAGGACGCCTAGGCCTCTTCGGAACAACAGTTCTCCTTCAGAACTTGGTAAGTTATTCGGATAACCTTATATTTAAGATATAAATAAAACAGGAAATTTGAGAAAAGAAAGTGCCTTTGTCTTTTCCCCCTATGCTTGCTGGACGATGCACCTTCATTATTTTGCGATTAAAGTCTATAGAAATACATCTAAGCATAAAAAGGACTGACTAGATCTACTGTGGGCGGTACAGGACCAGGGTATTGAGTCGGATGAGCCATTCCCAGTAAACAAAAAACTTGATACAACATTTTATAACGTTTCTCTAAGGCTCCTTACTATGGCATAATGTTTTAAAACTTTATTTTGACTTAAAATAACGTATTTTTGTTAGCTGGGTTCCCTTTCCATTGCTCGTACACCAAGCATGTATGGGGAACGTTCACCTATTTTTAGACCATTTTGAAGACCCCAACCCAACCCTGTCACCATTTTGGGAAATTTGACCTATACAAATGTATGGCCCAGGTCACGTTTTGTCACTAAACCTAAAGACTAACCCCCCCCCCCCCCCCCTTTACCCCCGCACAGTTTCCATGGTGGTTTCCATATCAAGGATTCTAGTAATTTCGAAAAGGGTAATGAAATGGGAATAAAAACATACAGAAAAAGTAAAAATATAAATATTCTTTATTTTCTGGTTCCATTATATTCAAGTTTATACACAAAGACAACAGTAAATGGCCAATGGGTCATCAGCTTTTCCGAAAAAGTAGGGTTATTTGCCTTGTATATCTGTGGACTTTAACATGCAAGCATCAGGCCACACTATTAAGCTGATTCACACATTGTTTACATGTTATATGTAATCATATATGCTCCATGATAAAGTATACTAAAGGAACACCAATATTTTATTGAGGTTGAAAACTGAATTATCCCATACCATCTATATTTGGTGAGGTTGGATATACCTAAGCTTAAAACACAAATCCATAATATCAAACATATGTAGGCCTATACGGGACTAGCACATTAGGCTCTGGATGCCACCATCTTGACGCAGAGTAATGCATTATGGGGGAATTGCTTATCAGTGCCCGGGTTTCAGGTGTGAGAGGAGGATTAACTTGATAAGGAGTTGGGATGTAGCCCCTGACTACCTGATGTACCAGGATGTGCTAGTCCTGTATATATGCCTATTTCTTGTATAATATGTCCCAGTTTTGTCAGAGGTCTTTATGTTCATGTTTATTGATAAATTAAATCATCTCCACAATTAAGCACATTGCGTCCTTACAAGGTATCAATAACTTGAGCACCCATTCATTTCAATACCAAGCTTCATGGCCTCTCTTAATGCTAGACTAGGTTACATGTATATATACAGAAAGCTCTCTTTTCACAGTGGTTTTGCTACGTCCATAATATATAGCATAATATGGTTACAGTGGCCGCATGCGCTTACAATAATCAGCGCATGTCTGATCAGGACGATATGGGTTACTTTTGTTGGTGTAGCAATCCTTCACAGAGGTAGACATCATTTGTTATATAAGACAGGTAGATATTCTCAGGTGTGCATTCTTATCAACCTGCCTGTACGTGCTGTCATTAACCCTTTATGGACCACATAGTGCTTTAATGCATTATCCCCTTCATCAGCATGGTGCCTAAATGCAGCACTATAACAAGTTACAGGTTGCAGTCAAACATATGCTGACCCCAAAGGGTTGGTACGTTGATGAAGGGTTGACATGATGTGGGCCTTAAAGGGTTAAGAAGACAGATTACAACAGCTGGTCTGCTCCACGTTCCGAACGCCTGATATGATGAGTATGATAGTAGAATAGCTCCATCTGACAGGGTTATCAGGTTCCCCACAGGTCATGGAAAGTCATGCAAAAGAAGGTGGTCATGGAAAGGGGGGTAGGGGGCATATCATACAAAATCCATATACCATTTGCCTCTGGGATTTTAGAAATCTCCCCCTGTCAAATTTAAGACCACCCCGCACTAAAGGCCTATTGTGACGCATGGTAAAATTAATATGACCAGGGAAAGCTTTTTGTTATGGAAAGTCAGACTATTAGGGTCATGGAATTTCAATCTGACATTTTTTGTGGGAACCCTGTTCTATGCACTCCGGCAGCTCTGTGTACCCTCAGTCATGTTCTGACCCGTGGCCAATTAAGTTAGTCCCATTTTAGTGACTATTTAAGCACATATTTTGCAGTACAAATCAAGTAGTATTATTGGATCTTAGAATGTACACCACCATTATATCATATTCCTACATAATATACCATTATTACAAGCATAATCTGCAATGGTTAATAGGTCTTCCAATATCTGGTTGTCACATAGACAATTCTTACGTCACGAACCTAGCCGGAACTATGATGCACTTTTTCATTAGACCGTACACCTTTTGTATTTTGAATTTAAAAAAGTGAAATGCCCGTTTTTTTTGTGGTATACAACGGGTGACATTTCTCATAACGTCTTAGCCTAGCTGTACATTATTGCAGCAACAACACATTTGGTTAACAAACAGAAAACGAGCTGTTCCACAGCTGCAAATATTGTTTCACTCAAATTAAGAACAGTTTATGTACAATATTTAAGTTGATAAGTACAACAAATTTAGCTGACATGCCGATGAGATACCAACATTATGCGCCTTGGCTGGGAGTACTTTGGAATGCAAATTGCACATAATCTCATTTCACCATTATTATAGCAGTACTACATACGACAATCCACATTTTCTCTCTTTATCTATATGATTTAAAAATAAATGTTGGATCTACACGATAGTCCGCACAAGTTCACCATTGGTGGAAAATTGTGTGTACATGTACAGGAATCTTGGGTTTTATAGCTACAGTGATAGGAGTAATGCCATAATGATATTATCGACAATAGTGGGTGTTTTACAACTGATATGGGCCTATATGCATGTACAGTATTTATCATTAATCTTTCTAGTCAATGACCACAGTTCAAGTAATTTTATTACACATTAATATACCTTCACGAGACGCTAGTCTAGCCTAGTTATCCGTTCGTGAATAGTACGATATGTCACGACGGCCGGATACCAATCACACAGAAAGGAAACAGGGTCAAAAAGGAGTCCATGCAGGTTGCCTCCAGAATGACTCCCCTCTTTAGGGGAGCCCAGGCCCTTATGTGACTCCCTTTGGCGATTCAGGGAACTATGGGTTTCCCCTAGGGAGCTCCCTTAGGTCACCCAGGGAGTCACCTAGACTCTCTTAGGCAGGCTGGGCTCCCCTAAAGAGGGGGGGGGGGTCACTCTGGAGGAAACCTGGACTCCCTTCTGACGCTGTCTCTTTTCTCTGTGAGGGACACACTACTAAGTTTGACAATGGAGAAAGGCACAGGCTTCAAGAGTCGGATCAAACAGCAAGATTTACTGTATCCACTGAACTAACCATTTATTTAACATGCAACATACCCAGCAACTAAGTGTGACACTGTGTGGTAATGTGTGAAGACTGTTCTATAATAATTATGATGACGCTGGGCTCTTCTTTCCAAAGTCTGTCATTGCTTAACTCTTGGAGGCTCCAAAATCAAACATCGCTAGACTCAAACGCATCTAAACAGTTGGTCGACATTTATATATGCACGGGAGATCCAAAATCTCATGCGATCTTTATTGTGTGTTGTTATCTTCCGTAACACCAGACCACCACAGCGCATCATGGCACAAAGCGGTACAATCCTTCTTTAAAAAACAACTTTTGCAGAAATTCGTACCTTTCTGGTTGGGATTTCTGTATCAAATTATGTTTATTCCCCTACATAGATTTGACCGAAATCCTTCCCCCTGTGAAACAATGTTAAGAATATAAACACTTACTGTGTCCGTTATTCTTAACACTTTACAAAAATGTTTAGATTCTAAACACATTTAAAAAAAATCACTTTTAAAAAGTGTTTAGATACCTTGTCCATTATATGTTGTCAACCACGCAGAGAGTGGCATCTTTGCGTCACAGTATAACACTTAGTTGCTGAGATTGCTGCAGCTTGGTGTAATCTTTACCCACGTGCCTATAGCAGAGACGTGAGCCTGCTGGTGATAAGACTGATAAGGAGGCCGCTGATAAGGATGGAAGGCATAGAAGACAGGGGTTGGAAGCTGCAAGTGGCAGTGTACTCATCGACAATGTCTATCTTCCATCCCAGTCTGAAATGAGTGTAGCACTGAAAGACAAAATGAAGTACAATCTGTATGAATGAACATTAATCATTGGCATATGTAACCCTTTAAGGACGGCATGATACCTTATGCATTATGTCCTTGGTAGTCATGATGCATAAATGCAGCTGCCCTTGCGATTAGCTCACCAGTGCTTCATTCAAGCATCATTTCCGTATACTACTTACAAGGGCCTGTGCTGCAGGTTACAGTGTACGGGGCTGTCCATGAATTACCTTACACAATTATGGACTATTTTCAACACCCACCTAACCCCTTGTCATGATTTCCCCACACCTCTATCATTGTATGTCCCAGTGTGACTAAGACCACCCACCTCCCCACCGACATAACGTTAAGTATGGACAAAATTCAGTTTAACATTGAATCAACGTTAAATCAACATTGAATCAACATTGGCAACCAGTGGTCAATGTTGCTTCAATACTTTGTGCCCACTGGGAACTAGCCCGGCAATAAACCGTACACTGATGCAATTCCACACGATTCCTTTGTCTGTATAACTATGTAGGTCTTCCTTTTCTGTCTCTCTGTATGTGTTACTGTATGTCTGTCTCTGTTTCTCGATCCCTCCTTATGTTTCTCACTCTCTGTCCCTCGGTCACATGCACTCATTTTCACCACCTTCACCCCCACCATACAGGGATGGGTCAAAATTGACCTGGCGACCTGGGCTGTTTCAAGGCGACCTGGCGACCTGGTACCATGATTTAAGCGACCCGGCGACTTTTAGACAAATTTGGTTTTAGGGAGTGATCACTTTTTAACAAGGGGGGGGGGGGGGATTTGGACCCCTTGACATATAAAATGTAACCTGTTTTGACCCAAAATGCCCGCGCGTTACTATATGCACCAAAGGGCCCGCTTGCCCGCCGATTTTCGACCCGTAAGGGGGGGGGGGGGGTACAAACATTTCGACCCCCCCCCCTGTTGTTAAAAAATGATCACTCCCTTAGCAAAAATGGCGACATTCCGCCCATACAGAATACCAATAGGGTTACCTGGTAGTAGAGCAGAGCAGGTAGGTTCTTGGCCACATGGAACTCCAGGCGGCCCCCTGGAGCACCTGTATCACATTTAGATGTCAACGTTTTCCTGAATTCCGTAAACGTCCTAGAACTTCTCTCTGTCACCAAGCCTCCGGAAGAAGTGTATTCACAATATCTGCCCACTGGAATAAATGTCATGGATGCATTATAAAACTATTATTAGGCTAACTTAGATGTATTAGAAATGGGGATATACTAAAGGATTTATATCTGCGGTCCATAATTTAGTTAATGGTTCACCATTAGTACATGATGAACATCTGTATAGTGATAAGAATTTTAAAAGCAACAAATTATTAAATGCCCCCAAATGAAAAAAATAATTCATAAAAAACGTATGAAAAATGAATTATGAAACATACCTGCGTTTGGCATAGGTTGTTGATTCTGGGAATCTATTCCCAGATGGACTTGGTATTGCTGAAATAAGATACATTGATGAGTGTTTGTTTATACCTTTAACCAGGCTGTATGCTAATTTGACATGCAAGTCACGCCCATCGGTGCTAATCAGCTAACAAAAATACGTCAAAATAACGTTTTTAGCGTTTAAACCTTCTATATGACCTTCTATAAAAGGGATTCAATCTTTTTTTTATCACCTTCCCCATCACCAACCAGGTATCAATATGTTAATAATTCACTAAATATGGTAATAGACTAGATTTCCTAGCCTAGAAGTCAACATAGTTCTTTGTCTGAGAATTGGTAATTTCAAGCTGAGGTCAATTGACCAATCATGAGAGCAACTATCTTGATTAGAACCAAATACAGGACATTTTAACATTGAGAGACACTATAAAAGTGACCTTATTGGATTTGAGGCACTTCCCCAAGGAGGATTCCTGACAACTTTGTTTTCTGAAAAGTGCATGTACACTGAAAAAGTAAACTTGTCCCCAGACTCGTCAAAGTGACGATCATAGAATAAACGAGTCAAAAGTTGTCTAACATCAGGTTACCATCCCACAAATAGAAGCTGGAGCTGGCAAATGTCGTGTTTTGGGCTGGCATATGCCAAGTGGGTCTTCTATCTCCAGCTAGAAGACCCGCTTCCTTGTCACTAAGACAAGTTTTTGACTCGTTTATTTTATGACCGTCACTTGGAAGAGTCTGGAGACAAGTTTACTTTTTGAGTGTACAACCTCAGAAAAGTGAGCGTCACTGTCGTCGAAAGCACTCTCAACCAGGCAGTGCCTGACTTTCACTTTTCTGAAGGTGTACCAAAGATGTAAAAACCATTGAGAAACCTTACATAGCAATTTTGTTGACCCTGAAGTGCTCATTCATTGGACTATAATACATCCACTGTGTTCTTACATCTCTTTCCTGCTGTGACTGCTGTACGAATCCCCCACGAGGGTCAGTGGTGATGTAGAATGGATGGTATTTAGCCACATTATTGGTGTCATCTCCCGCCTCTATGATAAACGTGTAGTTTGTGCCCCTCTTGAGCTCCAATCGAGGGATGAGGAGTCCGTTAATGTAGTAGGCAATACCCCACGACTGTTGGCCTGGCACAAGGGAAAAAGTCATGTTAATGGATATGAACAGAAGTATGCTGATTACCTGGTAGATTATTACCTCAAGGATGCTCTTCTGAGTTATGAAATAGGACATTTTGATGCTGATAATGCGCACACACAGTATGCCATCAGTTACCCGACCATATTTATCATTCAGATGGGGGTATGCTTCGGATATGCTTATAATAACCATATTTTAGCAGAATGTTAACACCATTGCACCATTAAATATTCATACCCTCTAGAGTCACCCATGTTTGATACCATAGGATGCAAAGGTATTTAAAGATGGTGTATCAGCTAATTGACTTCCCAAATCTTTTCTTCAAAATGGATATAATTTTAATGTCAAGTGTTTTGTTATTATTCTAGCTGATATGCAGTGCTCAATGTTATATATATATTTGTGTATAAATGCATGATTTGAGATGGAAAATAATGTTGCTTATTCAACTCACTGACTCAGTCACTCCCCCAGGTGAGTACAGGGGAAACTAGCCTGGTAGAGAAAGCACTGAGCCATGCAGTACCACAACATAGACAGTTTTAGTGTCGACCTACAGTAAAAGATACTGCACTGCATGTGCTCATCTCATAGACTAAGACACTGCCAATCATTTTAAAAGTTAGGGAAGATGTATGGGATAGGATATACAATAGTAATATGATAAAACTAAAAAATCTCTAAATATTTAGCTGATACACCATCTTTAAACAACCGGCGAATATAAACAGATGGTTGCATCCTGAGAGCACCAATATCCTCAGAGTACCACTTATTAAAGCTTAGTTATATCTATATCCCATCAGTTCCTATCTATCATCATTCATTTCATCAATGAAATAAAGAGAGTCTCTTCCAATTCCTTCATTTCATAGAGGCCTACCACAGCATTTGTGAAATCTTAAGTTCAGTGAATTAGAATCTGTGGTTTCCCCTTCCAACTGGGACCATTAGGAATACATATATAATAGCACAATTAGCCCTAAAATAATAAAAAAAAATTATAGTTTTAAAATATAGATACCTGTGATGGCCTTGTAGCCCTTGTCGCCCGCAGGTGGGCCTATTTGGACGTAGAAGGTACTGTGTTCTCGGCCGCACAGTTTCTGTTCTTTCCACACATCAGTAGAGGGCGTGGTAGGCGCCGCTATGTTGCCACAGTTTCGTGCAGGCGTTCTGCCAAATTTGATCGTCTTGGACACTTTTTTGAAAAGACATTTCTATAACCATTATTCAATGTAGACATTTTTTTTTAAAAAGAGGAAAATTCAATCTATGGATCCCGAAAGGCAGAGGTTGTGCCCTCATAAAGCCCAGTCCGACCGGATTAAGCTAATTTGTCGCACTGGGCGCAATCCGGTGAATTTTAAGTTGTCACGAAAGGTTGTACCTATAGGCATTAGTGCACTTACCCGTTATCCTCTGGTCATGTTTGGTCACATAGGTTTCGCTGTTCAGGCCTCCGAGTCCCCATATGATCTGTTGTGCCACGTTGGGGGTGTACACCTTGTCTTTTGGATCCGCTATACACAATGACCATAATTAAAATAATTCAGGTTAATAACACACTGACAGATTAATTTGCTAAACCCTAAGTTCGTTTTTTGACCAAACCGTTCTTGCATGGCCATTCTCACCTAACATCCTACCTGACATATGCTGACTAGGTTTACCCTTTAAAAAGGCATCCTATACCTGCCATATTCTGACTAAGTTTACCCTTTAAAAAGGCATCCTACCTGCCATATTCTGACTAAGTTTACCCTTTAAAAAGACATCCTACCTGCCATATTCTGACTAAGTTTACCCTATAAAAAGACATCCTACCTGCCATATTCTGACTTAGTTTCTTAGATCATTTTAATTTCATGTGTTAAAAGAACACACCATAGAACAGGTGCTCATGTCCCTACACCTACTTCCTCTAGAATTAGAATTCATATGATGTTTTTGTCAAGCCTTACAACTGTTAAATAGTAAAATATGTAAAGCATTTGAAAATTAACATTAGACCTATTTTAACAGGTCTTGTAGACAAATCACCATACACGGAAAATTTCGGGGTCGTCATATTGACGATATAACTATATAGGTCGTCAAATTTATCCTTGTTTATACAAGGCAGCCACAATGACGACCACAGATCTTCGCATTGGTTGTAATTACCTTCATTTGGAGGGGTGATCCAATTATAGACTACATTAATACATCATTCACACTTTTTTATTATGACGATCTAGGTGTTCACTACTATGAGGTTCAGTTTCCATGAGTGTAAAGCATACGCATAACCTCAAGGTATACTAAAAAGAAAACAGGCTGCCATCTGGTGTGCACAAGTAGCACCATATTTCTTGATTTGAGGGGTGGAGGGGGGGGGGGGTAGACAAGACGGGACAAAATGACATGTTCACATTCCTGCTTATCTCTCATCATTAAACATATCTAGGAGCCTGTGCTGCATGTTTAATTTTAATTTTTCAACTTTTCACATTTTACACAAGACACATAGATGGTCCAATATCGTGCTTACATGTATCTAGGAGTCGGGTGACCATGACTCTGGCTACTCCGTTAACCTTGGATCCGCCGATGACTCTGGCATCTTGAGTCCCACCGGACTGAGTATCTGGACATGCACCTGTTCCGCCACCTGTTCCACCGGCGCACTGTCAATAGACACAATAGACATGTGTAAACAAAAACACGCGGTAAGGTAACTGGAATGAGTAAGAATGACAGAGAGGGAGAGACAGAAACAGAGGGATGGGGAGAATACACAATTGAGCATATATATATTCAGAGCATTCAAATGAGAATCCCTAATATAGTTTTGTCCACCATGTACATTCATTAGGCTACCTGGAGGAAAATACCATCTCAGACCCTAAATGCAGTGTGTCGCTCAGCATTCCCATGTCCCATGCTTACTTGGATTTGTCAGCTCATCATGGCTCCTTAGCAACTCACCCGAGATAAAGAGATAAAGATACACAGAGACAAAGAGACAGGCCAATCATATTGGGGGGGGGGGGGGGGGCTCCTGTAGAACACTAAAAGGTATCACATCACAGTGGGACTTCATGGCATTGCAGACAGTTGAATTTTCCCCCCAATATCATAAGTAGAAAACGTACTATGATACTATAATACCACAAGTGCTGCAAGCATTCGCAATAAACGACTGCTATATACATACAGAGACTATCCTGTCAGTGATATGTTCAATATAGTTATGTCCATGCCCATCTTGGACTGTTATAGGGGTGTTGTCATCCAGTGACTAGACAACACACTACCATCTACACATGGGTGATATATAATGGTCAGCATGCCTGCATGCTCCAATGCTGGTGCATTGTGCCTGTAAGTCATGCCACTACTGTATAGTATAGCCCACATGGAATACATGTAACAGGTATCTACCCAAGGCTGCCTTAAATCAAGAACTGCTGTGAATCGACCTAAGGGTCCTCCTCCTGTGCCCATATTATATGTTGCTGTCACGGCAAAGAACAAACTGTGTTGGCCCGTATTTCTTTTCATTTATAGTATTCAGACCTTACAACATGGTTTTCCTGGACTAATTTTCTGACTCGCCCATATGAAGTGCATCTACCTAGAATGATATTTGATCGTGAATAAATAACTAAGAATCAAGGCACAGGTGAGTACATTGGCTTCACACCAACGCCCGGGCGCTCATTGATTTCAATTCCCCCATACCCCCGGCGCCTTTAAGAGACCGGCGCTTATTTGAGACCAGCAAATGGTGCATTCATCTATTTCAAGGCCCCTGTACCCCCGGCGCTTATTCGAGACCGGCGACTATTTTAGGGTCCCAGGTGCGGATTAGACTTTTTGCCCGAATTTTTTTTTTTTTAATGTAAATATTCTTTTGGGATTTTTAACAATAGTCCCCCCCCCTCCTATTTTTCAAAAGAAAATCCTGTATCCATCCCTGGAGACCAGGGCGGTTACACGGGCTAATACGGTACTCACACCTGGCGGTCAGTCACGTGACCCTACCCGCACCCTGCCACACCCCTCCCCCACACCCACACTCACACCCACACCCACACCCCACACGCCAAGCCTCCCTGACTTAGCAATCCAAGCCTCTCCTCTCAGGACCATCCCTTCTTTCGGACACCAGTGCTTTACACGGTGCTCTACACGAAGATACACCGTTTCGATAACACATTAATACTTTTGGACATTAATTTCGGAAAATTAGATTATTTTAAAAAGATGCTCGGAGTATTCAGTCGGAGAAATGGCGATACATTATTCGCCAAATACATGCTGAATCTGGTCATTCTATCCATGTGGGCGACTGCCTCCTTCTCTGCACACTTGCCATATAGGACGGCCGCCGAGGTAAGTGCACTGATTTAAAGGAAACGTTTTCTCAGAGTCCTTCACTAAAACATAAGTTATTTCATATGTTACTCCTCGACAATTGTAAATGCTCGCATGTTGCTTAGCAATATAAGTAGATAGTGGTAAAATTTATGCAAAGCTTTCTGGTGTTTAAAAGCCTACATTGCTGTATACATAATATAGCTGATGTCCAGACTTGCCCTTGTCTGAATTATGATTGTCTATTTATTCCAGGTTGTGTCAAATAATAAAGATGCGTGTGTTTTGCCTGGTGACTGCGAAGAATCAATGTACTGTGATTCTACATCAGGATTTTGTCGAACGAGGGCGACTTTAAAAGCAATGTACGTATATAAAGACATCTACTTCCATACTATATATTTGAACACATGTCAGGAAATATTGAAGGGAAAAGATCCTAATAAATTAGACCCACTAGCTCTTGAGGTAGGGGGCGGGGCGGACCAAAGTGAATTCACCTTCCCTTTAAAGGCATAAAAAAAAACATACAGGCAGAAAATATATGTTACATGGATAAAAAATTGGATTTTGAGAGGGATTCACGGATTATTGCATATTCTGAATTGCAACTACAGATAGACAATAAATGGCATGGGGGATATTGCTCTAAAGATTATTTTCTTTTCGTATTTGCATAAAATTTGAGCTTTCTTTTCAAAATAGGATTACAATGTCTAGGGTCTGCCCTGTTTTGCTAAGTAAGATAGAGTGGGGAAACCTGAAACACTTTCTTATTGCCTTGGCAATACTTGGAAGTTGGATTATTATCATGTGTAGTCATGTTGGCAAAGGGAAATATTACTACTGTTTGATTTAAAATGGCTGAGGTATATTATCCTTAATTGTGTTCCTTTTACTAACATTACAGGTGTGACCCAAATATAAAGGGTATGTGCATCCCTAGCGCCGTCTGCGATCTTTACGTGGACGTCACAAAAACGTCACAACCGTCATATCCAGTATACCGATGTCAAGAAGTTGAAGGTTCAAGTACAGCAAAACGTGAAGCCTCGAAACAACAACAAACTAAAGTAAAACAAGCAATTTCTCAAGCCGACAATGAAATCGACTATGATACCCTTCTGGACAAGCTGTCGAAGATAATAAACCATATTACCGAAATTCCAGATAAAGCAACTACTGATATAGAATCAAGCGAACCAATGGCATCAGCATCTGCCATGAAAACCACAAGTGATTTGACTGCCGAATCAGAAGGAGACGCAAATATGGAAGAAATGAGTACGACACCAAAACCAACAACACTTCAGAACCCATCAGTCAAATCAGACAATGCTGGACAACCCCAAGTTGACGCAGGCCAAGAAACTAAGTGTCCAGAGTTTGAGGATGTATTAGATGCTATCACATCAACAAAAGACCGAACCATGAAGGAACATCTGGTGTATACATTCCTCGAGTGTATTATTACAAGGGAAGATGATACAGCAAGTAAAAGCGGTGAATTGGAGGAGGGTTTAGCATTAGATAACAACCAGCTTAGTTTAGACATAGAGAGCGCGAACGTACAAAATGCAGTTAGTAGTAAAGATGCTATGATGGAACAACTGAAGGACACCCAGAATGATGAGGAACCATTACTGGATTACCTACAGGATGAGGAAAGTGAGCTAGAGAGGCAGCTACTTGAGCTTTTACAGAATAAACAAAACAGTCATTGATGGAACAAAAAGTCTAACCAGAGACACGGCTAATGGTTAGGATATTGACCTTGTTGAAATTGTTTATTAAATTGTTGATTTATTTATTAGATTAAACTGATTATTTATCTAAAATTTTAATTACTATAATTATGTGCTGTTGTTATTACTATTATGAGATCCGGGCAATTCTGAACATTACCCGAAAGAGTTGTCACTCTTAGGCCACTCACAATGACATCCTTGTTTCTCATCACCGCGCGCGTCATGAAAATTGTGTTTTGGAAAATCTTTTTTTTTTGCAAATTTTAAGGGAAACGCTGATAATAATAGACAAATATGGACATATTTGGTATCAAATTGAAGCTTACAATGGGGCGAAAACAATGGAAATATAGATATTCAAAACCTTTTGTAGATAATTAATTTCTTAATCATTAAAATATGAATGTCAAGTTTGCTGGGAGCCTAGACCACCCTACCTATTTGGTCTTCAGCCCCCCCCCCCCAAAAAAAAGAAGCGCCCTCGTCATATTTGTCATTGCTTAGTGATGAGAAACAAGGATATTATTTGGAGTGGCCTTATAGACATGTACCACTTAAAATATATAGAAATGCAAATGTTCTAAATTGGCAAATTAGATATCACTTGTACATACTGACCAACCATATTCATTTATTTAAGCTCAAGTACCGTCATTAAAATGGGAAATTCTAACTTCTGTGTCTCTTGGTGTGTATTTCTTTGATTCATGATAAACCTAGTCCTTTGTCCCGAGAACCCCACCCCTTATCTATAACATTAAACCTTTAAAGACGGCGTAGTACTTCAATCCACTATGCCCTTTGTCGTCATGATACATGATAGCAGTCCTAGCATAACGCTGATCCCACTGGGTTGAGACACTCCCGAAAGGATAGCATGATTCATCATAACGCAACATAATGTTTTTAAGGCAACATGCCGTCCTTAAAGGGCTAAGTAAGTTGGAGTAAGGAGTAGACCACATACCTGTGCATAGGCCTGCAGGTAGTAGTCCTCCGCATACGGGTTGCCATTCGTGTAGCGCGTTACGATGACGTCACCACCGACCATTAACGCAGCAGTGTTGGAGCCGCTCAGGCCGAACGCCATGTAGCGGCCATCACCTGTTAACATAGACCAGTGAGCTGCTCAAAAATATCTGACATATAGCTGTTAACATAGACCACAGAGCTGCTCATATATCTGACATATAGCTGTTAACATAGACCAGTGAGTTGCTCACACACCTCACATATAGCTGTTAACATAGACCAGTGAGTTGCTCACACACCTCACATATAGCTGTTAACAGAGACCCATGAGCTGCTCATTCATGATACGATTTAATTTAATATATCAGTACATTGTTTTAGCTACCTTACGTACAATGACTATAACGCCTCCCCCCACCCCATTTAGATAGAATAAAATCCCTGACATAATATTATTATTCTGGCTTTTGAGCACATTCAATGTACATCCTGACCTATTGCATTATACTTACCTAATGTTGATACAAATTCAAATGTGATATGTGTTGTATTGACGGACCAACCAACGTTAAAATCGTTGCTCATGGATTCACAGTTATCCAGCTCGGAAGAACCGTCCTTGAATTAAAAACACAGGGAGACAATGAGTCAAGTTATAAGAGATATTTCAAGATCATACCACTGGTTTCAGAAAGGGACTATTAGCCCTACTACCAGAGGAAGGTGTATTTCAGCTGTTTATCAAGATACATTATATTACCAAACATTGACTGAATCATGGAATTTCATCCCATCTCCACCAGGTATAAAGTACACACAGTTAGCTCCTCCATACCTAAGATAATATTATGGAGTTGCTCAATGAGGAAAGATAAAACTGTTCAAAGAATACTGGCTATAAGCCTATGTGATGGACATTATAAGTACACAATTACAAACACAAACAATGGGATGATCACATAGCATTGGTTAGTTCATATCATATTGCATTGTTTCTTGATAGTTCACCATAAGAGACACGCATCACACCAGGAACTTCACACTTCTATGTCAATGCAAAAGCGTTTCCCCCCTAAAGACCCACAAAAGGGACTAAAGTTGTTACAGTACAAATAGACACACTGCTATTCTAAATGCTATCTCCTTTTTCACTACCAAGTGGCCCCAAATCTGGTTCTGCATAAAAGCTGAAGTTCCTTTTAGGATTTTTCTACTATGGTCTTCATTAATGGAGTATAGATTTTGCAGTACCAGTATGTGCCCTGGAAACTGTATGGGGCAAATAAAGTATGGGGTAGTATTACGATTATAAACAGCAATATTTTAATGTGCTTGTGACATGGGGAACATTATGACCTCTCTAACCTCTCTTTGGGGTTATATCACATCACATTGTTATATCACGCACATATAGGGAATATATCACACACCTGAAGGTAATTTACATATATAACCTCAAAATCCACATACAATAGTCAGGATATATTGCAACGAAATCTATCAATCTGCTAAATCCACATTCCAATTTTTCCATTGCTAATAGGACCATCGAATTCAAAAAGATTTCCTTATTTTTCAAAAAAAAGAAAGTAAAATATTAACCCAAATTTGGTACCATAGGGTGATATCGCGCACGTGATGCTACCATAACCCCTTTAAGCCATACAAGTATGGAAGAGAACTATTAGCCTATACGTTTCTGTGGGTTCTAGACATAATTGTGGCTCAAATCATGTTCACACTTTCTCTGTGTTTATTGCCCTTCCCTGTGAAGAACTGTGAGGATTTGTACTGTGACACCTTGTTGCATAGGCGTTGGTTCTCAAGTCAGATAAATATTCACTCTAAAATGTAGTAAAACGAGTATTTACGGGGGGCGGGGACGTCAACCCTGGTGTCAACAAAGATGTACCTCCCGCGCTAATTGGGGGCGTGGTTTGTGGATTTGTGACGGGAGGATTGGGGTTCTGTAGGGGGATGAGTTAAAGCACAACATCTATTCATTATATAATATTTTCATTCAAAACATCTTACTAATTCAAAAAATCCCATAGGACCAAGTCATTTTCTCATTTGATAAAAATAGAATTTAGTGTTTGGGAGGTCCACTAGTCAATATCCCATGTTTCCAGAACCCATGAAAACATAGGATGTTGATTTGAGGACCTCACAAATACTAGATAGCCAATATACCTCACAAATACCAGTGACATTACTCTTAGCAAGGATAATCTAATGTCAGTCTTACTCTTTCTCTGCTGGCAGGCTCACCAAAGTGACTTTGTTACATTATAGTATAGTCCATCATTGGCTGACCCCCTTTGATGAACTCTGATAAACATTCACTCAAAGTGTAGTAAAGCAAGTATTTACTGTCACAGGAAGCTGGGATGTCAACCCCGGTTTCAACAAAGATGTGCTTCCTTGACAACATGCTGTGCTTGTGGTGGTAATTGGGGGCGTTGTTTGTGGATTTGTGACGGAAGGAACGGGGTTCTGCAGGCGGATGAGGCAAGGCACAGATATACTTGAATAACATCTATTAAGCCTACACCTGTATTACCGTAAATTCTTGTGTAAAAGCTGTGGCTAGTAAGCAAGCCACATCACCAGTGTGGCTCATAGGAGACTTATAGGTGAGTTTTTATATGTATGCTACAGTACAAAAGTAGCCATGATGACACCCCCTGTGCAGCTTATGGGATTTCCCCACATTGACTTGAGGACCTCACAAATACTAGACACTCAATTTACCATGCAAATACATGTAATCTCCCCCAAGAGTCCATCATTGCCAAATCCCCCCTCCAAGAGTCTATCGTTGCCTGACTCTTCCGCCAAGAGTCCGTCATTGCCTGACTCTCGCCCAAGAGTCCATCATTGCTTGACTTTCATTGACAGGGATTCAGCCAATGATGGACGATACTAAGAAAGTCACTTTGTCAAGCCTGACACTAGAGAAAGAGTTAGATTGACATTATATTTGTCCTTGTTAAGACATGTCACATGTATTTGCGAGGTAAATTGACTATCTAGTATTTTCGAGATCCTCAAATCAATATCCCATGTTTTCATGGCCTCCATGGAAACATGGGATACATGTATTATAGAGAGGACCTCCCAAACACTCAATTCTAATCTCCTTCTAGACACTCTCTGTCTCTGCTTTTCTCTCACTTTGTCTCTCCCTCTCTGTCTCACCAACTCTACTTCTCACTCTCAAATAAATTGCATTGTTACATAAGTTGTTAACCCAGTAGAAAAAAAACGTTATACAACGTTATACAACACTTCTCGATCTATGGCTCCTTAGTGTGGCAAAACGCTATATAACGTTAAAACGTTATTCTAACGTAAAATAACGTATTTCTGTTAGCTGGTTGGTCTCCTACCTGGGTCTCCTCCTGTAGGGTGACGGGATGGAGAGGTACATCAAGGACTGAAGGTATGGGAAGGTTACCAAAGTCTTGTGAAGCCAGTATACAGTACATTGAGAAATACTTGTAGTCGTGGATAGAGATCCCACTAGGAAACACCAAGACGATATCCTGGCCATTGTATGCCTTCACCTTGGAAGTGCTGGAGAAATAGATAAATATATATATACTAGAGTACCGTGGGGTATTACTGGCAGGGGGGTATTACTGGCACCTTGGCAGTGTTGTGTGGATTTCTTGCTAGGCAAATTGACTCAGGGTAGCCAATGATAATTCAAGACATTTTGGGGACATATCTTCTTACCTTAAAAGACAAAAAAAAAATGGAAATAAAACTTTGTGATGAGGATAATTGCCTTCAAAATTTTGATCATTGAGTCATTAAGCTCAATATTGGTGCAGTTATAGGTTTTGCCAAGATGTAAGAGGAATTGGATCCATATTCACAGCTTCACCTATATGTGTTTTCGTAAACTGTAAGCAGAATTCCATGGCCAATTCATGTCCTCTGTCTGCTAGAACAATCATTTTTGAATTGGGTCTCAATGCCCCCAAGATGGCGGGGGTGCCAGTAATACCAACAGATTTGTACAGTTTTGGGTATTACTGGCACCTGTCTTACTGTCATCCTTTTAGTTAAGATGAGCATGACAATAATCAGTTATTGATTCTTTCTTTGACACTGCATTGTATATTTATATGTTTGGTCTAAGAGCAAAGCTGTTTCCTTAGTAATTTGGATTCTTTGGTACCCAAAACAACATTCACAAATAATTTCACTGCAATCCTGTGAGGTCCAACTCTGTGTTTGGGTGTATATCAATGACATATGAGTGTTGCAAGTCAGGATGTCTCTGACTTTAAGTCCTTAATTGATGACACATACTTGTGTGTCCCCAACATGGCCGGTTTAAACTTTTTGTAAGGAAAGCATAAGGGTGCCAGTAATACCCCCAGCCATGCCAGTAATACCAACAAAACCCTGAATCATTCAAACATAAATTTTCATATGATAACATATATTATTTTGCCTGTAACTGATGGAAAATGTGACAAAGTCCATGCTCCATAGATGGGAAAAGAGAAATTCTCAAAAAATCTCACGGAAATCGCACCAGGGGGAAAAACTCCTTAGGGTGCCAGTAATACCCCACGGTACTCTATATGTGAATTAGTTCTATCATTTTTTACCACAATGCCATCATATGGCCACAAAATAGATCAGCCATTATTACCGCTGGTCATAACTGGTCAATATACTGGTCTGGTTTCTGCAGCATGCTCTTTGCATATACAGGTTACATATGAATGTTAGTAAGACATTGCCTAGGCTTATATGTAACATCCCAGGATAAAGGAATACATTTTCAACTTCAACATATCAAAGTAGCGTCTAGTGAAGACGTGAATGTCACCTGTTATATACCTACCTGTTAGCTTCATCCTTTAACTTGTCGTACCCTGAATGCCCAACGGGGGTGTCTTCATCAAGTATGAAGAATGCGTCTAAAAGTAAATTTACACAACCTTGTAGTTGCCAGATAATTATACTCATTGCGCACGGTGTGGCAAGTAAAGTAAGCTAAATAGTTCAATATAATGTTTCCGAATGTAGAGTCGAAGCAGATGGAAGAGAATTGTTTTACTACCGGTGATTGTATTATCATAGACTCCGAGGGTCTATCATTATTTCCCTTCCAAATTAGGGTTGCCTTGGATATATACCAATAACTAACTCAGGAAATTACGAATAGTTTTGAAAGGTTTTCGTGAATCTCTCTCTATGTACACAGAGAAAAATGTGAGAGTCATTGTCGCCGAAACGATCACCGTCTGAAAGTCAGGCAGTGCCTGATGGTCAGAAGTGTTCGTTTTGGCGACACATGACTCTCACATTTTTCTCTGTGAATTATTATTTAAGCACAATACAGAACACATACCTGGACCCCGGCCGTCATAATGTATATCTTTGATGGAAACAGTTTTGCTGTCCATAAGTGTCACATCTCCAGATCTGAATCCATGTGCACGTGGTGAACTCAGTCCAAACTGACCAAGTTTTACAGGTCCTGGCTTTTTGAAACCTGTAGGGAAAGCAACGTTCCCAAAGTCCATCTGAAAGTAGCAAAGGTTTATGTAGAATGTGGGTTTACTATTCACCCATCCATTGGGTAGATTATGCAAATCTCTTGATGACTACCTCTGTTGCCATGTGTTGACTAAGAGAAGAATGCCCAACATAAATTTCTAATTCAAAAGCTAACTCAACATAGCTTTCTCCTTTGGGCTAATGCATAATTGATTGCAATCAGTCTGAACACTATACACACACAGACACACAGACACAGACACAGACACAGACACAGACACAGACACAGACACACATATATATATATATATATATATATATATATATATATATGTATATATATATATATATATATATAAACATATATATATATATATATATATATATATATATATATATATATATATATACATCAAGTGGACCATTTGAATCATTGTCCAAAGCCGTCATTATCTATTTACACACAATGAAACTGGACAGCTACTAACCATGAACTGGACAACTTAGGTTCCCTGCTACTGAGGTATTCTGCGCTACTTACGATGAGCCAGGAGTGAATTCATGGGGACCCCCAGGACCCCCCTCCTTTTTGGAGAAAAATCTGATTTTCTAATGCTATTTTGATCTGCGGCGAGTCGCAATGAGACGCATTTTAATACTTTGTTGTTTGATGGACCGGTACCCCCCCTCCCCCCTCTTTTCAAATACCTGGGTCCACCCCTGGAATGGCACAGCTGAATTTCTTTGTTTTACTGAGTATTAAGTGGACAACTTACATTGAACTGCACACACCAGACAGAGAACCACCTCAGGTTCTCCACGTTGATTCCTGCTGGGAGCTTGATCAGAAGGTTCCGGTTGGTGTAAACCCCAAGGGGACTCGTGCTGTGGAGAACAGGTATTATAATCACTTAATTTGTGCTTTAATATGGTATTATCTTGCATGTGTATCAAAACTTTTAAAAACTAATTTTATCTTTAAACATCCCATTGCAATGGGTATTGGTAACTTAGAACAATGGTGATGGGTAAATACTTCCCTTATCATAAATACCTGTTTGAATGACCATAGATCAGTGGGGGGGGGGGGCAAATTCTATGCCATCTACTGAGAAGAAGAGGCGATTCCCCTTTGCTGTGTCAAGTTTCCAGTGTAGAGTTAAAAGCAAGGTTGGTGGAGTATAGATGAAACCTTGTGACAATAAGATAATTAGAGGAACTGAATCCCCTTAGTGCAGCATTGCAGTAAATTGCACAAGAGTTCAAACTATTGGTTATTGAAAGCAACATTTTCACATACAAATACTGATTCTCCATCGGGCTCTACAGACCAGATATATGTCATCATTTCTAATGATGGCTTCTACTAGGAGTAATTTCTCTATCCTTATACATTGAAATGATGTTAACAGGTGCATGGTACTATTTCAGCATCATGGAATCTTCTCAGGCATGCTGAGCTGTACTTTCTCATTAAATGGCAGCCTTGCTCTGGCGCTAGGTTAGGGGAACTGACCATTATATTTGACATAGATAGAGGCTGGTAGTGGAGGGAGGCACCATAAACTCCCATCATCCAGCTGAAAAAGGGATTAAAGAAGAAGCAGACATGGCCCAAGGGGTGACATAATGTACCTTTAATGGGGTCTGACATTGCATTGAGAGGCAATGAAAGCAAATTAGCACATCTTTGTTGGCGGCCATGTTGCCAATCTTGCCTCACATGTGGCTTCCGGCTACTGCCAACCTCCCAAGTGTACTCAGGTAAAGACGGAAGCGCCACCTTCCGGATTTGGTCAATAAAGCCACTTGACTAAGAGCTCAGTTTTTTTTGTTGGCTATTTGCCGCACACAACCGCAACGCCAATAGACACTGCTAAAGACTGAGCCATGCACGCAACTCATGCAGTCTGTATAGTGGCTATAATATGGTACACAGTGTCTTGGACACGCTTCAAACACTAATTCTATACAGAAGGACGTTGCTGATCTCACCAAGAAAATAAAGGAGCAACAGACCACTGAATGGAATAAATCCATTAGATGAAGAAGGCCCTCATTACTAAAACCAAGTCTGGCTTCCTCACAATCGAGTCTCACAATTAGATGAGTTTAGTAGACACACACATGTGGCTTTTTTGCTTACAACCACACATCTATATAACAGGCTCCCGGGGAGTTGACTCAGGTCCAAACGTACCGGGATGTGTGGTCACAAATTGTCGGGAAATGGGTCTTATTTTAGCCCCTAGGGAGGGGAGTGGCGTACGCCAATATGGGTGGTTATTCAGGAGTCAGCTCCAATATGGGTGTCATATTTGGGCTGGTACACAAGTCAAGGGGATTATAATTATGACAGAATGCCATTGCCATGGTTTTAATTTTAACAGCAAACAAACACTTGGACCTTATATTGTACATCAAAGGAGTAATTACAAGCCCAGGGTAGCCCAGCTACAATGTCACTGCTGTGAGTGAGTCCTGCCATCCCCCCCCCCTAAAACCCTTCTGGGTTGGGTGTAAGGTGTGCTCTGGGTGTTCTGGTACCCCCCCCCCCCCTCCCCCCGCCCCCATGTGCCAATATGGGTGTACTTCTGCAGAATGTACGCCAATATGGGTCACTTTTCTAGAAATAAGCATACGCCGATATGGGTCTGGTGTTCAGACCCATGACCACACATCCCGGTAATAATAATTAGAGTCGACTCCCCGGGAACAGGCTGCAGAAGGGTCAAAGGCGGCCTGGCGACCTGGGCTGTTTTGCAGGCGACCTAGCGACCCGATACAATAATCTAAGCGACATGGCGACTTTTGTGACAAATCTGGTCATAGTAAAATGGTCTAAATTAAAAGGCGACTTTGTAACCTTTGGCCCTTATTTTCGGCGACTTTTCAACCTGATGGGAAACACCTCTGAACCTCCATATGTAGGGGAGCTGCAACTATATAACCATTTGTGAAAACCTCCATAATATTTGCTTCTGAGGCTGACTTTATAACAGGGCCTATTCCAAATAACATAGTGGACACATACCTTCCGGCCTCATCTGGAACTGTTGTACCTCCTACTGCTGGGCCACCGGCAGTTGTCCCCACATAGAATCTGGCCTCTGAAAACCAGAGATAGATCAGCATTTTGGATACCTCACTCCTAAAAGCAGGGTCAGATAGCTATACATTTTCCAGAAAGCTGAATCAGATGTTGATCATCCCAGCTTAGACAGGCTACTTACTTCCTACTCTGGCCGCCATTTTAAAAGGCTAAGTAAGGTTTTTATTTAATATCCCATGCTTCGTTATTACACAAAATCAGCATAGTACACAATGCCCTACTATAATCTGTCAAATATCATGAAGATGAATAAAATCTGTTAAACAAATATAGACATGTATAGTTAACGAAAAGAGGTACAACATGTATCATGACAGCCTTAGAGGATAGGGCAGATCGAAACAATATGTCGTGGGATGAAATTTTAAACAGGAAATGACGTAGACTCACTTGGTCCCAGTCCGTCATAGTGGAAGTTGACAAGACGTAGTGTGTCGGCGTTGACGGCATACACTGTGCCGGACACCTTGTGTTGCGCCGTATCAACCAGGTTACCAATCAGCTTACCATTGTAAACCGCATTCAGGCCTGTCACAACACAAAGGATATACATGAATACACCTGTCACAATACAAGATAAGGTATAAACATGAATTAAACCTGTCATAATACAAGATAAGGGATAAACGTGAATCAAACCTGTCACGATACAAGATGAGGGATAAATATGAATAACCCATGATGCTCTAATGCATCATGCCCTTGGTCGTCATGATGCATGAATGCAGCCCTGGTGAGTAACTTGCCAATGCTGTATTCAAGCATCATGCCGACCTTACAGGGTTCAGATACTACCGGAGGGTTGGCATGATGCACCAATGCAGCAACGGTGAGCTACGCACCAGGGCTGCATTGGTACATTATGACGACCAATGTCATCTTCTAGCTACAGATATCCTTAATAGGATAAGCCTGTTATAATAAGTAACATTCTCCTTTCAGAACTCCTATTTAAAGGCCAATACCCACAAGGCGATGTATGGCCTCAGAATCTCTGCATTACTTCCGTGCCTATTGCGAATTGAAACTGTTGCTTATACTCCAATTTGCAAGGGTATTCACAAACCTCTCACTGCTGAGTATACATAGGGTTCTATCTCTGCATTTCATCCTTAACTGTAGCATGTTGGGGGTTTAACAGGGTTACTATTGGGGGAGTTACTTTACAATATATTGTATTGTTAGCCTATATTCCGTGGGATAGGCATGATTCAATCCAATAACAGAACTATATTCTGCAGGAGTGTGGGCCCATATACCTCAGGATTATAGGTATATTATCCTGCATGAAAGCATATTCTTGTTACCCTGCATGATCCTATCCTACACTGTTAACCATGAAAATAAGTGACCCCCTCCCCCTTAATCTTCAGATGTTTGTAATATGTTGAAACCGCAGAGATTTCCAGGCTAAGCAAAGGAAAACTATCTAATTCTTTAGATCTTAGTTAAGGCTCAATTTGCAACAGATTCCTTGCAGTTATATCAGCGCCTTGTAGTTACATCTGTAGCGAATTGGGAACAGATCCTCAATTCACAGAGAGTTTCAAGCATAGATCGCCCTGTGGGATTTGACCTTGTTGCACTGCGTGATGTATTTAGAGGACAACTCTGCACATTACCCTCATCAACATTAATGAAAATACTGTGAACAAAATGGGCGGCAAATGTCAATTGATGTTGGTGTTATCAAACCAACAGTTACTAGATAATCAAATTTAACACTCTCCAAATAATCGCTGAATCAGCCTACTAGGTGAATGTCCTTATGAATTACGTTGCCATGCATTCTACTCCTCCAGATGGTCCACAAAACCGTACAACCTTCACCATATCAACTTATATGATCCTCAAATTTTATGAATTTAGGCCCTGGGCTTTTCCAGGTGGTGAAATTGATACAAAACCGACATTCTGAAGGTGGAACGTGTTTTCAGTGGAGAAAAGTTCCATATCTGTGAAATATCAATCTTTTTAGAATACAAAGCAGTCAGTCAAGGGTATTGTGATCAAGGCCTACTTTTGCAAGTCATTGTTCTATGAGATATTTGCTCATAACGCTAATGGCAGAGACACAGAGCCTCAGTTTACGACATTGCCTCACGCTGAGAGAGCTCCCATAACCACAGCAAGCTATCGGGTGCATCGAACCGATATGCTTTATGAGGGGGAAAGACGGTCTCCCAGGGAGAGTCAACCTACACTAGTTTGGCAACCTATTTTCACAGGAGTGTTATCCAGTAATAGGATTAGTTAATGGTCGTTTATCATAGTGCTGCAGGTATGAAGAAAGCGGCCATTTTCCTAAGCTAGAAAATATGTGGAGAGAGGGATAGGGAGTCAACACTGCATGGAGGTCCATGCGCCATCTGATGCGTGGGATGGCGACAGCCATCTTTGCTCACTGTTATGGGCCATCCATAAAGTATGTCAGGCTTTTTTGGGCCATTTTGGACCCCCACCCCTTTGTCACGCTCTTCCTCATAGGCCTACTTCTATCGTTGGGGATCAAGACCCCCCACCCCCTCATGTGTGATATATAGTTTATGGACGGCTCCTAATGCATGTAAATTTAAGTAGTTTAATTGCTTTGAGTCTAAAACAAGCATCTGCTGTGACAGTGATGCCTGTGCTTGGTAGACTGAGCCGAGCAGAGATCACTCTGTCGTAGAATGGTACACGATCTACATATCAGCAGATGTTTCGCTCTGGGCACTCACTATAGCTCTATGATAACCTGGCTGCACATGTTAAATAAATAGTATTGTCCATTACGCACGTTGAAATTAAATGATACCAGTATTAATGAGTTAAATCATTCATATACATTTACCCAGTGGGCACAGAACATTGAATCACCATTGGTAAACGTTTGTCAATATTGATTCTATGTTGATTCAATGTAGAACCGAATTTTGTGCCCACTGGTTAGAGCAATAATACAAACAACGTGTCGGCCATAATAATTCTGTTATTCTCAAGAACCTTTCCCCCCGCAATACTGACATAGTGTTATTCGGTTAGGAAAGTGTAGCACACTCTTCATTCACGTTCCTGTAGTCAGAAACTTTAAAGTGACATAATCACCGAGCGTATCCCACTCAATGTTCTAGTCTGCTATGTGGTAAGTAGGCCTACGAGTGGTGAAAATGCCCCTTTAAGTAGAGATAAGGTGATCAGTCTCTGATACAGGACAGTGAGGCACGAAAAGGACATAGTAAAGGGTGGTAAAATAATATAGGTCTAACTATATTATTCAGGTTTCTTTCCTCACTATTGAAGATGGACCATACAGGTACTCTGCATGGCCCTTCGTGCATCATTATTGGTTTGAGAATCAGGTTTAAATTGGCTCTGTAAAAAGGAATACTCAAATGGCTTCAGCGTCGTGGGTTATGCTTTTATTTATTTCTCAATAAGGAACCCATGCTGCAAATCCCTATCTGCCTGTTCTTTTTAAAACCCTGAGACAAAAACATGTAAGCAGCCCCTTAAATGCGGATCATTCCTTCCGTGTAGTAATTAATACGCCATCAATTTCTTTTGTTTTAATAACACTGGAGACTGGACCGAAGCACGCCACCAACTTTCCCCATTGATGTACGGACTAAGGGAGCTCTTGCCTGTCTTCTGAACAAAATACGGGTGTCAACAAAATATGAATCTCCCCCGCATCAGTAGGTCTTCTTGCGATCATCCATTCAGGTAGCATATTATCCCCCAGTCCGGCCAAATCCCCTATTATCGTACGCCTGCCCGGCGTTTTTGCACACAAAGTCCGGGGCGAGGAGCAGCCAAATTGGCCATATGATGGATCTGGTGGAGGACACTCTTGTCATCCTCCCTGTTTGAATAGCCCCCTTGTGCTTCCATTAGAGACAATATCTTCTCGCCAGATCGCTTCTAGGAGCATCCCAGAGGATCGCCAGCCACGCAATATCTCCCGCTTCTCGCGAGAACTGTGTGCAGCAGAAGCAGACGACATCCAAGAACATGTTTCATATTTTGCGCGGGAAGTCTTTTTTTGCGGGAGGTAATATTGACTGACATTGGCCGATACGATGGCGACCAAATGCATCCCTCTGGGCATTACCGCGGCCACGGAGTCTGTCTTGAGGATGTTGGGAGGGGGTTGGGTGGTGAAAAGCATCAAAGGGTCCGCCTTGAAAGGAGCAATAAGAACCTCTGCTCCCGGAGCCACAATAATAACAAGACTCATAACCAGCTATTGCAAATAAAGGCGAAGGAGATGAGGAGAAAGAACCCTTGGGGGATAAGAGCAAGGTGGCTTGTTCTATCTAAAGTGTAGGAGTTGCAGACAGCAGCCTCATCCTAGGCCTATAGCCAAACGACCTATACATTATAATATTCGTACTTCTAGAGGAATTCCACCATAATATGTACTTGCTATATTCATATCATAACTCAAAGCATCACCATAGAGCTGCCTGATGTTTTGGACTTCGCACATGGACGCTTACATATTAGGCCTACATGAAATAGATAGGCCTAATATATTACTGTTTGTTTGTATTTCTCTTCATAAAGGACAGTTGCGGTTGGACAATAAGGGGTATTGCTTAACAAAAATATGACCTTACAATTTTAAACCCCAGCAGATCCCTATGAACAAGATCAGACAACGAGATTAGGGCAGATCTGATTCTCCCACTTTGCCTCAAAAGTATAAAAAAAAACTCAACACACAAGGCAGAAATAGTAGGAATTCAATCAGACAATGAAATCAGATCATTCTAATAAGTAGATAGAAAAATTACCAATAAAATGAACTTTTCACAGAACAGGTATTGTGTTCCAATTGAGTGGCAGGCAGGGAAACAACGGCCAGGAATTCACCAGCTTGGGTTTCTTTTCAAAGGCTTTTGAGTTGTAACTAAATGGACATAATTTCAGATGGATTTGATAAGAGTAGGCGGATAGGGAGAGGTTGCTGCCAAGAGTTGTAATCGCTCTGTGCATGCTGCAGTGGATCCTACATCTGGGAAAACACTCTTGAGTTCGGGGTAATCGAGATTTTCACGCCTCAACTGTAAACTGATAACTCACGCTCTCATGTATCCGTGAGGATTATCAACGTGATGCAGCGGCGTGTATCTACGCTTTGGATGAGGGAGACTCGCAATGAGCCTACTACTTGGATTATTATGATATGTATACATGTAATAAACAGCTAGGACGGCCTATGTTGGAGGTGTTCACTATATATCTACAGACTCCCAGTTGAAAACCTGGATTGCTGACACAACCCATACATCAGAGCCCATGATGAGTTTTTACAGGCCTACATTATCTATACCATCTACGACAACAATAAGACCTTGTAGGTGCACTTTATAATTGTGGACTGCTAGTAATAATCTCGTTATGTGATATCTAGAAGTTTTCTAATTTGCAATGATAGTCAATGTATTACTGAAACCAGTATTGGTTCAGTGACAGCACATTAATCTTATAGCCTATAGTAGCCTAATAGTAGAGTGAAATGGTTAGTGGTATACAGAAATCACAGTATAGTAGCCTAGTAGTATATTATGGAAATGGCTAGTAGTATACAGAAATCACAGTATAACATGCCTAGTAGTATGGGGAAATGGCTAATAGTATGCAGAAATCACAGTATAACATGCCTAGTAGTATAGGGAAGTGGCTAGTAGTGCACAGAAATCACAGTATAACATGCCTAGTAGTATAGGGAAATGGCTAGTAGTATACAGAAATCACAGTATAGCATGCCTAGTAGTATGGGGAAATGGCTAATAGTATGCAGAAATCACAATATAGTAGCCTAGTAGTATAGGGAAATGACTAGTAGTATACAGAAAGGGCACTACATTTAATAGTCTAGCAGCATAGATACATGTCACTGTACTAGCCTAATAGAAATAGACTTTCCATGATAAGACAACATGTTGTTATATGGTGGTCCCCAGTATATAAAACATGGCAATGCAAAGTGCACCGTCCTAACCCACCTCACGGAGACATTATACTTCAACCATCACGTGGCACAATCAGGAACTCTGATTGGACACTCGCCGATATTCCTTGAGATCCTATCAGCTTCTGTGCCCGCCTTCATTGGGAGGTTTAGTTCAACATCAAAACCCTCCTCTCTGTGAAGCCTGGGAGGGTGCCATCTAATCTTGTGTAAGTTGCGGGGCCTCAGTCGTCACAAAGATACTAAATGGCTCCCATTTCATTGAGCACCTCCAACAGCTCCGACAGCAATTCATAAATGTATGTATGGGTACGTCTCCAGGTGAACAAGGCAGGGAATTAGGAGTTAGGGCTCTGCTACTTACAGTTGGAGTTGGGGCTTAGGTCAATATTAAAGGCTACATGGCCAATGCTTTGGTCTATTGCATGTATATATGAGATGCCACTCAAGGTAGGGCGCTTAGATAGTGAACCTATAAATGAAATATGTGCAGGTTTATATTTTCAAAAATGACGGTTTGACCTAAATGTGCAGCGCATAATTTTTACATTACAATGTATTTGAACCCTCAGCCACTCAGAGGCGAGGTGTTTAAAGTACTGTATAATACTGTAGTCTTAAGGTAGCCTTTGCACACCTTCTACAGGGCTACATTCTACCTGGTCTATAAGGACTGATAACGTACTTATCACTCATGGATCTAGGATCAATACATATATACAGCAGGGGGAGGCAGATAGGACTGGCGAACATTTTGTATGTATGGATTTCGTGTAAAAAGGATGGTCATGTATACGCCTCCTCAGTTCTCTGATATGTTTCTGAGTTCTCTTATATATTTCTGAGTTCTCTTATATATTTCTCAGTATGTACTTTATATACATGCATATATACATCACGTATTTTAAGAGTAGGAATAACGGATTGTAGATATTGCACCTGGTCAATATTAATGTAGGTTAGTTTAATTCCCTGTAGTATTCATGTTGTACCAGCCCCTGGGGAAATATAGCACACAAAGCCTCATCGATCAGCATGTGTATTGTTTATAAAAAGGTAATTATGCTGGTAGTCGGCCATGGTCACCGGCCATTAGCAGTCTATGTATAACTGATTAGTGCTTAGATAATTAGAAGATGGCTGCCCTCTCTATCATCGCAGACATTGGTACTAGTAATTAGTGCCACGTGTTTCATGTTTAGTATAAAATGACTTCAGCAGCTGCATCCCTTTATATTAAGGAATTTCCAAGTCATAGTGATCAAGGGTGTCTTTCTATGTACGAACTGTGCATGTATACACGATAACAAAGACACTGCAGGATGATAACAAAACACTATGTAAAATACGCTATGGTCCCTGATCAAAGGAACAGATTTACAAATGAATGAGAATGGCTTATAGAAGAATTGGCCTATCTGGTGAAGACATAAAATACCATGTACGGAAGTTACAGTGGCACTTATGAGAACTGATAGCGGTAGTATACTCAAACATAACCATTCTTTTTGGTTTTCCCAGTCTTGGTTGCTGCTGCTTCAATTTGTCTTAATAATCCCGTTCCCCTATTAGAATGGCTGTGAGCAGCTTGTTATATGCTCGGTGGGCGTGGGAGCTGCTCATTCCGCCCACTGTACAAAGAACTGCTACAACCCTGAGCTGCTCCACCCCACGACGTCTTGTCAAACCCAACAATGAGCATGAAATTACTTCAAATCCTGACACGGAGCTCCTGGGTGAGGGAGACACCGATAGGAAGTAGGGTGCCCGCGCGCCATCCTCCCTCCTAGCGGTGAACCATGAAATTAATCTTGGGGAAGGGGTGGCCGGGTGATAGTAGGGCGCGGGTTATAGAGGTCGTAGTGGAGGATAGGGAGGGGGTGGGGGAGATGGGTGTAGCGTGGGAAAGGGGTCCTGCGTGTAACCGTGATAGCACGTCATCAGTGGGGGCAATAGGAGGCAGGGGACGGGGGTGTAGGGGAGTAGGGCAGGAGGAGGCGGTGTGGAGATGAAATACCCTACCTCCATCAAGGCCTCTGTCTCTGGTGTCTTTGACGGCCGTGGGTATCAGAGGATGCGCACCTCGCTAAGGATCCAAGAAGGAAGGAGCCGGGATCCAGGTCAAATAACTGCCACTCCTCCCCTCCTCAGTACTATACTGAGACCTGCCAAGGCTCTCCTATGTGTGCTATAGACATAGTCAGTCTGTGTTGCTGGGTATATATGGCTGACGATGGCATGCTGAAAAATATACTCTGTGATCTATAATTGAATACGAGTTCAATTCTCTAAAGGCCGCGCGTGATCAAAACCACTTTGTGGCTAGATAATCAGTTTTAAAAGATAAAAATACTACGAGGCGTCCCCACCGGGGGAGAGTCACAATGGGTCTTGTGGAATTAATCCCACCCCAACTGTTCATGTGAAGCATCTATTAATATCTAGATTACTCAATACTGCTCAGTGAGCTGCTCAGTGAGTTGCTCCCTGTAGGCTGTCTAGTGGGATCCTTTCAAGTGATCAACCGCTAATTCCACAGGAAATTCATTTAGCCACCAATCAATATATCATGGACCTTTTCTTCTCTAACACAATTCCACTTCAATATTTAGCATAATTTCTAAGTTAGATTATGCCTTTATCATGTTCAACCATTCCACATACCCTCCTTAATAAGAGTGATACTGTCGCAATACAAAGGGTCGTATTATCTGTGCATGCCAGTAATCCGAATCACTCATCTAAGAAGTCTAAAGCCATTCACTGATTTCCCATATCCCCCAGAACCCTATCCTATCAATGTCAATATTTTCTATTAACCCATTTTTATTATGACAGCATCAATACTTACATAATCTACGTTAATAGAATGCATATGGTAGGTCTTCTATAGTAAAGTGTACTATATCCTTCCCTGGCCCCGTCTCCCTAGGGATCTAGGCACATGGGGGTGGCGATAATAGGGTTTGTGGCCTGCACAGGATACTAATAGATCCCACTATGTCCTCACCACCTGTGTTACTAAGGACTCAGAACATCTGATATAAGGAAAATCATGGTATGTGCTTTGTACAATGTCCACAACCTTGCCAACACCCCATTTTGCAAAGGCAGGCAAATTAAACATTTCTCTGATTCATTCCCTGTTTTTATCATTTCTTATTGCCTAATTGATTAAATTGATCCGCTTTCAAACCGCTTTCTCAGCCGACCCCTGAGAGTTTTAATTCCCAGAGATTGTTCTCCAGACGACCTAGGTCCTAATTGCCAGCCTTTGTAGTCTGGTTGCATTACAACGGGATGTTTTTTAATTGTGGCCTCAAAAATAAAAGAACTAAATCTATGTGAACCTGCAAAAGGAGTATAGCCTATAGCGTGTTATTACACGTGCAGTTACAGTTCTTCTCTGCACTATGTAAATATACAGAATGCTTTTTACAGAACCATACAACTCATAATCTAGCCTACCATTTATGTCTCTGTCCGCAAGGACTGGTCATCATAACTGATAAGCCCAGGGAAATTATACATTTTACACAATGTTATGTCAAGTTTGAATTATTTGTTTTATTATTTGTAGAAATCACATAATTCTTGCGCATTCTATTGTATACATGCATTGCGTAGAATGAATATCATATGTTGCCATGATGCAGCAAGGTAAGTGATCGAGTAAAGTGGCCTACAACCATGCTGGCATCTGCCACATATCGTGCAGCCCTTTTCTTTCACAGTGTACCTTGTTGCCCCTAGGGGCTAGGCTTAAACGAAGCAAGTCGTTGTAGCATTTTTATTTGGCTGAGTAAAATGGCTGTGAACGTCCACAGGTGTGCATTTATAGACTTTGCTTTTATTCGGAACCGTCTGAGTGAAATAGTCCACCCTTTCATCTCGCAAAAAGTGTAATAAAATATGAGTCCTCATGCTTTCTCTCATGCATGGGCAAAATAGTATACTGCGCCAAACCCTGTCCATACTCTCCCCACTGGGGAATAAATAACCCCATACATTAATAAATGGTTGACACTGATAAGGTTTAAACGTGCCACCGGGCACAGTAATGCAATTCCATATGGCTTTTTCTGAGAAAGTCAATGTTAAAAAACAACTCCAGCACACGCCTGTACATTTGGCTTGTTTTGCACTACCTCCCATCGGAGGAGATCCAGACTTTACCTCTCTATTTATAGGTTGTCAATGACAGTCCTCGGCTTCCTGTTTCGCAGGACTTGGGGAAGTGGAGGATCACTTAGCAACTGTTGGAAACGTGACAGCACAGGCAGTCAGGATGGATACCCCGCTGTTTCTAAGTGAGCTTGTATTTGCAGTGCGGATGCATTCAATAGAATTCAGATAACTTCCCGGCCTCTCCATGGCTGCAAAATCTGTTTGTGTAACATGTTCTATGTTTACTGAAAATGTTAATACATGAAACTTTAACAGCAAATGGGATTAAACCATTTCACCAAAGTTATTCATTTCCGATGTATTTACCACCCCTTTCTCCATGCAATCTGTTGATGTGTGTGCATATCGGGTAAAACGTATTGCATTCGCTCATTGCTCATTGCTCAGCTTTTAAAGACTCCCTTTGCCTGCCATCCCCATTTAAAATCACTTTGCTTAGGCTCTCAACACATGGGATGTGTGCATTTGCTACCATGTATTCCGGCATGCAATACTTAGTTATGTATATATGAATATGTATCTTTATATCAGCAATGGTGAAGGGTACAGGAAAGATCCACAAAATGATATAAAAAAGAGAACACCACGTGCACCATAGTGTGTAAATATTACACTTGTCACTGCTGTACTTCTTTGGGGCCCATATATGTTTGGTACATTGTTTATCTAGAAGATTTCTCTGGTAATGTATTTCGAATGATGAATATAGCATTTCTTCAATACTGCCAACTACTCCAACCCATTTACTTAAATCGCTATATGTACTGCGAAGATGGACGCTTTCGCCGTATATTCTGGGATAGCATGCAGAGTATGATCGATGCTCTGAATGAAAGGACAAAGTACCGAGACCTGAGTAGGTATATAGGATAATGGTCGCAGCCTCTCGCCTTGAATTGGACTTGGGTTCAATCCACGTGATTGGTTAATAGAGGGAGGTAGAGGTGACAGCATGAGGGCGAGGGAAAGAGAGAGAGAGAGGAGACAGGGCAGAGGGAGGATATATAAAGAGGCAGAGGGAGATGCAGAGAGGCAGAGTGAATGAGATAGAGTGAGAGAGAAAGAGAGAGAGAGAGAGAGAGAGAGAGAGACAGAGACAGAGACAGAGACAGAGACAGAGACAGAGACAGAGACAGAGACAAAAAAAGAGACAGATAGACAGAGACAAGTACAAAGCCCAGATAAAGACAGACAGCTAGAGGGACAGAACCAGATGCAAAGAGATAAAGACAGAGAAAGAGATGCAGAGAGTGAGAGACACAGGGACAGGGACAGGGGCAGGCAGAGAGTGCGCCAGTAGAGGGTAAGGTCTAACCCAAATTATTAGGATAATAATCTTGCTATGATAATTAACACCATACTAATTACTGCGATGGGAAATAACCAATATGATGTTCCTCATTAGGGACATCTTTTTAATAAAGATTGTCTGGAATGGTGGATGAGCTTGTGATAATAAGAATATTTTTGATGAGCTGCTTAGGCTGAAAAAGGAAGGATTATATTACTGCACAAATATCACTACTACAAAAACATGTGTGCCCATACAGTAATTTGATAATGTCACGTTAAACTTTAATATTAAAATCAAATTGCTTTCTTATAAGACACCACTCTGTGCATGAATTATTCTGATAAACTATATATACAGGTACTAATTGTAGCCTGAGCTATAATAATTATGTCATAGGTAAAGTGGTGCACTTGTTGGATTAGTAGCAGTGATGATTGTGAACTACGCTTCTATTCGTTCAAAAATAGCAAGAAGAATATCATATCAGCTACCAGAATATCAGCTATCACGGATTTTGAAAGATGGTAGTGGCAGAGCTATATTAGATACATTTTTGCATGGTAACATGTTAACTGTTTTATACATAGGCCTCCTGTTGATAAGTCTCCTTATTAGAGATACAGATGAGATAGAAAGTGTCAGGGGTGATACATATGCTGCCTCATATGCATGGAACCCTTTAGTACTTGTAACGAGGCTAATCTGATTTTAAGAGAACATGATACTCCACCCAACTTCCGTGTTATGGGTACCCTACCTGTCGCGTTTAAGCGCCAGGTATTGAATAAGTGCCTGGATTGTATAGTCGCCGGGAGTAAACAGCCCTCCAAAGTTATAAGCGCCGGGCGCTTAAACATGACAGTACGGTATTATAGTCATGTAGGTCAGTATCTAGGTATATAGGGTGCATCAGGTGGCCGAGTACCTACCTGATATAGAGATGTTTATACCCAGGAGATTGAAGTAATAACTATGTACCTGGTATATCTCCAGATATCTCTATATGCCCGCGACTTAAACAAGTAACACCCTTTCATTATAAAAGGACAGCCTTCTTCCTGCAGATGATCATACATGTGACTTGAGATAAAAGGTCCACTGCACCAAAGGCCCCTTGCTATAATATTCGGCTAGTATAGAGAAACTATAGTAGACAGAGCACTCTTTACAGAACCCACAGATTGATCTACTTTCTTAATATCTCATTTTCAGTGGCCCTTCTTTGGAGGGGCCTAGATAAAGCTTGTTGCCTTAGCCCACTGCTTCTCGCAGCCACCCTTGAAGTTGAGCCTTCTTAGGAGAGGTGCCGTGGCCTTGATGGAAACATGTGCCATTACTGTTAGGAGAGGAGGAAGAGATGTGAGGATGTCTGTAGGTCTGGATCGGGGTATTTGAGAAAAGAAAAAAAGGCATGTGGAAAGTCTGTGGAGGGTCAAAGAATCTGTTGGCGTGACTAAAAAGGGACCTGCGGAGAGCAAGGCACTACTAAGCCAGATAGCATAGATGTATTTCGAATTCAATATTTTATGTTTGCACTGCAAATTCTCCAAGTCATGCTCATCTTTGGAAATATCTTTTAGATGTACATTTAGACAAAGCATACTAGGTGGGCCTCAGGTGGGCCTCAGTTGGGTTGAGTCCACAAATCCAAATTCCTTATTTACAATGTAGATTCAGCATTGCCAACCTAATCAAACACGCTAATGGCTGTGTCTCACGACCTTGGGCCAATGATTTTGTCTCTGACCGTGTGCCGTCTCTGACCAGGTGCCGTCTCTGACCAGGTGCCGTCTCTGACCAGGTGCCGTCTCTGACCAGGTGTCAGTAAAAAGGTGTTTTAATAAGAATTATACTCATATATAAGGATTTGTAAAAACGTTATGGCGGTTGTTATATAATTATAATTATAATCATAATTATCCTCCTGCTGTTGGTATTTCGACCTTATCAAGCCAAGCCGGTCAGAGACGGCACCTGGTCAGAGACGGCACCTGGTCAGAGACGGCACCTGGTCAGAGACGGCACCCGGTCAGAGACAAAAACATTGGCCCAAGGTCGTGAGACACAGCCTAATACTCCTTGTTCCCTATGTTAAGAATTTAGAATTTGTGCCAATAGAAGTAACACTGCATGCTTAGGACTCTCTTAATTAGGGACAATCCCAATGTAATATGAAGGTCCCGTTTTGAGCTGGAACAATGGTTTGTGTGACACAGGACAAGGAGAAAAGAAATGCCAAGCTAAGTGTACACACTGGACGTCCCATATGTGCTCTAACCTTACCATCCCCACAGCCAGGTCAGGTCGGCATGTAAATGTAATTAGGCTGATGCACCTCAGGGAATGCAGCTAAGTGAGATTCAGTGTCCTGGGCCGCCATTTATACTCTACATTACTGTTTACCTCAGTGTAATGAGCACCTTTGCACTTTGATCTAATTGCCATGGTATCCACAGGTTATTTATGGGCATTTATGTAAATTAGCGACCTTCACATGCCTCTGGGGAATGGCTCTTAGACCTCTGTGCTGGTGTAAGAGCTGAGTTATGCTACTACTATCTAAGGTAGGCTACATGAATGCCCCTGGGTCAACAGTCCTAATTATAGTATGTGCTATTATTAGGTATATATTCTTGCATGTTTTATAACACTAATAGATTCAAGAGGGATGTTCTGCCTATTTATTTATATTCTCCTTTAGATTAAGAATTGTTATTTTGAGTTGTGTAAACATTAACGTACATAACTCTTAATTCGACTGTTATAGATAGATGTACATGTAATTGAATCAACATCATCTTTAACATGTATGCCGTGGGTGTGTGACTGGATCTCTCAGAAGCAGCTGTGTAGGCATATTCATTTGATTACCAATGCAATGCGGGGGATGGTGGGACATGGTATGGTACACATATGGTGCACAATGAGACAGAAGCTCTATGGGTTGTACCCAATAAAAACATGTATTATAAATGATAGGAGCAAATAATAACCTATTTTAAACATTTTGGGGACGATTGAAATACGACAAGTAGTTGTCTTATCATTTTGCCTTATTTTTAAGATACTACAGTAGTGAAAAGTAGAAAGTAAAAAATGCCACGTCATAGCGACCAAAGAGTGTTGTTCTTTAACTTGAATGTTGATATATCTGATTTCTGATATTTCCACCTAATCACATCTCCAAACACATTTTCTAACATAGTATACTGTTATAATTCTCTCACTGTGGCCAACCATTTCTCATAGGAGAACAAGTTAATCATTAATTATCATAGATATATCAGGTATGATATTATATGGATAGCTGCTGTTTGTTGGCATCTAAAGTTATATCCAAATTAATGTTAGGCCCTATAGGGAAGTACACCCTTCTGTCACACTGTACCCCATCTTCCTCATCACAGTCTTTATGTTATTCCGAAAATCCCGACGAAGCCCAATAGGATGTGAAGACCATGATATGGCTACACAATATGTAGTGAGCCTAGCCGTGAAGATATGACAATGATGTGAGACAGGTACAGGTAATAAGGCTTGTCTTTGGGTAACAGGCTTGGCATATTCTCATCGCTATCGGGTGAGCTGCTAAGAAGCTATGATAAGCTGACAGATCCAAGTAAGCATGGGCCCTGGGAGTGCTGAGCGGCACACTACTGCACATTCAGGCTTTCATGGGGGGTACTTTTCCTCCAGATGGCCTTATGAATGGTGGACAAAGCTATGGGGATTTTTTACTTTAAAATTACATGCAGAACATATACACTGTCAATGACAATAACACATTAATGCATACTGCATCCATTTCGAGCCAGAGATTCTCCAACCTCTCTTTTCTACTCACTTCCTCTCCAACTGGAAATGGCAACAGAATGTCAAGTATGTAAAGGAATGTTGATGGAGCTTATCTTAGTCCCCACATAGAGCACTTAATTACTCTTCCTGCTACGTTTTTTTTAATGTACTCCATGTTACATCTTTTTCCATTCAACACATACTTAGAGCCACATTTATAGAAATTTAGCAGTATATTTATGAAAATGTTACGCATTATCTGCTTTTAAAGGACTACTAAGTCCATTTATACAGCAGAGGAAGAGAATATTCAGTGGTATTGAGTGGAGAACTATTTCCCAAATAATAGTCTTAGTGCCATCGGCAGTAAAAATGTCAAGGAAAGTTTGTTTTACCCATATTAAATAATTTCTATTCATTGATGTAGAAGTCCTACATTCTCCAATAGGGTCTCCAGTCTGACCCCTTCATGGCTGCCCCATTTGGCCTAATGGTACCTTGGACCAGTCAGGGCCACATGTTGTAGGCCCCAATTAGACTTCCTACTAGGGACTTTACTGCTGACAAGCAGTACTCCGCTGTCTGCTATTTCTGTTTCTTCTGACCTGTTTTTTTCTGACTATATATCACCCGGATGAAGCAAATGCAGTCTTGCAATAGAACTGCAGTCTTCCTTAAAAGTATGATATATCTCTAATATGGGCCATATTTACAGACTAGACTAGACACAGCGATTCAAATAAAATATTTGGCAAGAAATCCTCTTGAATCTAAGGTCGACATAAAAGCTTTATTTTTACTGTTACACAGAACAATGATAGAGGTGTCCTAAATAATACCAGGTTATACTTGATTTTAAAGCCCTATCCTTCCTGTAGAGTGTTGAGACTATAGACTGCAGTTTATGGTGGGTTTGGCCCGGGGCTGAGGGCTTCATGACATAAGGTAATCAGACATCAGACATCTTGGGGGAAGTGTTTTAGCATCTTCCATCCATAAAAGGCTCTACATGTAAAGGAGTATAGGAGGGGACATAGAATCCTTAAGAGCTATCCTATGACATGGTATCATGTAGATATTAGATAACACGACCGTCGCGCTACCCCAGCGGGCACAGAACATTGAATCAACATTGATAACTGGTTGTCAATGTTGATTCAATGTTAATTCCACATTGATTCAACATTGCAACGAATTTTGTGCCCCTGGGACGTGTAGCTCCAGCAAAGGGTACTTGTTTTCACTCCATATGCTGTATGGGGTATTATAGATGGTAGAACGCACAGTCCATCTCCTTTTATCTAAATTATTTCGTTAGTTAGATGAATGAAATGGTAATTAACGTAACGGAATAAGATATATAATCGACGCGACCTCTGCTTTAGTCCATAGGACCAAGGAAAAAGGGTCCTCCAATGAAAAAAAAACCCTGTAAAATTGTGAGCATAGTCTTTCCTGTGATATTTTACATTAGAATGTATCTCATTTCCAGAAAATGGTTTCACCGAGAGATGAAGGGCAGTACCGACTAATAATAAAATTGGAGCTTACAGAGTGCTATAGGGATACGTATTTATGCAATGACCCATATTGAAGAATTAAACAAAATAATTTCTTATATGCCTAATATAACAGTGTAAATAACTCTTAGAGTGGCATGGTCTGAGTTTTTCCATACATCAAATTCTACTTGAATATTTTCAAAGTGGCATTGCAATATCATATTTTGAGGATGAGGTACAGTAAAATATCATTGATGGGCAATAACAGGCAATTAAGAGGGTCCCATGAACACAGATATAGCCTTTTTACGGTGTATTTTCAATGGGTATACTTACAGTGTGCACCACAAAAGTCTTAAAGTGAGCACAATAAAAAGATAATTAGATGAAAATTAATCTAAGCTGAATTCTGGGGAATAACGTTTAATAAAGTAGGTAGGACAGGAAGTTCATTTTTAGCAAAATCAATTCTTGAGCCCCAATCCTCAGACTTTGCCACTTTAAGGTATGATTTCCTCCAATATACACAAACCGGAACACTGGAGGAGATGTAAACCATTGATATAAGACGTCACCTTGACACAAAACATATGTGTGATAATTAACCATAATGATATAGCGGATACACATGAGTTTGCTCAACCACCCAAGATAAATGACAATTAAGTTTGGTTAAAAAAGAAGCCTAGGATAAGGAGATTGGTATGCGTATACACATTAAGCTTATTACTGTGATAAAAACAATACAAATCAGGGTTTTATTTATTAAAGACATTCTCTTCTTTTAAAGATTGTGCAATCCTCATATGGCTGATGAGTTGATAAAAAGACAATTAGCACATTTTTTTATGAGTTGGTTAGGCTTAGAAAAAGAGGGATTATTGTTCAATGTTTCGGGACTGTGGCAACATTTTGGATATACGTCATTACCACAGACATAAGATCTCCATGCAGGACTTATCACAGACAAACTTTATATATCCTGTTCCTATTATTTTTCAGATAGTATCTCTATGATGATATTGATGTTGGTATATATGTTAATATATTTGTAGCATAATGGATATCATTTATCTTGTTGAAAATCACATGCGTATCACCTGATGAAAGCAAGCTAATGCAGAAATGTTGTTATTTTAACCTGTATCTACCTTTACAGTAATACATGCCACCTTGATCATTGTTACTTCAAGAACATCACTTAGTGAAGATGAATATTCACGCTTTCAAACTCAGAAATTGGGTTTACTAAACATACTTTATCCAGTGCCAAAATGATATTGTTGCTGCACCATTATAGAGGGTGAATAACATTCGAGATACTTTACAAATTGGAAATACCTCAGACTTTACCTTCAGGAGGAGGATAGGAGTATCAACTATCTGAATCAACTGTTTATAATAAGCCTCTCAGTAAAACTACAGAAGCACCTTAAAGACGGCATTAGGGATTTCCTACTATCATCCTGATTAATATGTGTAATGGATAATAGCTATAGTGTATAACACTCAATTTATCCAACTTTATCTCCAATAGAAAGGGAGCAGGAGCAATCTCTATACATTTTATGAAAAGAATCACACATTAGAATAATATTGTATCACATCCTGGCTATGATATCAATATCCTGCCCATTATCAGTGCAAGAAATGTCACGAGTCTTTACCATATCAATTATTAAGAGAGTAATGCTACACCTCAAATGTAAGACATCTACATTAAAAGCAAAAATCTAATTCTGAGTAGGTATGTGATATGACTTACGGTGATTCTATGCCACTATGTAGGTCTGTATATATATGCATCAGATGGCCTACAGGACATGGCAGTAATTATACCCCAAGATACTCCAGTTATAAAGTACTTGGAATATGCCCATATGGTTTTACTGGTCATTATCCGTATAGAGACTTAGATATGTGAGGATCAACTTTCTCATTCCAAGGTAGTATAATTATATAGCCATTAAGGATATAAGACATGCTGTGCTGAGGGCTTTCCTAAGCAGGACCCTAGTAACTGTGTATAGCAGAGAGAACACCCCTTATAGAACCCACAGTTTGGTCGACTTTCTTAACCTATTTTCATGGGGACAGCTTTGGAGGGGCCTTGCTAAAGCTTGTTTCCTCAGCCTACTGCTTCTTGCAGCCACCTTTGAAGTTGAGCCTTCTTAGAAGAGCTTCCATGGCCTTAATGGGCACATGTGTTAGAAGGGGGAAAGGAAGATGTGAGGATAGCTATAGGTGTGAGGCTGTGGCAGAACTGAGGCGTTTGAGAGAAAAAAAGCCACCTGGATGGACCAAGTAAGGCTAAAGAATCTGTAGGTGTGACATACATGGGAGAGATTGCATGTACTATGAACAGTTGTCATCCTTCTTTGATTCTGGCAACCATTTTGGTCTCTCCCGAAAGTGAGCAGTTGCATAAGGCTATGACCAATAAACATATCTTCTGGTTTTCTTTCATTTGTCCAATGTATAAACCATAGTGACATGTATACGGTCAATATTTTGCATTTTGTATGTATGTTATGAATATTTCCATTACATAAAGATCGTTATTGTAACCCAACAATACCCACTATATACCCAGTATATTAGGATCTCCACTTTCTTCCTCAGGTTGATTACTGCCTTAGATAGTAGTACCAAGTTCATCGCAATTTATTTGTTATTCAGGTGTCTAGGCATTGACTGCGATATACTTCGTATTTCAAATCTCTATGAGCATGCTCTGAGAAAGACAGGTGTTATCCCTGTTTATACAAAATATCCTGACAATGCACAGAAGTGTAGCTTGATGGGATATGAAGCCAATTCATAGCCGTTGTCGTTATAGTGCCCCTGAGTGTGCAGATGCAGCAATCCTGTGAGTCTTTGAGTAACAGCCTTGGCATATTCCTGTTATCTATATAATACTATTGGAGCAATAGCTACTACTCCTCTGTGGTCATGCGATGTAAATGGTGAACATAGCTCTAGGCCAGTAACAAATCATTGTGTCAATAGTAATAACAATAAATAAGTCATGCTACATCCATGTTGAGACAGCATTCCCTCACATCCACCCGCTCCTACTTTCATATAGAGAACCCCTCTACTTCTTTTCCATTTCCACTTATCAACTGCAGAAGGCAACAGAATCGTATGTATCAGGACGGATGCTTACTTTTTCTGCTTTCTCAAACACAGGATTTCTTTCCTTCTAGAACCTTCTAGTCCCTACAAAACAGACCACTTTCTTACTGCTTCTCCCTCTTTTTTTCGCGCACAGCTACGTCTTTTGTTAGCCAACACATACTGAAAAACGATGCAGACAAGAAATCCGATTAACCAAAGACTTATATATGCAGAAATTACTTCCTGGATTCTAAAACTGATCTAGCACTTTAGTGAAGCAGGGGAGGGCAACACTCCTTCTGTCCTTTTAGGTTTCTTAACTTGTTTTATTTCGTCGTATAGAGTTACATGGATATCTTCATCCATGTTGATGATATAGCAATATATTCGATAAGTAAATACACAATCATTGTAGACTCTGTCTTAGTCTGTGTTCTCTCAACAACCTGATGATACTGAAGCTTATAATTCACTTGGACAACATCGGAAATGAAGGTAAGATCCCAGTATTATCTACAAATAAGGCAGATAATTGTTTGCAGTCACATGAGGCAAAACCAGCTCCATCAGTTATTTCTTTTCCATTCTATCTCATTTTTTACACAATGCCCTGCCTGAGGTTCAGCTTCTACGTAGATGGAACCCCGAGAGCATTGCAAGTGTGCTGATCCTTCCTCTAAATAGAAAGGTAGTCTAAGCTGGTAGTTGCATCTGGTGACAATGTAGGTCGTATTTACTGACTGCAAACAGTACAACAACTTGATATTGAAACTGTATAAACATACCTGTATCTATAAGGGGAAAAAACGCACCTTCTTATTTCTAGGTGCTAGTTTCTAAACCCCCCCCCCCCTTCCCCAAATGTATCCATGCACATGTTTTATACAGCTTTTCTTTCGCCAACCCGCAGGTACGATATAGTTCATGTTGGGTAGTGCGTTTCATGACATAGGGTAATCAAGCACCCTACCAAAATGACAATCGTCTACATAGGGGAAGTCTTTTAGCTTCTCTACGATCTATAAAAGCACACTCATATAACGGCATAGCGCCTCAAGAACCATTCCTTTCAGTGTCTACAGTCATGTAGATCAAGTAAATACAACCTTCCAGCCATGCAGTAGACCTACCTACAACACTTTTTTTATATTTTATATGGAAGTAGAAAACATCAGAGAGTACTTTATTGGAAGTAGATATACATGCACTCATATAAAGTGACGAAATCCATTGAGCGGGCAGAGGTAGTACATGTGTCATGTTATTAGATGAGATCAGAGAGTTACCAAAGTAGTATCACGACGCCATCAACAAGATGTAATTATACCGTCAGAAAGTGTGGCTGTACAGCTGGTGCCATATCATATATATATATATATATATATATATATATATATATATATATATATATATATATATATATATATGTGGATCAACACGGGAGAAGGGACCTCTGCGGGGGATTTTTAGTACCAACTTTGGCCACCAGGGGGCTCCATATAGCCAAAAAGGACCAAGATATAGCAAAAACTAATCTATACTACTTTTTTATGTAGAATATGATAGGCCACGTTAGAAGATTCCATTTTTGGTGAAAACATTCCATATTTGGAATGGAAAAGAACGTTTTTGGGCCTAAATTGGTGTTTTTGCATATGTTGGTTGCCATGGAAACATGATTTTCATTCTAAATCGAAAATTTAAAAAAAATGAATGAAAAAAGGCCCCAAAACGATTTCTATGCTGAAAACAGAATGTAAATACCATTTTTAGATCAAAAGCTGTGGCCAATTGTTTGAAAAAGTTTGGATATTTGGTAATTAGCATAATTATGCTAATTAGATAGGAATATCTCTAAAACAAAGGAAGATAGAGCTTATTGGCATTTAAGATTGGACAGTGACCACACATATTCGGAGAGGCAGTACTCAAAAACTAGAAGTGGTACCTGCTTATAAAAGATATCACTGGAAAGCTAATGACATCAATTTTATTATTAAGTTTTTACCTTGGAGGACCCTTTTCCCTCGACTGTCCACATATATATGTATATATATATATATATATATATATATATATATATATATATATATATATATATATATATATATATATATACATATATAGGAGGCACAGATGGTGAGGCTGGTGGTCAGCGGCCAGTATACACATACCTGTAACACGGCAGATAACCACCTGGCGGCGGCTCAATGTCAAAACTAAATAAGGCGATGTACATGAAGTAAGAAGGGGTATGGAGCTGGGGAGGGGGGAAATTGGACCCCTCTGAAGTGGAGGAAGGGGGGTGTTGGAAATGTGAACTCTCTCTTTCTCCACATTTTTCCTGAATTTCCCTGAGAAATTGCCCTGATCACTTCTAAGCAGGTGTTCATAAATATGTTATGGTATTTAGGCTACACCTTTCATGGAGCAGTAATGTAAACTATAAATTACAACTATATTATGGTCACCAGTTGTCAAACATTTTATAATTCTAATGATGAAAATTGTAGTAAGAGTTAACTTCCTTTCATCTATCGATAATTTATCAATGTCGCATATCTCATCTCAACCTTTGATGCAACCATCATGGAGTACTACATCGCCATAAAGGTTGTCCTTGGTGGCCCTTGCTAACTACACATAAAATAGTGTCTCACAATTTATACATTCAAGATCATAAAATAGTAGACCACCTATCTCTATTCAATATGACTATGCATGTTTATAATGGGGTCATTAATAGTGAGAGACCGGGATATTTGACATGAGTTCGTCCACATTTGCCAAACTATTAAAACCTAGACTTAAGGCGCAATGCCAGAATGACACACTCATGTTGGTGGTGGAAGTGTGCGTCAGAGTTTATTCTAATTCATTTGATCTCATTCAAGACTTCCTGGTATAAATGTAACAATATTGATAATTCATTTTGTAGATCTGTATGCCTACATCATTAGCACGGAGTAGACCATTGTGGAAGGCCTGAATGAGTTCAATGGGCCGTGTCCCGTTATGCCATGAATTATTCTGATCAGTGCTATAAAGTAATGGGGGGGATCCCCCGTATATTTTGCAAAGTCATGCCATGATGACAATGCAATTTTAACCTATACGCCTACGTATCCCATGTGTGTAGACTGTTTCGCACTCCTACTCTCGTGTATACTGATTGATTCTTATATTGGATAGTAAAACTGTTATAAAATAAAATTGATAAAATAAAATAAAGTTGATCATGTTTTATCAATTTTCTATTGGCGTTCGACCGCCGTAGAACGTCCCTATACGATTCTAGGCAGTTGGCCTGTTTCTAGTTGCTTCGCAAGGTGACACCTGTAGGAGCTCATCCTCGGACTTAGACACATATCCCCATTCTCCCACTTCCTGGTGTTCAACAGTCCAACACAGTGAGAGCTAGTTAACCCTTTAAAGGAAACATGATGCTTTAATACACTATGTGCTTTATCTTTGTGATGCATGAATGCGGCCCTGGCGAGTAACTCCTCAGTGCTGCATTCAAACATCCTTAATGCTACAGGGTTTAAATACTGCCGGCGGGTCGATATGCGGGTCGACAGTTACTCGCCGATGCTGCATAATAACGACCAAGGGGTAGCTATGCGGCCCTTAGAGGGTTAACAATAGACTTTAATACTGTCCTGACCTCGCACACTAAATTAGATAGGTGACAAGGGGAATGTTTGTGACTTCACCACCGTAAATAGCCGGTTTCAGATGCAATTACTAGATCCTAATTGACCTCTCCCAATAGGAAATTTACATCCTGCTCTTACTTAGTATACCAATCAACGTGACAGATATTGTAGGGCATTAGGAAGGATAATATCAAATCAAATATTTGGCAAATACTTTATGTCTGATAATAAAATGAAAAATACCGTTAGATACAGATGTAGGCTATACAGTTATAACTGGGTAATTACATGCAGCGGCACTATGCTATATGCTTGTCCCCGTATCCGATTCCATTGCTATAATGTAAAACATCAAGGGAAGGATTAGATATGCTATATAGCAATACGCCTAGACTGTGCCGACATATACTGCGTGATTGCCTTCGTCATAGATACCTCAGTGGACAAGAAATGTGGTAACGATATTAGAGAGTGTACCGTCTGGGAGGTATGTCTCTCTCTCTATATATGTCTATATGTAACAGTAGCAGGTAGGGATACCCTACACCAGCAGGTTTCTTACAGAAAACTGCCACACAAACTGAGTTGTAACTCTACACTATATCTCACCGAGCACCTCTGAGCAGGTAGAAGATGCCTGATCTCAACTACACTTTTTGTATCGGATCAGCTACAACTTTTGTATCGGCATCCGCTACAACTTTTGTATCGGCCTCCGCTACAACTTTTGTATCGGCCTTAGCTATAACTTTTGTATTGGCCTCAGCTACAACTATACTTGTGTATCGGCCTCAGCTACAACTTTTGTATTGGCCTCAGCTACAACTTTTGTTACAACTTGAGATACAACTTTTGTAACAGCCTCAGTTACAACTTTTGTATCAGTCTCTGCTACAACTTTTGTATCGGCCTCAGCTACAACTTTTGTATCGGCCTCAGCTACAACCTTTGTGTCGACCTCAGCTACAACTTTTGTTACAACTTGAGATACAACTTTTGTAACGGCCTCAGTTACAACTTTTGTATCAGTCTCTGCTACAACTTTTGTATCGGCCTCAGCTACAACTTTTGTATCGGCCTCAGCTACAACCTTTGTGTCGACCTCAGCTACAACTTTTGTTACAACTTGAGATACAACTTTTGTAACGGCCTCCCCCAGTAAACACCCTACGTAGTTCCAACGTAGCTCAGAGGTTTCTCTAGGTAGATGTCCAACCAAAAGGTTTGAGATTGGTAATTTTGGAAGGTTTGTAGACGTCAAAACGTTAAGGTTTGTTTACGTTCAACAGATGTAGACGTCTGATTTACGTTGATCTACCTCATTCAGATGTAAAAATTCGACATAGATCTACGTTAAAAGACGTAACTTTTCAACTTCAATTGGGTAGATGACTTTTCCATGTCACACTAGGTGGCAGCACTATCAATAATGGAGAGCATATTACAGCTCCTTAACAAATCTACCACATTCAAGCAGTAAATACTCATTAATTGTGAATTCAATATCATGCAAATAAACCGCATTCAATAGAATATTTATATATAAAGGACAGGTGATTAAAGTATTGTGCAAGAATAGGTGCTTTGAGGCACTTTACTGTGAGGACACCACATTGGTGGTAATGGAAGAAGTACAAAGCCTCTCTGCAGCCAAAACTATTCAACAGATCTATACTGTCAGGCTGTCCAATTGAACTACAAGAATATACTATGTAGAATGAGATGAGATTGAAAATTATAGTAGTTACTTTGTATGAATATTGTTTGTAAATGTAAATTTGTCGGCAATATATTACAAGTCTTTGTCTGAGTCCCACTATGTAGAATTATATGTAGTGTGTTAAACATAGATTTAAGTCTTCAGGAGCTACGTAAATCAGACCTGCAGGTTTGAGATTGGTAAATAAACCTTAACGTTTTGACGTTGATAAACCTACTAAAATTACGTAGTTCAGACCAAAAATCAACGTAGATTTACGTCTGACCAACGTCGTTGTGTTTACTGGGCAGTTACAACTTTTGTATCAGTCTCAGCTACAACCTTTGTACCAGCCTGAGATACAACTTTTGTAACGGCCTCAGGTACAACTTTAGTATCAGTCTCAGCTACAACCTTTGTATCAGCCTGAGATACAACTTTGGTATCTGCCTCAGCTATAACTTTTGTATCGGTCTCAGCTACAACCTTTTTATCAACCAGAGATAGAGCTTTTGTAATGGCCTCAGCTACATCCTTTATATTGGCTCACAAAATATTTCCCACACAACATAACTGCAATATAAATAATATCACTGACAGTGCTGCTTTTTTGTCAATACATTCCTATAGACACAATAATTTCAATAACTGTTTCCCTGCACATGTCAGGTATATGATCCAACGTAACTTTGTGAATGGTGTAACTAACCTAAAATGTAAATACAATTTATAGAATCTGCAAGTAGATATAGCTTATTTACACTGGCCTGTTGGTCTATCTATTGTAGGATGTAGACTACTATTTTCCCAGATTCTGCTCTTGGTGAGCCTCAACCCTAAGCAGCTTCTTTCCCTAGTAGATTGGCTTTGTCTTTTCTCATATTATTGTATCATAAATGTATTTCTAAATAGATTGTAAAGGATTCGAAACAACACTCTCTCCCGTCAAACAGGAAGTATGCTAATTATGATGGCACCATTCATTGAGAAGCAAGCTGAGAGAACTTGGAATAGTTTTTACATCAAATAAAAAATTCCTTTGCCTTGACAAAAAGTCAATAGTTCCCGACACCAAGAACAGCCTAATGGAAATGTCTAAAACTGTTATATATATGGAACAAAATAAAACAAAAAAAAACATAATTATAGACATTACGTTGGTATCACGTAGTGTGTTTACAGGGAAGGAACATGACGATACTTAATGTAGTAAACGAGGTATAGGTCTCATGTTCAGTCTTTAGTCATGTAGTCATTGTAAAAGATGGAGCAATCATCATTGCGGTATGATAGTTTCAATCACAGTTATAGGAACGTCCCTGGGAGGCAAGGCAATGCCCAGGTTTACACCCACCAGCCACACAGACACACAGACACACAGACACACACATATCTAAATACATGATGACAGTGCTTAATTATCACCTGCACCCCAGGGTCAATCACTGACTGGGGGTGTTTGTAAACAGCCATCGATCCATTATTGATAAGAAAAGGAGCTGCAGGTCAAATGCATTAAAACCAGAAAACATTGCCAAGCCCATCTCTGTGGTGACGTATGAAAGCAGGGAGGCTGGCTCTGTGATAAGCGGCATTGTGGTTTTATAGGTTGCAGTATATACTACATGGGAGGGGTAAAGTGCTATATATAATGATAAATATCAGCACTAGCATAGTACTATTTCTTACTCTAACTGTATATATATATGTATTGTTTCATTTCATATTTTATCAGTCCTCATTAAGATACAAAATGTACCCCTTCAATACACCTTGCTTGTCTAAGTCGTACATTGGGCTATATTACTAATGATAGGGTGTTCACAGCGGCCTGCCACGGCCCAAACAACCAGCTTTTCTCCCCTCTATTTACACTCATGTCCCATTCATGGCTAATTGACTCCAATAACTACAGATATGGTCATACCATTGGAAAGCTATGGTTTCATTCTACACAATGTATGGGTTATGCAAAGATTTGTACATTTCCACTAGTGGTTTTATATGAATGAGTAAGTAGAAACTGGGGAGTGTGTGCTCCCTGTGCAGGCCCACAAATTGGCACTAGTAATTGATAGCTGCCCAGCAGCTGACCTGTACTAAAATATATTTCTGGGAGAGGCCATTTGTGCAGTCAATTCAGAATTGATTGGATTGTAATGCTAAGATATAGGCCTACATTTACATATATCCCATATGTTATATGGACTACCAGATCCAGATCTACAGCAAAATATTTCCTAAAAGCTATGGAATCACCTTTAAAATAGAGGGGCATAAAAGTGTGGGATCATACATTTAATTCCCATATATGTTTACTATCTCCTGTCTGAAGAACAAAGTGATTGGAAAAGAATTGGCCCCCATATTTACACTTATGTGGATCTACCTTTTCTTAAGAGTAGTACATTCCCTATGTAAGTCACCCTCCACTGCACCTGGATCCCTGCCACTCACACTGTAGCAGGGGGGTGCTATTTCAGGACCAATCCACTGCATGGTTAGACAGGGCTCTCTTGTCCTCCCAAAACACCTTACTTTTTGCAAAGAAAACCCAATTTAACTATGTTCTAGTGGTGGTAGATTCACAATTCTTTCAGAATTCTCTTAGTTAAGATCCTGTCTATCTATCCTGTACAAAAAACACAACTTTTCTGCACTCAATAAAAATGGCCTGAACGCCCTAACTAATGTACGTGTGACAATGACTGAGTAGTTCATGTGTAGTCGTGACACCTATATGCGTGTGCAATGTGCCCAGAGATCATGCATGACCCATGGTAAAGGTGTGGGTAATATTGTCACTGTAAGAATTCAACATTGCATGATATTACCAAACATTAATTATGTAAGCATGTCGAGGTTACCTTAATACAAATAAAGTTAGCCTTGACCTGAATTGTCGGCGTTGAGTGGGGCGGGTGGAGGGATTCGAAAGCAAAGCAAATAAAACTCTTAACATATGCAGTAGGCCTACATGAGACCCCTCCAGGGCGAGTAACGACACACTAGGTATATGGCCCTAGAATATTGAAACCAGTTATCATGTAACACTTACCTGGTACCAGGAGGAGACACAGGAGGACGAACCGTAGTGGGGGTGGATTGACACCAGCCATGCTTCACGCTGGAGGAGGACGTATAGGTAGATGCTTCCACTCTGATCCACGCCTCCAGTAGGTATGAGGCTCCTATATCCAAACGGTCAGGCTGTGGGCTAGACGGGTAACACGGACCAGGATATGTGTGTGCTTTTAAGGTCAGGTCATGTAGTCTAGTAACTAGACCGGAACAACTCCTGTAGCTAGTAACAGGGTATCAGACCGGAACAGTTTACTGACCGAATTCAAGCAGGGGGATCCCTATACCTGCCAACACTCTATAAGTCCTGCCACTGACCAGCATGCACACTTAGTAGTGCTCCTCCATAGGCTGCAGTAAAATATTAATCAGCCATGTATAGCAGATACTGACAGACTGCGCAGTACCCACAGTAAGGCACATGTACTCCACGTGCCGCTCTGGAGGAGCCGACAGGAGGAGGGGCAGGAGCAGGAGGAGCTATAGGCTGTGGCAGGGGAGTGGCCTGGGTGAGACTCTACCTGCGGCTCCTGGGCTGCATGCAGCCTTAAGCTCAGTGCCTGCCTACTCTGGGTGTGCCTACAGGAGGAGACTCCCGTGTGTCTCTTACAGGACAGGCTGCCTTAGGGACAGCTACTGGAAGAGGAGCAGGAGGAGGAGGCAACAGTAGATGTGGTCGGCCTGTGGATGATCCCACGTGTTCCTCCTGTTCATCCTCTTAATGTCCAGCTGCCACCTGACCCACCCTGGGTGACCTCTGGCCGTATTGCGATCCCTGACCTTACCGTGACCTCAATCTGACCTCAGTGTGACCTCTGATGTGACCTCATTCAGACCGCCTTAAGAAGGTATTCACAGAGCGGTGTTTTAAGCAGGTGTGTTTGGTGGACATTTCTGATATTATGAAGCCTCAGCAGCCACCCAACACACCCCACATGAAAACACCTGCTTCCTGTGATGGCATAAATGCAGCGTCCTTATAAATAAACATAGAGTGGATAAATGTATCACGTTGTGCAGATTGCATGTCACCTAATAATATAGCCGCATTAGGGTGACACTACTAACATATACTGGGGCATATTCAGTAAGGCCTGTATGTACATATATGGGACTTGATTTGCACACCCAGTTGCTATAGTTGGTCCTCCCGCAGGTAGTTGCTTTCGTATATTAACTGCACCTCCCACACATTTCAGGCAGTCAACGTGGTTGTGGCCTTGCTATGTTAGTAGTATAGGAGTGAGTACAACAGGTCTGCCATACGCGTTTCCAGTAAGGTGTTTAACTGTGGGTCTTCTCCAGGTGACAATAACGGCGGCTGATAGTACCCGACATGTGGTAGAGTCTGTCTGAAGCAGCTGAGCAGGTGAGTCTAAGGAGATGAGCTGCTCACTCAAAGAAGGAGAGCAGCTCCTGACCTCCCAGCGGCCCGGCTGCTAGTCCTCCTGCCAGTTCCATTTGTATGAAACCACTTAATACTACCACACCATAACAGCACAGTTGCCAAAGTTCTCCTCCTCCCTGCCAAAACACGTGTCCAGTCCACAAGAGATTCCCACCACCACCTGGGTATTAACCACACACTTAAGAGCTGGAGGAATCTCCGGTGTATAGTCTCTACCCTGGAGGCTTATTACCCACCTGGAGGAGCCTCACTCATCCGCAATTAATCCAGCCCTAACCCCTTCTCCTCCAGGGCTGTGCTGGGACGGCGGCGGCGGTGGCGGTGGCGGCACAGGTAGTAGTGTAAGGGGTTGGTGGTGCTGGAGGAACAGGTACCCAGCGGCTCTGATGACTATGGCACCGCACACGCCGACTCCCAGCGCGGCTCTGGCCGACACAGATGATGTCAGTGTTTGCCTAAAGGTGGCGCTGCGTTGTATTGATCTCTTCTGGTTGGCGGCATGCAGTTCCTTGGTGAGGAGAGAGCCTTTTATACCGTGGACAGTATGGTGTGTAGGATGGGGTTGTGTTGTGGCGCTGTAACATTGATTGGGACACTCTTTATAGTATAGTTGAAACCTGTGCCTTTTGATGATGATGGTAGTAGTAGCTATAGTAATCAGTTGGTGACATGCACCACATGTGGTACTGTTGGTTAGAGTATACATTCACATGTATATATGGGGCTCTATGATAAAGATGGTTACATCTGCACATTAAGTTACATATTGATGAAACAATCTATATGCATGACACACACATGCATAATGATATAGGAATTTAAAAAGTGAGCAAACGGTTGGAGAAACATGCAATATTGCGCAGCAGTACATAATGTACATGTACAGAACACTATGTTGTGTATAAAAAAAGCAATCGCTAAGTAAACTTGGAGTATGTTATATAAGAAATGGAAACTAATTTAAAATGTGACAGCTCCCCTCAGCTGTCTGCTGTATCAGATGGACGGATACATTGTGATCACATTTGTAGGACACCTTCCACTAACTGATATGAGAGATAAGGGAGAGTCTCATGCACTTAGCCCTCATGGGGTTAGACTAGAAGTAACCATGGAAATGATCGGCAATGTGAGAGAACAGAACGTAGACATCGGGATACTCCCAGCTAACATATAGGGCCAGACTAGAAGTAGCCATTGAAATAATACCTTTATATCATAGCTTGATAAACATAATCATAGGCAGGTTGTGAGGTTAAGCTTACTCTATCATTAGAAACATTGATTTAGACGAATCAGTTACCTTGTGTACACACAAGCCAAATAAATCGGATGCAAGGCTTGCGCAAGCCCACGCTAGTTTGTTTACTTGGTAACTACATGTGTATAGAAAGCCTAATATGTGCATCATATTTAAGCACTTAGATGTATGTTCACCATATTGCTCTCACCGAATGCAGTATTGCCACATAAAGTGTTGCAGTATCACTTCTCATTGTGTTATTGCAGTGCAGGTTGTCTCAGGTTTAGCCCTGTGATATATTTACGTTGGCCTTCTATTGTTGCTGCTCTCCTCGATGACTGGCGATTGACCTTTTGAGGGGCATCTCGGTGGTGCAGACAGACAGAGGCAACCTTATAATGCCCTACAGCAGCGACGTCGACCTTTATATAGACATATATAGACCCTGAAATAACACCGAGGAGGCCCTGGAGTGATTCTACACTGGAGTTAACCTGAGTCCAAGTGGCCGCCGACACAAATCTATCTCACATGGGGCAACCCTCCCTTCCCCTGTCAAGCAACCCTGTAGCCTACAGGCATTCAGCCCGGCCCACAGGGGATTCAGAGGGACCCCACACGACCCCCACCTCCCGGCACAGTAGCGGTACAGATAGACTACCGAACCTCACGGGGGGGGGGGGCTTACATAGCTGTCATCTTGCCCGCCATTTTGACAGTAGTTACCACCAAAATGACAGTTTACTGGTATCGGAAACCAAAAACACCATCACCCAGTTCTCTGCATGGTAAATCAGAAAATCCTGAAGTAGTTACGGCATGCACCTATCCCTCATGTTTATAGCCCGTCTCCGTTGACGTCGACAGCCGGCGCTATATAGGCTATGGGTACTGACAGGGTGCCACACACACAGGGTCGAGTGATGACCATCAATATTACATGCTATGTCTACACGGCGGGCGAACCTCCTTTTTTGGGGGCCTGGATTGATTGAAGGGTGGCAGGATCGATCCTGCGCCTGATTCCAACACCACTTCCATAATACTACTAGGACGCCCTCTCCGCTACCACACCACCCGGTCCCGCTCCCACCCCGTAAATCTGGCGCGCTTTGCGCATGCGTCCGTCGCATTAGATCCGGCATTGATTTGGAAGATAATGAATTACTAAAACATGCCATCATCTGAAGCTGAAGGCCGTTACAATGTTCCCACGTGGGCAAAGGGCAAGCATACATGTGTATTGTAGAACTGGAAACTTGGTGAAAAGATATTATTATCCCGGAAAAAAATAATCATCGGTACGGATTGAGAGAGAGAGATAGAGAGAGAGAGAGAGAGAGAGAGAGAGAGAGAGAGAGAGAGAGAGAGAGAGCGAGAGAGAGAGAGAGAGGGAGAGAGAGAGCGAGAGAGAGAGAGAGAGAAAGAGACAGACAGAGACAGACAGACAGGCAGACAGGCAGACAGGCAGACAGGCAGACAAGCAGACAGGCAGACAGGCAGACATACAGAGAGACAGAGAGGCCGACAGACCGACAGACAGACAGAGACGGGAGATCATTAATTTCATATAGGAAATCCATACAGTGTTATTTCAGACGGTTCCGACTGCAAGATTAAAGCATTTCCGCTCATATCATCTACTCAGTCCAACGCCAATATGCCCTATCAAAGATTTTCCACACTCCTACCCTCAGTTCACAAAATCTTGCCAATATTGTCATCCATGGATCACAACATTTCCCCTAACGACACCAAAAACGGACATTACACCGAATAGAAAGACGAGAAAGGACACCAAAGCGTGACGCGGTGCTCCTATAGCCGTAATGGTCGGATGGAGCAACTCGGTGAGCCAGTCACGATTAGCTCACACGGCGACTCACACAGGGCTCCATCTGTCGGCTATGGACGGCCCGATCTATAAAGTGGACAAGAAACAGCTAACAAGACGCTGTCGGCGATCTATACGTCTTTGATCCCGACCTGCGTGACCTTGCGCGAGTCAACATGAGCCAGGCCAAGCCCTGATTGACCCTCCGGGGCTGTAAAGGGTGGGGGGGGGGGGGGGCAGGTATATGGGGGATGTGGGGGGGGGGGGGTTAGGGCAGTAGGGGGAGAAGGGCAGACACACACATAGAGAACCATAGTCACTAGTATGTAGAAAAAATGGCATTAAGAAATTGGGCATCTCTAATGCACTGGGCAGTGATGGAAATGATGATCATCTATGACGGCTGATAGGTCGAGTAAGCATGCAGTCCTCATCGGGGCCACATGCTTCATGTCCCTTTACTAAAGGCTTTAGGAGTGTACCAAGTGTGCTTGATATAGTCACGATGCTTGGATGCGAGTTACCCACCAAGGCTGCATTCTAGCATCATACCCATAAAAGGCGTAATACATTGAAGCACCATGTGGCCCTGATGTCAGACAATCTAGTAGAGATGCTAATACACTAACACTGATTAATTCATTGTTGCATGAATGCTAGTTTTGCCGTAGAATCCATGTGTCAGCAGTCTCCCCTGGTGCTCAGCACGAGTTAATTGAGAGATGGCAGAGAGCTGTGAGGTGTCATACAGTACCTCGCTAATCAGCAAACCAACAAGGAAGAAACACAGGCCTGGCTATTATTAACTTGAACTATTTAACCATTTGAGTCCCGGCTTGTGCTTTGGTACATTATGCCTTTGGTCGTCATGATGCTTGAATGCAGCCTTGGCGAGTAGATCCGCCAGGGCTGCATGCATTCTTCATGCTGATCCTCTGGGAGAGCATCAACCCAGTTGCGGTCGGCATGGTGCTTAAATGCAGCACTGGTGAATTACTCATCAGAGCTGCAATACACCAACAAATGATCTCTGCATTAAAGCACTATGCGGCCCTCAAAGGGTTAACCAATGAGCGTGGGAGGCCTAGCATGCTAATGGAAATATCACCTAACTGGCCACACAAAGCGTGCTTCACACCGCTAGGCCTATACATAGGGACCCAGGCCAGTAACACCAAACCCACTTCCATGTGGCTATCTGAGAGCAGTTAGCCACAATCCAATTAAAAAGGCATCAGCATAATGGACTCATATAGGGAAGCTCTGGCCTGAACAATGCAGTCTCCCCTTTCCTCTTTACATGTCCCATAATGTGTTAGTGTTGGCCTGTTGGCAGCTACGATATGTATTACAATAATGGATTTGATATCTGATACGTATATGAATACATAGAAAAGCGTTGTTAAGAGCATGCAAGACCTCGTTTTTGAAATAAATTAAGCATCTTCCTCCCCTTTTAGTTTAATTCTCTTAGAACCATACATATCACAATCATAAATTCATTATTACAGCAGATCATCATGTGCGGAGAGAACCGGATTCTCCAGTGTAGAAATAAAATGTTCTATCTCTCCAGTGGAATGATAATTCATATTAGAAATAATCATTACTGTTAGACCCATTCGATTATTATGGCTTTCTCAGAGTTACGGGATATCCAAATAGGTCTAATTTGGATTATTTTTGTCTTTATCACCATATCTTTTCTTCCCATGATATTTTCGAAGGAACGTGATTACATTTCGTGATATATGTCAATAAAACTATTTTTAAAAAAGTCGGGCATTTATGTCTCACGGAAATCCTGTGGAATAAATTGGAATTGCCAGCATCCACACGTCAGTTTAACAGAATAGTACTAAGCCCCAGAACATTGTATATATGTAAAATAAACACAATGCTAGCCCTAGAACCGAGACACTGTACTAAGAGAACAGACAGTTATCAAGCTATAGTCTAGGGTTCCAATGCATTCAGACCGGCTTGGGGAGATCCCCTTCGGCTTATTCCCCTCTAGGCCATCGGGGTCATAAACGTGTGAAGAGGGATCCAAATAATATGATGTGTGCGTGACCCGTGGTCATTATTCTAGAAAGCCCTTGAAAGGGCATTTAGTGCTTTGATGCAATATGCCCTTTATTGTCATTATACATGAATGCCGCCCTGGGGAGTAACACGACAGCGCTGCATTAAAGAATCATGTCGACCCTACAGGATTGATAGATTCCCATTGGGTCGGCATGATGCATGAATGCAGCCCTGGCGAGTCACTCCCGTGAGGAGCTTTTGTGCATCATGACGATAAATGCATGATGCATTAAAGCACTATGCGACCATTGAAAGGCTGGCAGACCCCCTACACTGGGCCTGTGTTGGCCCGCTAGGTAGGGGCTGATGGACAGATGACACTGGGGTAGGGGTGAAATTGGCTTAGTCAAAGACAAATGCTCGGGTCAGAGTAAAGGGACACTATAGAGCCTCAGCCCCATAGTGCCTTCATATATGTATGTCCTTGAGTATTCTTTATATGTATTTCTTCTCTCTATCTACAAAACAAGCATAATATGCAGTGGTCCTTAGGCTACCTCAAAAGCAAGAAATGGGCTCTGCAGTGGATCAAAAGACTATACTGAAAAGTAGAGGACCTGAGCTAAAGGGCAATTGCATGAACAATGCATTACGGCGTATAATTCAGTTTTCTAGAATATTAATGAAAATGGTACAGGCATATGCGTATAGGGGGTGTATTATCTCTTTTGTTGAGATAATGGGACCACCAAAGATCTGGTGTGTAACTGTTCACTATATATATATATATATATTTATACCACAGCAGGCACGGAGAACAAAGCATTTCACACCTCTTGCACACTGCACACAGCTAATGGTATAAATGAGTTATAGGCCTTGTATCAATCTTTAGGGGTATAAGGCTACCTTCACTGCATTTCGCATACAGTTTGGTACTCGTCCTATAAATACTACATATCAACGCTGCTAAATGAAATACAGTAAGCAGTTAATCACCGAACTGCTAACTCTCTCATACTACTGCTAAGTGTAACAGCTATCGAACTTCATCAATAAATCCGTTTGAAAGTTCAATGAAAACTGACCAGTAAAGCTATCTGTTTGATACTCTCAGCAGTATTCAGATACAGTATCACAACAGTTGGATTGCTGACCGCTAAGTGCAGTAACTCCAGTTAGCAGGAGTGATACACTTAACAGTTGCACACCTGTGGAAAGCTACTCTCACGTGTACAGACCGACTATAACAAATGGTGGAATCGTTACTTGTGTTTGATGACCAGTAAGTGGGCCATCAATACCCTGCTAAATGCAAATGCAGCCAAGCTACAAGGATTATTTATAGCCGTCATAATTGATCTACTCAATATGGTTACATGTTTCAGGCTTCACAGTGCCATTGGACTACATTGAAGACATTAGAGATGTCGATCTTTCCTCTGCCCTCTATTTTGGAAAAAAATATTTTTAGAAAGTGTTAGGAATAATTACTCATTTCATGGGGGATTTTAATGTATGGCTATTTTGAGAATCACTAAAAAGATGTGCAAATACAAACAGGCTGAACTTACCGTTCAGACCTCAAAACACTTACGAATCATACTTAATCCCTTCATCAGACCTTTGTTAGCATTGCCTAAAATAAACATGATGAAATGCTAGATTTATCATACACGAAGACGTCTAGACATAGATGTACCATTTGACACGTTCTGTGCGCGCCATTCCCTAATGCTATTGTCGCATAAAATTGTCGTCTGCTTGCTCTATCCGCGAATTGTGTTTCCAGACAAACATAATACAGTAATAACACATCTCAATATGCCCCCACAGTTCGCCCATAAGGCACATGCCCCTGTGCTTTTATGCTAAAGAGACAATAGTGTTGATGCTAGGACTTTTTTGTGTCTTTTATTGGACCAGATTATTGCATATCGTCAGTTTCCTAGGATGGATTAATACATTTTGGCAGGTTAGAGTGCTGCATGCTGATGCAATATCCCAAAATGAATGATAATGTAAGATATTCATAAAAAAGAAACTCATACCATTCTACTCATTTCACATAACAGTGTAAATATGTCAGCAATGGTCTTTATCAGGACAGCTATATCTTGAATTCAGCCTAACTTATTAACACCAGTGTTGATGATGATGATAATATTGATAAGGCAATGTAATTTGTGCTATATTGGAACAGTTGCAGCTAAAAAGGAGTCACATATTAATGATGACTTCACACCACGACAGAATAGGACACAATCCCAACAATCTGCAGCGCTTGCTGTCCTCTCAGAACAGAAGGTCTGGTATTCAGACAGACTATGGGCTTAATCTACCCTTGCTCCATTTGATCCTTTAAGTCAAAGCTGATCAATTCTGTCTCATTACATCTTCCAAAGGCTCTCAAAGCATTCGTTGCACAAAGCATTCTCTTAAAAATCAATTATGACTTAATTTCCTGATCAAGGCTGTTTGACGTTCTTTGCCTCTTTTTAGCGGAACTAAAACCAGTGGTGTGACCTTTTGCTAAAATGACACCATCTACTTAACATTTCAAACATACAAACGGACATTTCCACCGCATAGCCTGCTATGATTATAAAGAACTGTGCAGTAAGCAAATCAAGTATGAGGTCACACACATTCTGTTTGTATGTCAGGCATCTGGGAAATCTGCAGTCAATGACAGATTACATGCTGAATACCGTAAAAACCTCAAACAATGCTGCCATCATTAACCCATCTAGGTCATAATAATATTCACAGCCCAAACCATCAAACACGACATCTGGTGGCCATGTCACACAACAGCTGGTTATTGCAATAAATGGTAAAAATCTTGCTGATGTAAAAATGCCGATTCACTGTCAATTTCGCTGAGGAAATTCAGATAATTTTGTAGTTCTTTAGACTTGGAAAATGCGCAGGAATGCTTCAGCGTGTTTTTTTTTCTTCAAATGCCTTGGCCTGCATGGCCCGGCTGCTGCTGCTGTTGCTGCAGCCTGCCCAGACCCTGTACACAAAAAGGGACCAGCACACAGGAAGGCAATGCCACTGTGACATTTGTGTGCGATCTCTGAGTAATACTACTTCCGACGAGCTGTCTCTTCCCCCGCAGTAGTCTGCCCAATCAAAATAGCGATCAAACGACAGGAAGTAAAAGTCAAGTCCTGGGGGATCGGAGGCTGAAAGGCGGGCCTTTAGAATCCAAGCTCACACAAGAAGTCACCCATTGACAAAGTGAAAGCTGGCTGGTTTTACATGCTGGAAATGTGAATGTGCAATTTGGTGCAGTTTAGCAGATTGGTTTAAGGAATGTAAATAGGAGGTGACTGTGCATTATTTGACACCTTTATAATGTGTTGCCTACTCATACTATAATGCATGCGTTGACTGCATGACTGTGCACTTCTTAACATGCTTGTTCTAATAAGTCTGCACTATTCCTTTATGTATCATAATTTAAATCATATCATTGCCTTAATTCTCAATTCATTCTAGTTTGCAAAATATGTTTATCCTCATGCTGTACAACCAATGTAATATCCTCACAATCCGGGGGTGTTACATGCTATCTTTGGACGTGGCAGGGATGATGTTTCCCCTGTTTATATTAAGGCCAATCAATGCACCCGGATATTATCAATCACGCAAGTTTGGTAGACTGAGACTGGATCACTATGCACAAGGATGATTTATGAGGGCGGGGCTAAGCTGTCTAGGCAGTATGTAGAAGGCTATTTAAGTGGGTGTCAGTAGCTCACTACAAGCCTGCCATCATACCAGAGCTAGACACGTATACAGAACGTCATACTAAGCAAAAATAATGTATAGAATATCAGGTAAGTAGGTACAGGTGCCTGATCTACACAGAAACCTAACTCTACGTTGGTTTCCGCAGACCAACTTTTCAATCAGAGAATTAGGCATGCTACTACTATTTCATCAAAGATTTCTTTTTGTTTGTTTGAATCTCCCTCCCCTTTAAAAAAGAATTTCCTCTATTTGTAGTAAAACATACAACTACCATTTGTACAATTAGGGGCTTTTGCAGATACCACTGGTATGATGAGAATCAATAGGTGAAAATGGCATTAAAACAATAGAAAGATAAACGTGAGAAGAAGTTACTGACAGCTCAGTCATGGTTATTAAATGTCCCAGCTGTCATGCCTTCTATCACGACGCAAGATGGAGAAAGCTCCTGCCAGCCTTTCACTCTTTTTCATGCCTGTTTTTCTCAACATTTATGTTGTGGGGGTGGGGGGGGGTCCAGCTGTGACAAGCTGATTGCCACCATGTATGCATACTGTGAAGGTAAAAAATGTTTCTTAAAGAAAGTTTGAAAATTTATTCACACACAGGGCATAATGATAAGAAAGATGGCTCTAAAGATGAACGATAAATGCAGGTATAGCACATAAATTCTAAATTTATCTATTCTTCTGTACTGCTAATTATTGTGCGTAAACAAGCCCTCTGTTCAATGATATTACATGATCGGCCCAATATCTCCCAGATCATTAATCACTAGCAATGCCCTCGGTCAAATAGGTAAAGAACTGATGCAATTTGCACTCTATCAATTCAATATCCTTGGAGACATAGAGACTAGTATATCAGAACAAAATGGTTCACTCTCTATCAATCTGACTGACTCTAAAGACAGGGAACATCAGCATAACCACAACACAGTGCACACATAATTACGACTATATTTCACGTTAATGTATTCACAGAAGGCTGTTATTATCCAAAAACTTGAATATGCCTGACAGTCATTAACGTCTTCAAAGTTTGAGAAAAAAACGATTCAATCAGAGTTAGGAAGGAGGCTGTAATATTTTAGTAGCGTGGAACCGCAGAGATTGTTCCAGCTGAATACCCATTGCTTCACACCAGGCAGACATTCTGGTTTTGACGGCTCTCCTGTGTAGTGTCTTTGAACGAATTAACCCCAACCCTACAGGCATTCCTGATACCCTGCATTGATTTTACTTTTTGCTCCGGTCGTTCATCGATCTCACACCTCCTAAGGACGGGGTACTTTCCACTGCATTGCCTCAGGTGCAAATTCCAATCAATGCGGATAACCGAAGGATCTTACCCTACCACTAATTAGCTTGTTTAGACTGGTTGAATTATTCATGATGAAAGATTGGAGTTCATGTAATGTTCCAGAGTCATTTACGTCAACTGTCATCCACTGTGTGTCATCTTTCTAGCATAGCAGAGTTGTCCTACAAGGCTAAGCTCTAGTTCAGGGTTTAAGTTTTGATTTGGAGCTTCTGTGGTGAGAACGAATTGGTTTTCTATCTTTGTATAGTTAAAAAATTAACATACAGTGAGCTGCTCCCACTATGATGGTACTTGCTGTCTATGTTGAACGCATCCAATAAATGACTGATGTAATTAGATTTTAGATGGGCTGCTATGTGATTCACCTCATCATTATTTGTTACAATTGCTTAAGCTACCCACCACCACGTATCCTTTATGATTTGATACACTTTATTAAAATGCATACTAAATCATTGCACACCTGTAGCAAATGGAGCAGAACCATTGTGAGTGGTGATCAACAGGTTTTTGTAGTGCCAGATTAGGTCTAGGTAATGAAAGTATTGTCTTTAATCAACTTGGGAAAATAAGCACAGATGTAAACACTCTGCTCTGTGATTAGCCCATCTTGGCTCTTTGTCCTCACCGTTTGCTTCTACAGCCTCCGTAGGGGCTCCAGTAGAAAGCTTGTTATTTATTTCTTGGAGAGTGTAATGTCCATTTTTTGCTTATTAGAAAATCTAGTTTTCCATTCTTCAATTTCTCCAATCAGGTGATAAATCAGGAATTAATTTCAGGAAATCGAAATATGGAATTTTGCTTATAAAATACTTTTTCTGCAATGGGTAAAATATGAAAGACGTTTGTCAGGGCTGTAATAAAGTTTGCTATCATATTTGTTATTGCACATGTAAAATACCTTTTCCTATGTAATTATAAATTAGCATAAGCATAAGCGAAATCATAGCGAAAATATTAATCAGATGAAGTTATTATGGCTAGGACGACCATGCCTTATACACGCTATACTACATCGGATGATAAAAAGATAATACAAGAAATAGGGATCAAAATCATGATCACAGTATGCATATATCAGACATCAACATATCAAAGATGTAATCTAAAAAACAAGAAGACAAATTTATAGGTGGGACATCTCAAATTTCGCCCTTTGACCTTGGACTTTGAAGGATAATTATCATGAACTGGGCTGTTCTCTTGTGCCTTTCACTGTACAGGTAGCCGGCTCAATACAGGTGAGATGGATTAATATGGCCTTTGTTACAAGCAGGGAAGGGAGGGGCACTAAACTGGTATTGAGCAAACAATGACTGTATGGAAAAAGAAGCACATTCAGTCTTTCAGTGGCATACTATATCTATTACCTTTATGTGTTACTTTTTGGTGTTCAGTACACAACAGAACATTATCACATATGAAACACATTTCGCAATTCTGTCATGGTGTGTGAATTGATTACATAGTGCACGTACAGTAATAGTGATTGTTACTTTCTGTATGACATACAAGGTCTATTTTGGTAAACAGAACAAAACTGGTAAAATAGCCCCTAGAATTTAGCTAAAAGATGATGTATATGGCAATGCAATTGATTAACGTACCGACTGGCAAGCTGCCATAAGGATAGTGAACCTGCTTCAACTGTTATTGTTAACCAAGGAAACATAATATCTGGACCCCAAATGTGAGGGCAAATGTTAACAAAACTTTACATACCAGAGGGAATATAATATTATTTCCAACACCACTAGGGAGGAACGTCATCATCAATTCCCAGTATGGATTTAGAAGAAATTTGCATCAATTGTTCGATCACCCTTGAACTTTTTGAACATATCTAGAGTTTGTAAAAAACACATTCAGTTTCACCCACAACATAGTTTGAAGCGATGCTTGGATATTTTAGTAGCGTGGAACCGCAGAGATTATTCTGGCTGAATACCCATTGCTTCACACTAGGCAGACATTCTGGTTTTGACAGCCCCACTGGATGGTGTCTTTGAACGAATTAACCCCAACCCTACAGGCATTCCTGATATCCTGCATTGATTTTACTTTTTGCTCCGGTCGTTCATCGATCCCCACACCTCCTAAAGAGGGGGTACTTTCCACTGCATTGCCTCAGGTGCAAATCCCAATCGATGCAGATCACTGGTGAATCCTACCCTACTCCTAATTAGCTTGTTTAGACTGATTATATTATTCATGATGAACGATTGAAGTTCATGTAGTGTTCCAGAAGCAATGCAACCTGTATGCTCTCTACTATGTTAGCCAAGATGTCTTAAATGGCCAGGTTTTGTACAGGACTTTGACTCAATTCCTCACATTAAAGTTAAGACAGCCAATATCAGGGGTTAGAGAATTTGAATAGAGTCAACCTCATAATTGTTAACCTTATGAAAGCGGCTTCAGGAGTCTGGACTAAGTATAACAAGCATCAAATTGATACTGATGTGGGATTGGAGGCATGAAAAATGAAAAACTCTGAAATATTCAATAGATAGACTTCTGGATGTGTTGTTGATGTCGAAAAGAAAATCAGAAGGGTGCTATGGAAATATCTGTTATGTCTGCATAATTATTCTATCACTTCATGAAATTATTCCTCCATCACTCCCAAGTATAACATACATAGCTTTCCATGAAATACGACTCTCAATCAAACCTTTACCAGCTTACCAGCAGTGAAGCTCAGTATCACAAAGCACAAGGTTTCCCCTATACTTGAGTGCCAATCCCTGTCATTGTCTTCATAGCCGAAGGGTATATCCTGTTAAGCAGAGGGACTTGAAGTTTTTTTTTGCTTCTGTGGGCCTGTTCAGTTCATTCTGTCATCAAAAGGACCTGCTGCTTGTGCCTTTGATGTTTCCACCATTGTCCACCCACGGTATGCTCTATCGGTGACAGTCTTAAAGAATCTTCCTTCATCAGTGTATACCTCACACAGCAAGGACATATCATGGTGCAATAGGTTTATAGGAAAGAAAAAAAACTCATTTCACTTGCAATGTACATTTACAGGTACGAGTCTGAAATTAACTCATTGAGTGTATTCCTTTGACGAAATTGTAAGGTTTATCATGTTCCTAAAGAACCAGTTGTTGATTATTTCTGCCCTTTATAATTTTGTCCTTACAACCTGCGGCTTTACATATGAAAAGGAATCCTACATCTGGTTGTGAAGCAAGTATACATTGATTAGTTAGGGACACCATCAACTAGTTCATAGGAAACCAACACAATAGTATCCCTTCTATGCATAACTACACAGAGAAAAGAAACAGCGTCAAAAGGGAGTCCAGGCTGCCTCCAGAATGACTCCCCTCTTTAGAGGAGCCAAGGTCATAATGTGACTCCCTTAGGTGAGTCAGGGAATTATGTGACTCTCCCAGTTGACTCCCTTAGGTAGGCCAGGGAGTCATTTAGGGGAGTCACAGGCAGCCTGGGCTCCCCTAAAGAGGGGAGTCATTCTGGAGGCAACCTGGACTCCCTTTTGACGCTGTTTCTTCTTTCTATGTAGTACATAGCTCCTGTTTCTAAAATGAGCAACGATAATCTATCAACTTGAGTTTATTATAGAATAACCATTGAAAAAAGAGACTTGGTTTTGTTTAACATGAAAGAAGTTTAATGAAGATGCAGAGTTAGCTTGTACCAGGGCCCTATTATACAGGAGCCGATGAGGAGACGATCTGCCTTACCCCCCCCCCCTCTCTCCTCCCCAGGCACGTAGACACACCCCCTACACTGGCATGAAGATGTATCGTTCTGGTTACCAGCTCATTACCCCCTGTGTTTGTATATTTAAAAACACAGACACTGAGCTGCTCCCTCTGAGCTGCTCCTCGCTCGCCTTGATGAATGCATCCAATAGAAGCCTGATGAAATTTGCCTTTAGACTGCCTGCTGTGTGATGGGTAGAAAAACAAGCTCACCACACCATTAATTGCAGCTTTTGCCTCGGCCACCCACTGCCATGTGTCCTTTGTGATTTAATACGCTTTATTAAAGTGCATACTACATCATTGCACCGACGGCAAACGCAGCAGAAGCGTGGTGAGTGGTGATCAACAGGTTTTTGTAGTACCAGATTTAGGTCTAGCTAATGAAAGTCTTGTCTTTAATCAGCTTGGCAATCTGTTAAGTAAACACAGATGTAAACACTCTGCTCTGTGATTAGCGCATCCTCGCTTCCTGTCCTCCCGGATTGCTGTTACGGCCTCCGCTGGGGCTTCAGTGGAAAACGACTTTGTTATTTCTTTGCTCTTTGCACCTGAGGAGGTGTAATCTTATATCCAATCTACATTGATTGAAAAGTTTTGTTTTCCAATTCTCCAGTCTTTGCAATCAGGTACGAAACAAAGAATGCCTTTTAGAAGATAGCTTAGTTTAACTTCATGTTTCTTAATACAATTTACATAAGAATGTACACAGAATCGGTTGTTACCATGCAAGTTTATGAGAGATATCTAAAAACGATTAGAGAAGTGTGGCAGATCAAATCTTTCCTTGTAATAACCACCAGGTTTTACTATGTAGAATTATTATAAAAGCCAAGTTCCTGAAAAAAAAGGAAATGCCTATTAAATAGGTGAAGTTGAACAAGCCAGGACTACCATAGCTTTTATAAATGCATGATATAGGGAAGACGAAGACACACCCAAGGAGGTATTTGAAGCCTAATCCGATGCAGTATGCATGCATCAGGTTTCAGATTACCCAATATTCTTTTTAGATCATCAAAGAAATGAAGGTTTGCATGCATCTAATATTTGCTTTGAGGTTTTTTAATGGTCATGAATGGTACTGTACTAGAGTGCATTAACCTGTACAGGTGGCAAGGTCGATATAGGCCATGTTAAGGGCTGTGTACACTGCTAACTACCATAAAATAGCAACTTACTTATAGATACCAGAAGAAATGTTCAGTCCAAAAACGGTACCTTAGTCTGACATTTTCAATAAGATACCATAGCCGCGTAAATTTATACGTGTTCTGAAAGTTAGCTAATTGTTGCACCGTCAACTAATTCCCCCAGATCTCGATGTCACTTCTACCCCAATAAAGTCATCAAATAGAATCAACTTTTATGGTTTTGTGTGGATACACCATTTCTCGAAAATGTTAAAGACTCAGCAGGCAAACGTGTATTAGACTTATTCTCTATACATAGTTATAACCGCTTGTTAAGCCTATTACGATTACTTTTCTCAATGCCAATAACCTTTGAAATACCTGTGAAATTAAAGCTCACTGCTTAGAACATCATTATCTGCCTTCAGAAGGTCCTCAATGTGAGTACTTGAACTGCTAAAATACTAACATTGTACAGTTTGTGTGGAACACGATTTAATTCATTCTGTATCAGTAGCAATACGAGTAGCCATTCTTTAGTTACGTTACCTTTAACAATGATTCAAGAAACAAAATGGCATCTGCAAGAATTATGAAGGCAAACACAGGGGTCGGTTAAAGGGGCGGTAACCCTGGGCATTCTGACATTAGTCTGAGTAGACAACGGCAATCTGAGAACGGACATGTTCATACAAAACTCACTTTCTCTGAGTGGCAGTAGATTTACAGTTCTAACAGAATAATACATTGAGCACTGTAAGCAGATTCTAACATGCGTGTGTGTATTTATATTGGCAGTTGATACATTGCTAGTGCAAGTCCACAACAGCTCTGATACAAGGACATACTAGTGGGATACATTTCAGGCTCCTATAAGGTACAGGCATATAGAAATTTAAACTTCCAGAAGAGCATATTCAGCTTTCAGTTAAATACATTTATAAAGTGCAACTGTTGTTCATCTTGCCTTCAACTTAAGGCTGATCTATTATGCAAGTCTTGCGTTAATACAAAAAGGCATATCATTAGTGGCCATTAATGTGTGTGTGTGTATACTGATTGACTATATAGGGGGCTGTTGGTATAGCTCTAGGGGAGGGGGTAGACAAAGAGGTCACTCCATTTCCGATATCATCAGTATAAGAATAGTAGGTTATTTTCTGTTCTCGTCCCCTCAGTTCAACTTTGACAGACATGTTTATGGATTGGATTATATACTTCTGTAGATATACTGCATGGAACAAAAACATGTATAAAGCTTTGCTGAAGTAAATGAACTCATTCTCGAAATACCATTGTAAAATGAAATTTTCTTTGGCTGGGTTATGAGAGGGAATATAGCAGTAGGTCTAGGTTATAAGAGGGGCTTATGTGACCATAATCATACCGATGCTCGTTTAGACCTCAGTAATTCTTTGTGCATTGACAAACATCGTGTAGAGCTAGTTTAACACAGTAATGTGAAGACATATGACCTTAATTCAGTCAGCACACGTCCCGAACACGATAGGAGAGTTTATCACCTGTCACCAGATAACAGATGTAAAGCAGAAAAGCTAATTATTAGATCAATAAGTCTGTATACTGATTAAATTTTGTGATATCCTTTCTTCCCAATTTCTGACTATTCAATGTAAAACCTGCAAAGTATATAGATGATGATTTGTCGATATTGTGTGTGCATATTTGATGGACTTCTCCACTCTGGACACTAAACATGAAGCTGGTAGGTTACTACATTAAGTGTATGTGCTTGGCAGAGTAGTAATGGCTATTGGTTCTGGCAGTGGTAGAGACTCAGTGCACACCTCTCACCCAATATGGGAGCTTGTGTCTGGTATAGAGAGAACGACTCTGGCACCACTTCAAAGAGACACTGCCTCTGTAGGTTCCTCTAGTGCAGTGCATGGGAAACTGTAAGCCATCATTATTTGCAAACATCAAAAAACTACAATTTCACCTGTCAGAGAACCTCACTGTGGACATGGTTTATTAGTTTGTTCTTGACAGAAATATATAATTAGTTTTATATGGTGTCAGCAAACTCGTAGTTCGCTCACAATGCGAGTCCATACCGATAAAGCCAGAGTTGAAACAATTACAGCCCCCCACCAATGCGTGCGGCTTAAACTATGGCTGTCAGGCAATATCATGACTCATGTGCAATTCAAACAGTTTAATTTTGTCTATAACTGCCAAAAGAACAGCAGTTACAGCTACATGTATGCTCAGCATGCCTTTGAAAGATCTCTACATCTACTGAGGCCATTGGAATATGACTCTTCATATTAAAAAAAGAGAGGATTAGAGGGAGAGAGTAGTTTAATACTGAAAGTCCTTGAGAAGACATATTTCCACATTTGGAAGCAATAGCTTACTTGTTGATAAAATAGTAGTATACATCTCTTGAGGCTGTGAGACCTCACCCGTCAATCAAAGTCAGTCACACGCTGCTCACCTAGGAGATATGACCAAAACAAACTACCTGCATGGAAGCTATGAAGTACAAAAGGGCTTATCAGCGGTCAGACAATCCCTGATAGCCGAGTGTGGGAGGGGGTGCTCAGAGGGGGGCTACCGTTCAGGTGAGATAAGCTGACCATCAGGTCTACTATCAGGTATTACCACTGTCACCACTCTCACCTCATATAGTCCGCCACGCTCACCCATGCTACGCTAAATACATTCAGATTGGCATCCCACATACCAACGTGTTGATGTACATTGGTCAGCTCGTCTATGGGGAGTTCGTTTTCAAAATGGTTTTGAGACAATGAGGATTCTCTAAGAACTACAAAGCATGTGGATTTGAGGAAAAACTGCAGGTGCTTTGGGAAACCTTTGCTAAAGGGAGGTTTAGGACTACTTATTCGTGTAATGAGGAAATACAAATGAAGGCAGTCACGAGTATTTTGTGTTGTCTGTTGTTGTGTCCCGTGTCTTGGGGGAACATCAGACAGACAGGTAAGTGCATTTCTTTTCCTTTCTTTTATAGTCTACTCATGATTTACCCCCCAAGTGACTCCATGTCAAAATCACGCATATTTGCGTGCTAAAGTTAACTGGAGATATTGCATCTCTTCCGACCCAGCCTACTGCAATGCTTGTTCAGCATCAGCAAAGAGTTGAAATATGTATCCAGTCAATCGTTCATAGATCAGAAGCTAGTCACTGCTAGTATTCTGATGAACAACCACAATAGGAGCAACAGAGCAATAACATTCGTCATATGTTTATGCATGGGTATAGTACACGTCGCTAGTATATGGTAGCTTGACATAGAGTCAACCACGTACCTTGAGATGTCCGCCTTAATTATGTAGAACGTATACATGTATGTTATTATCTCTATCTGTCCTTTGCTGGAAAGAGTAACACCTAACGTGTAGCACAAAAAGAGGGCTTAATGCACGAATAACTACAAAATTGGCGTTGATCTCTCAATGTACGTGGTTTCCTCTAAGTCAAGCTACATGTACCCTAAGAGTGAAGTTGCCTCCCTAGCCTTGTCATACATAAAGGTCGATTGATAATATCCTGTATATTTGGAATCTCCCATATCTGTCATAAATAACCCATTGAACACTTTTTGAGTTGGAAATTTCTGCCGTCGCAATAACGTATTGTCATTTAGCCAATACAGCGATCTATTTGCTTCCTTATTTTTGAGCGAATTTTGAGATCGTCTTCCAATGCGAGCATATTACATGTCGTATTATTTAATAACTCTGCCACTTCTTCAGTGTCCTAACTGCTAAATCGAAAGCTCTATCAGTAAGGGAGTGGTAATTAATTTCATAACGAGGGGGGGGGGGTAGTGAAATTTCGCGCAGAGGCAGAAACATTTTCAATGCCCCCCCACTCCTTTAATGACCAATCCAGCAAGAAAGCGTGACTTTTCAGTAAAGTTGGTGATAAAGTTTTTTGAAATGTTCTTAAGTATAACTTCAACATCCTGCAACATAATACAAGCTATATATATTCAAAAGATAATTCTCTTGTGAATCTCTTGATATGAAATGCAAATATATCAGACAATGGTTTTAGGATTCTGCTAATAGAAACGTTAACACAACTCTGTCATGAGAAATAGCCCTCTCTTTATGGATGGGAACACGCATACTACTTTGCACCCTTTGCCCTAAAGGCACTAAAAACGCCCCTGAACTAAACAAATGCTATGGCTTTTCTTTTCCGCTAGAAAGGACAACATTTTTCATGTCCCACTGCAAATAATAAATGATCACTCCAGCATATGCTATTGTCCATCCTCACCCAGCGGCAGATGGAGTACCCTCATCCAACACACAGCTGCCTGCCCCAACACACCCCTCATGGTCTGACACTGACAACGGACCAGGGACAACTCCCCTCACACAAGATGTATCTGAGGTGCAGGAGAAGACAGAGGACCCTGTGGAGACAGAGTACCACATTCCGGATCCATTAAGCCAAATAAATCCCCAAGCATCAACGAGAAGAACACATCTAGAATATGTTGTATATAAAGGGGGGTTAGATAGGGGATTAGAACAGCCAGAAGATGCCCCTTCTTGGTCATCGAATAAAGAGGTGTTTTGGTCGTCGGAAAAACCAAGACCAAACCCCACGTCCAGGGCATTAGGATACAAGGGCAAACAACAGAGAGGTGGGGACATTGGCGGCCATGTCCAATTCAACATCAACGAGGCCAGGTATGAGGACTGGGGTACTGGAGGAGCCCACATACAGCAGGTTGTGGCCCTGGCTCCAGTAGCAGCAGCCCATGCCCAGGAGGAAGCCCATGCCCTGGAGGAGAAGGCTGGGGTGGTGGGCATGCAGGCTGGGGTGGTGGGCATGCAGGCTGGGGTGGTGGGCATGCAGGCTGCAAGCGGTAACTGTGGGGCAGTGAGGGGCTCTGTGAGCCGCTGTCTGGCCGAGCACAACATGGACATGCCCGTCATGCTCCAGGACCCCAACAAGAACCTGGCTGCCTTCTGTAGGTAGGTGATTGCACCCTCATAAAGAAATTATTTTTTAATGATACTAAATTAATTGTTTTATTGGCAACATCTCATGAGATGAACTCATAAATTGATTGCGCCACCACATTAAGAGGTAATAATGGTGCAACCAACATAATTGAATGCTAGTTTCTTTCGCATAGTTATGTGGATGATATTGCTTTCTTCTATAATCATGTATAAAAATGATATTTAAAATGAGGGGAGAAAATGTGACATGTACTCGCGAACATTTAGGATGGCAGTTTCATTTGACTTTCAATCATACTGATTCTCTATGTTCACACTATGTAAGGCAGCAAGTAATGATACATAGCCCCCAGAGGGATGAAATACCAATGTTTTAATATTGCTGTTAAAGCAATGTATGTGAAGTGGAGACTAACTCTGGTGCTCTAGACTCTTATCATTGTAATGATAGGAACAGTGCCAATCCAACTGCTTTCAAGTTGTATATTATGTATATAATGTCATATATCTATGTGCTCTTATCATGTAGACAATAATGGCGTCAGGTGAAATGGCCGTGTTTCAATTCCCCTTTGTGTCATCCAATGTGCATGTCATTTCCGTTGTGAGATGTTCAGGTGTTCAATAATAAGATTACCCACTAGTTCCAAGTATATACCTTTGGTCAATGGCGAATTCATAGAGTATATATAGCCAAACCTCACCTCGGATCACCGTCCTCAGATACGTACCTCAGAATATCAGAAGTATGCCGACTTCCTAAGAAAAAGGAAGCATTGATATGTTTTCTGAGTAGAGGGAACTACACTCTAAGAACAGTGTGTTGCGGGAACATGCATAAGGAATTACACCCACATATTTGCAACACACCTTTGAGATCAACACACTTTTGGCAAAGAGTGTGCAGTGAGTAGTGTGTTACACCAAAATGTGTGTTAAAAGTGGCTGCAGAAAAGCGTGTTGATAAGTGTGTAAACGTAACACACGGATCTTAGAGTGTATGAGACATCTCTTAGTAATGAAGCCATCTTAAAATATGTTAATACACCGTCACATTTGGTGTTCACAATAGGACAATGTCTTCCTAATGAGAATAATAATGTTGTATCACCTGTCACTGTCTCAGGAACATAATAAATAACATAGTTCCTATCATAATTACATATCGGCTAAGTATCATAGTCAGGATTCAGTGACAGCTGAGGTACTGCATCATTTCTTCTTCTATCACACTGATGGTTAGTTCATCAATATCTCATCAATCTGAATTTCCTGTGTTGATATTCTAATATATATAATATCATTACAATAATCTGAGTCCAGAGTATGAGAGTCAGTCTCAATATCATATTGTACAACAATCGACGTTATAATGACAACAATAGTAATAGCTTAAAATGAGAATAAGGACTATTATATAAATGATAAAAGCGAACCAGGCACCAGCTCACAGAATTCACATGGAAATGAGAACGGGGATAGCGCCTCAGGTATTTCTACATGATCATTCATATTAAGGGCATAACTGAATTATCAAGGTCAGAAAAGACCTAAGAAACGTCTATTCAATTTTGTATTTCTATTGTTTCTATATTAGACCATTTTGACCCAATGAATAGCCCACGAGTAGGGGAGACTAGGGCACGTTGAACCACTTTAGCACCTTTATTTTGTTCCTGACCTTGTTAAAGGAATCTGAGCTTTGATTTTTTATCAAGCAGTTACCTTGATTCATTGAGATATAAGAGAACCTATCGCAAGGCAAATGTGGTCTTTGCTTGTATTTTTCTTGAATTTTTGAAAATAAAATCTTAGGGTGGTTCAATGTGCCCCATGCCCGGGGTAGGTTGATCCACCCACCGGGGCACCTTGAACCACATACGTTGAACGATCCAAACAATCACCAATATAGATCAATAATTGAAACTTTGGTTGGAATTAGTTACTATTGTTCCTTTTTCATAGGATTGAATGCAAAAAATACATATTTAATGCACGAAAGTCACTCAATTACAGTTTCTATAGAAGTGACTGAGTTTGTACCTTACAGATTTTTCTTAGGGTCAAATTAAACCAGTTTAAGAGTATTCCTGTTATTTGTTAAGTCTGAATAAATCAGTGATTACATTCTTCTATAATGTAATGCACTTTTCTGCCTCTGAAAAGTAATAAATATAGGGAATAAAGACACTGTAAATATGTTACACAAGAATCTTTTTTACAAACCGTAAACTATGTATTCTATCATAATTTTATGACCAAATTGTATCGAATTTGTTTATGTCATTATCCATATTATCTTCCCTTGATGCACTACTAACATTGCATCATTATTCAGTCATTTAATTGTCTTAACACCATTGCCAAAGAGCCCCTAAAATCGGGGCACCTTGAGCCGGCTCAAGGTGCCCCAGAGCTTGAAGCACCTTGAGCATGGCTCAAGGTGGCCCGTTTTTTGTGGCTCAATGTGCCCCAGATAACATTGATGTTATTCAAATTACATAAGACACCTAGAAGTAAAGTTGGTTCTATTCAAGGGTTCATATGTATACTTTGACCTCCATAGAGATCTTAGGCTAGCAATGTTTTTTAATGACACAAGAACAAAAGTTTACCAATTGCAAATATCTACTTTCAAGGCCATAAACCTTTAATGTTGTCTAACTTTCTCATCAGCATCCTAAACTCATCATGATGTTGCTGATCTGAACTGTCTATATAAGGGGGTAATGTGGTAGGCATACTTCCAGAAAATTCCCAAAGGAATAGCAAAGAGAGCGGGCGGCTCAACGTGCCCGGGTGGTCAACGTGCCCCGGTCTCCCCTAGAGGCAGTGGTCCATGGGTCAGCACCGCAGTTCACTGGCTACTTTTAAGGCCTAAGTAAAAAAGAAATGAAAAGTTAAATCTGACCTACCTACCCTAGATCCTCTTACCATGTCACATTGAACACACATTTTATTTGTTTGTAGCCCATGCCAATCTATATCCATCTGTCTTTATAGATAAATTAATATTATTCTGTATATATATTAAAGGACGGCAATCGCTCAAGCACGTTCTGCACAATCATTAAAGGTTCAGAGAAATACAGATTACACGACCTTTTATGATGATCTGCTTATAACACTATTTTGTATAATGCACAGGAATGTGAGCAGTGTGACGGCATGCCTGGTGGGACTGGTTGAGACGTGCCACGGCTGTGACCTGAACCTCACCGTCACCCTGGACGTATTCCGACGTCTCAGGTCGCTGCAGTGTCCGTCCGACTGTGACGTAGAAGGGGGCGCCACTTGTATCGATGACGTCATGGGGAGACTGCTCCAGGACATCATTCAGGGCTTGAACTCTGTTTGTGAGAGCTTCCCGACGTAAGAGTTAAAAAGATAGTGTATACCTTTTAAGGGCCGTATAGTGCTTTACTATCCTATGCACTTTGTAATCCATGAATGCAGCTGTGGCGACTAAATCGCGAGCTATGCATTTGAGCATCAGTGGGACCCTATGGGATCGATATATTCTTGAAGGGTCGGTATGATGCTTGAATTCAACACTCCCGAGTTACTCGGCAGTGTTGCATTCATGCATCATGGCGACACAGGACATCATCCATTAAAGTAGTAAGCGGCCCTGAAAGGGATAATACATGTGTAATATGAAGACTACCTCAAATGGGAAAGTGCATTGCATACTACATTCACTTCACCTACAAATACCGTCCATTAATTCCTGTCTTTTAAAAAAAATAATTAAAATTTCAACTTGGTCACATCATTTGCATGGTTTTATGTGACTGCTGAACCTTTATTTGGATTATCAAAAACTACATTTTGTTGGCTGGGTTGCTCCACATTAGGCTTGAGTAGGGATTCGTGAATAATAAAAAATACAAATATAATAATAAGGGGTGAGTAGATCAGAATTTTTTCTTTTGTGAGTGTTACCATGCACCCCACAGCCAGGTGGGTGATGGTGATGGAGAATGAATTAGGAAAGATGAGTTAGAAAAATTAAAAAAGATGAGGGGAGGATTACTTTCTTATTAATCTTTGATTAATCAATAAACATTGTAATACATTGTTCATAGCAGCACTAGGGGCAGTCAGGGATCTTTGACATTACATATGTTTTTATAACAATCCATTTGGTGCTGCAGTTGGCTCCGTGAACGGGTAGATGGCTGTATCCTTCAGCGTGCAGGATCCTGCACTTTTCGATGTCGGGACAGGTAAGTAAAATTAATATTGTGAGCACAAATGTATCAAACAATATTAATGTTGACTATTTTGGCTGTCTCACTGGATTTACAATAATGTTTTTATAGCTGGCAATCGGCGGGAGATTTCTTTTCTAAATTTAGATTTTGGGTACGATTTGAAAATGAAATTGATCATAAGTATTAATTGTATACATAGTGTAAATATTTCCAAGACTGTTTTGGCAGAACGTGCTACACCTTGACATGAATTTACGGTCAATAACCTATTTAAAAAGTATATAATATATTGAACCCCCAAAGGACTATACAAACAATAATATCCCTGACAAAGTGTACATTAGGAAGTACATCAAAATAGTAGAGGCCACACACCCCTGGGCCCTGAAACCACACGTACATACACTAAAACTGCAATTCACTATTTACAGTAGCAATGCGCTTAAACGTACAAATACGATAATCTCTAATAATTTCAGATTTCGATCTATGATATCCTGGATGTTGACTGTAGTGGGCCGAGGCTGCAGTGACGATGCTGACGAGTCTGTGATGCGTGAGTGTAGAGTCTTGTGTATCATCAAATAATCCCCACAATCAAATCCAATAGCCGTCAGTTCTCAAGGACCTCAAAAAGTGGATGAGCGTTATGTCATTTAGACATCAAAGGCTTGAAAAAGAGTCGATCAATGTCGGAGAGTAATCAAGGAAGTCTAATGGCGTTTACCAAAGGCTATCAAATGTTACCAGTATCCCCTAAACTGCCCTCAAATTCACTACAATAATTGTAGTAACATTTGGACTAGCCAAACTAATTAAAAACGACTAGATATTGATATGAATAACAGTTTAAATAATTGTTCCCTAGTTAGAGAGGTTAGGCATTTATTTTTGTAGAATTCGTCACTTCCTTATAATTGTTTACAGTAACGGAGTATCTTTTCAGCTAAAACGATCAGCTGTTACAAGTGTGAAAATGAAGAGAACCAAGAAGTTTGCAACATGCAGGGCATCGAGCTTTGTACACTGGAGGAACAGGTAGGCATTGTTAAAGACATGAGTAGCCATTGACACACTCTGATTTCAAATAACATTCACCTGAATAGTTCAGCCCGTGTCTCCTTGTTATCTGTGTTATCACCCTAAATTTTAGTTAGGGCATTGTGTATAAAACTTCCAAAATATGTCATTGCTGCTTCTTCACAGTTTCCAAGGCATTCAAGAAGAAGAATATGATATAATTCAGAGCCCCTCTACTATGGGAGGTCATGTCGGATGATCATGAATATCAGTTCTATAAACCATTCACATATGGCAACGTTCAACAATTATGTAACTATTTTTGGGACATTGTTAGGACCCAGCACCTTTGTAGCTGTTTAAACAGAATTTGTATGCCAGACCAAAAGACCTCCACCCCACCCCTAGCAGTGACGTAATTGTTGAACGTTCCCTAAGAAATGCATGCTACACTCCTCAAGCCATAACAACTTATTATGTGCACATTGCAGGGCTGTTTCACCCTTATACAGTATCCCATGAAGGTAAGTAAAGGATGCTCACCGCCTGGAGTCCGCCCCAACTGTCCTCCAGATAAGACGTGTATCGCCAACATCTGTTCACTGGACCTCTGCAATGATGACAATGCCAGCACTGCCGCGCCGACTGGTGAGTGACATAGGAACCAAGAGCTTTTGTAATGTTCAGTCCTACTGATAGCGATCTGGCTCTATACCTCCCCTGGCTCTAATTCATCAAACTTCAGGATGATGTCGGTTGATATGGGAAAGGGTGTAATATTTTGTGGACCACAACAGTAGAATAACATTGTAATTCATATCCCAGCGCCAACCATATGGTTACCAGATGCATACCCCCAGGTGTGGTTATGATTTGGAGGGATATATGGGTATTTTTCTTAGCCCGTGGGGATGGGGAGTGGTGTACACTAATATGGATATGTTTTTTCAGTGAGAGGAAGGAATGTTGTGTATTCTACTTTAAGTACCGACAATGTGGTGTTGTGTGTTTGTAGATCCACCAACGTGTGAGTGGCTGTGTCCAACCAGGTTGTCAGTACTGACAATGTGGTGTTGTGTGTTTATAGATCTACCAATGTGTGAGTGGCTGTGTCCAACCAGGTTGTCAGTACTGACAATGTGGTGTTGTGTGTTTATAGATCTACCAATGTGTGAGTGGCTGTGTCCAACCAGGTTGTCAGTACTGACAATATGGTGTTGTGTGTTTATAGATCTACCAATGTGTGAGTGGCTGTGTCCAACCAGGTTGTCAGTACTGACAATGTGGTGTTGTGTGTTTATAGATCTACCAATGTGTGAGTGGCTGTGTCCAACCAGGTTGTCAGTACCGACAATGTGGTGTTGTGTGTTTATAGATCCACCAATGTGTGAGTGGCTGTGTCCAACCAGGTTGTCAGTACTGACAATGTGGTGTTGTGTGTTTGTAGATCCACCAACGTGTGAGTGGCTGTGTCCAACCAGGTTGTCAGTACTGACAATGTGGTGTTGTGTGTTTGTAGATCCACCAACGTGTGAGTGTCTGTGTCCAACCAGGTTGTGAGTACTGACAATGTGGTGCTGTGTGTTTGTAGATCCACCAACGTGTGAGTGTCTGTGTCCAACCAGGTTGTGAGTACTGACAATGTGGTGCTGTGTGTTTGTAGGCCCGCCCACGTGTGAGTGTCTGACCAGGTTGTCAGTACTGACAATGTGGTGTTTGGTGTTTGTAGATCCACCCACGTGTGAGTGTCTGACCAGGTTGTTAGTACTGATAATGTGGTGTTGTGTGTTTGTAGACCCGCCCACGTGTGAGTGTCTGACCAGGTTGTCAGTACTGACAATGTGGTGTGGTGTGTTTGTAGATCCACCCACGTGTGAGTGTCTGACCAGGTTGTTAGTACTGATAATGTGGTGTGGTGTGTTTGTAGATCCGCCTACCTGTGAGTGGCAGCGGGCCTGGCAGTGTCTGACTAGGTTGTCAGGGGACATCGTGAGGACCTACCTGAAGAGGGGGGAGAGGGGAGACCTCACTGCTCTCTGCAGGTAAGATGATAACAAAAGCAGCGTTTAAAGTGGCATTCTCACCGAGCGTTTCCCACTCACAATTCTACTGTTACTGTTCTAGTCTGCTATGTGGTAAGTGCGAGTGGTGAGAATGCCCCTTTAAATATTGATTGAGATGCACTTACCTCTGTGACTGCTCTTAGTAAGTTACTAGGTAGGTCAATCACAGCCCGGGATCCCGGGCATGTATGTGTCACAGTGCTAAACACCCTAAATATATTGGTTGTTTATTCTGTTACATAATATAGTACCATACCAAAATGACATGTGAAGAGTAAGGGAAAGAGTTTGTCTTTCACCTCCTGAATTATTTTTAGATTTCCCATTTACAAATAATGAGAAAGTAATTGATAAAACAAATACAATTGCATTGTCAATAAGTAGATTGGAACGGTTTTTCTAGGACAAGCACTGGGTGCCACCTTAACAGACAAGGGGGTTAATTATATAAAATTTCATTTGTGTTTGTGGGGTCCCATACATATGGTCTCTCCTTGAAGAGCAGATCTTGTAGGTATCATGTTTTAATTTCTGTCACAACAATTACTATAAAAACCATTCGTGATTTAGGTAGATCACTTTTGTAGGTGATTTTTATAGTCAAGTACCTCCTAGAACCCCCCAAAACCCCCACTATTAGGTAAAATATAGGTCTGTGAGCAATTTTCTTTTAGTTTGGCATAGAAATATGCTGGCGAAAATTGGCGACAGGGCTTTTCCTAGAATGGAGTAATTACTCTAGAATTGCCACTTTCAGGAAAATGTCTCATACAATATTATTCAAGCACCTCAGATCATATTTATCTAGTGGATCTAACAGAAAAGATTGTTACCAATCCAATATCAAAAACAGAATAATGATAACTATACAAATTAATGCTAGAGAGCCCCTTAAACTTGGGAGAGCTTTGGCAGTATCTTCAGTATATAGCCAAGGGGGAGAGCCTGGGATCAATCCAAGGAGTAACACAGGGGTAGAAGCTGACAGGTGCATGATGCCAACTTTTCTATTTAAGAAAATCATAGAAAATATAGTATCAATAGCACATCAATAATGGTTACATATCTGGATTCCACTTGATCCCCCCTTCATTTTGAGATGTCATAGGATACATTCCGAGCATTTTCTAAAATTGCGTTGCGCTACCTACTCTTAGCACCATATTGATAAATTGCTTGAATCAATTCCCCTTGGACTATATATTGTTTTATATTATACAACAATGGTGTCTGACATTTCATCCGTATTTAGACAATATCATTCTAAAAATACCAGTTCAAAATACATATGAATAAGTTTGGTTGGTCCCTTTTCTCAACTTTTGAAAAGCATTTGAACATTATCATACATGTGTTTCCTACATGTAATATGTATATACATGTCCTCATACTGTTTTCTCCATGGCTTCCTGCAGGGACCAAGTGCCTGTAGCATTGAATTGCTCGGGTGAGGCCGTGTCCAAGTGTACAATAGCCACCAGACAGCGCGTGGAGCGCGCCGAGTGGTTCACAGTGCAGCTATTGAACGGCGCCTGCGACTCCAAGTGTGACCGGGCTCTGGCACGCTCCTGTGTCTTCAGGATCAAGTCTATGCTGGACGATGATAGAGAGGACATCTGTTCGTAAGGCCTTACCTATACGCAGTCAATGATATGAAGTCACTACAGTGAAATCTCGTTATAAGGAGGGCCTATTTGCAAGGCAAATTTTCCCATTATAAGCAAAGTTCCTTATAACCAATACTAAATATAGAGAGGATGGGGACTTTTGGATATGGAAAAGTGTTCATTTTAAGAGGAAATTCCTTATATCAGTCCTCTTTATAATTAGATCTCACTGTAGTACTAGAATCCTGCGCTTGATTCCCATTATAATCACCATGCTCCAGGACACCAAACAGCATCCAACATAGTTTCATTGGCAATAGTGTTATAGAACACGCTTCATATACCATAAAACAGGAGGAAGGAAATCCCTTGGTAATGTTTTTTTTCATGAATTGAATCGGTATGCCCAGTAGACACAGTGCGTTAGGAACGTATAGATTCTGCCATAACACGTACAGCACTATAGAACCGGTATAAATGATTAATTAATTACTTTTACAATTACACTGTTAATTAACATTCTCTGTGTCAATGTTTCTGAATAAAGGGTCCTGGATGAGATGAAGGCATGTGTGTTGAGCTCTACGCGGGACTGCATAGGGGAGACAAAGAGGACTGTTAATGAGTCGCTCAACGAGCAGCTCACAAGGATTGGTGACCAGTGTCTGCATCCCATCACGGTGAGACTATATCCCAGCCACAGCACACACTATCATAATAATCACACTGTTAATATCTAATCTATATGAGCAGTAGAATCTACAGTCAGTTTACAGTAGCACACATTTTTGGGTTCAATATTATAGTTTAATTAGTTGGATATGATCTTTCTGAATAATCTTTTCTTTCTTTCTGCGTGCAACTAATTATAGCATTCACTACTCTCAATTGCTTAGATAACATTGGGGTCTAATCACCCCCCCCCCAAGACGGGTCTAAGAGGGGTCTAACTTCTTGACCCCGCCCCGGTCAAGGGGTCCAAACTTTTAACCACTCCCCCAAATCTACCACCGCCCCCTGTTGTTAAAAAATGACTATTCCCTTACTTTGTAGCTATCGGCTGACAACATAACGATGACTGAAGGCATGGAGGGTGCCACAATAAGCTACACCGTGAACCGTCCTCCATCCTCCCTCTGTCGGAACAAACCCTGCCACGTCTTCTTTGACCTCCAGTTGGAAAGGGGCGTCACTCCAAAGTATGTTTTAGTGTTTTTCCAATTGATTTACGACTCACTGACACCTTATATGACAATTATTTGGATTATGACACATCCAATGAAACTGTTATTTAACCAAATATTACAACCAAATGTCTCCCAAATATTTTAAAATAACGAAATACATACATGTTACTTGCAGGTTACAATATATTGACAGAGCTGCACGCAAAAGTGACCGAGTCACTGGTTACTGCACGAGCAGTGCTTGGGCAGTATTGCACGCTGGCCGTAGGCCTAGTGCAATACTGCCCAAGCACTGCAAGTGCAGTAACCAGTGAAGAGGGCACTTTTAAAGTGACGCTCTGTGTTTATTTCAGGGTTTATCAATCTAAAACGATGTTTTTTTACTTCCGCGGAGTTTGTTTACTTCCATCAGCCGCCATTTTGAATTCCGCACAGGTCACGTGACCCTCGGGAGCGTGAAATACGGCCAGAGCGTGAAATACGCCCGAGGGTTATTGCACGCTCCCCTCACATACGGCCCTCCCATTGCTTTAACCTTGACAGTCCGTATTCACCATGAAATAAATTGGATAATATATACTTTCCATGGCCAAAATTTCACACTTTAGTAATTAAGAGTTTATTGATCTTTAGAATGTCAGATTCCTTTATCCCACTGCATTTCTAGAAGTCGGTATAAGCTTTGATTTTGATACCAAATATGCCAACATTTTCTTCAACATCCTTCAACATGTTCTTTTTCAGGAATTAGCAAAAAGGGGAGGTTTCTATGCACGTGGTGATAAAAAAACTTTTTTTTTTGAGTGGCCTTAGGTCTCTATACAGTAAACCCTGCTATGTCTACCCTAGGTGTGACAACCTGCGGAGTATCAGTCAGGCCGTGATCCACTCCGTAGGTGAGCCACTCCTGAGCTGCTCAAAGGAGGTGCTTGCTGCCACCTGGCGAGAGAAGCGCGAACTACGTGTGGTGGCTAAGGTGGACAACCAGTATGACGGGGTGCAGAAACGCCGTCTGACGGTCATCATGCGGCGGGAGTACCCGGACGGACGGTCACAGAGGGACCCGGTGGGGGTGGTCAATGTAAGTGTATGGGGCTGTAGTCAGTGTAAGTGTATGGTTACAATGTAAGTGTAGGGAGCACTATTGTTTAAGTAAGTGTATGGAGCTGTAGTTGATGTAAGTGTATGGGCTGTAGTCAGTGGCTGTAGTCAATGTAAGTGTATGGGCTGTAGTCAGTGTAAGTGTATGGTTACAATGTAAGTGTAGGGAGCACTATTGTTTAAGTAAGTGTATGGAGCTGTAATTGATGTAAGTGCATGGGGCTTTAAACAATGTAAGTGTAGGGGCTGTAGTTAGTCTAAGTGTATGGGCTGTAGTCAGTGTAAGTGTATGGGGCTGTATCCAAAGTAAATTAGATGTTTTAATCTTTTTTGAACAGATAGCTTTATTTCAGGAAAGTATACAGTTACGTTTGTTTCATCAAAATTAATATTTACTAGGTGACTCCTGAATTTAAAGCGGGCCACTTTTCAGTTTAATAACTAGTTCTCGGCGGTAACCCTATTTTGGATTAGATTCTTTATTTGGCAAAAAATGCACATACAATAGGGAGTACACTGGGCTGTTTGAATAGCAGTCTTTTACCAAGCGCTTTAGCTTGAATTTCAGTTCAGTAGTTGTTTATTCCGTCTTGTGTGTAGCGACCAGGGATGTAAGTGTATGGGGCTGTAGTCAATGTAAGTGTATGGGCTGTAGTCAATATAAGTGTGTGGGCTGTAGTCAGTGTAAGTGTATGGGCTGTAGTCAGTGTAAGTGTATGGGTTGTAGTCAGTGTAAGTGTATAGGCTGTAGTCAGTGTAAGTGTAGGGGTTGTAGTCAGTGTAAGTGTAGGGGTTGTAGTCAGTGTAAGTGTAGGGGTTGTAGTCAGTGTAAGTGTATGGGCTGTAGTCGTCAAGGTAGTAAGTGTATGGGGCTGTAGTCGTCAAGGTAGTAAGTGTATGGGCTGTAGTCGTCAAGGTAGTAAGTGTATGGGGCTGTGGCCAGATGGTGGCCTTTAGTGGATGCCGTGCACGTGGGCAGGAATATAATTATAGTAGTCTATGGCCTGGGAATATGGGGCATTTCTATACTACTTACGCTGCATCCGGTGAACTGTCTAACCTGTGGCTGTGGCTACGCATTTAGACAGACATGCTGAGCATCCATGCCGATTATAAGTAATTGTTGCAAACATAGAAGCGTGCTCTATGGGAGTATGGCGGATAGCAATTGTATGTTATACGTAGGCATATTGTCGCTTGATGGGTAATAATCTGTACAATCTCCCATCTTTTATATTTTCATGCGCAAGTTAAAGTATGTATGGAGTGCACGTTAGAATATATTATATCAACTGCTTTTTTTGGCTTCAGTTTCCCCTTTCACAACATTTCGTGGTACATTAGAGGCTACACGGAGTCTAGAAACCTGATCTGGTCTTAGTACTAAGCAAATTGTATAGAAACTATGTAAATATACAATTTGAACACAATATGAATAAAATAGCTTTTTTCACTTTCGCAGCTGGTGATGGAAGACAGAGATAGATTTGCTGCCTGCAAGTCCATGAGTGACCCTCACATCACCACGTTCGACACACAGTAAGTGTTATAGAAAATCCTTCTGGAAGTTCATATGAATTATCTTCCGGTTGTAGTAAACTATTATGATCACATACCATTTTTAATACCACTCATACACCTTTCAGGGAAAAAAAACTCTCTTTGTGCACAAGATCGAAACATTTCATATACATAGCAGCAGGTCACAATGAGTATAACTACTAGTAATCTAAAATACATTCGTTATTCCCTGACAGTTACTACCACAACCAGTTTGAAGGGCACTTCTACCTCTACAAACACACCACACTGCCATACCAGGTAGGTCGACCTTAATATGCAGTATAGATATTTCCTTATTCATGTGTTAAACAGTACTATAGAGCATTTGCTCATTATTCTTCCTTGATATAATTTTCGTACTCCCCCCCCTCCCCCCACAATTTCTGTAAAATGCACATGGACACAAAGCTGCCTCAAAAGGGGATTCGTATTAAAAAACAACAAAAATTTAACATCACAATTACAGACTCTAGTGACTTTCCAATAACTTTCAGGTCGATCGTTGTTAGCATTATTCCAAAAGTAACATAAAAGTAAGGATGTTATTAACAGTGATTAAACCAAGCAATAAAATTGAGATACATTTGGGCTCAGCTCTGCACAAATCTTACATTAAATGTAACAGAACCACATTTTTGGGGACCTATAAACTGATTATTAATATACATTTCAATAATTTCATAGGTTCAGGTAGTCTACCAGAAGTGCACAGACTCGGCGTCCTGCGCATGCGCTGCGGCTGTCCAATCAGGAGACACAGTGTTTGTGGTAGACCGGTGCAGGAGGCGCTCCACGCTGTGTCCCACGGGACAGCACTGTGTGAGCCTGGTACGGATGAAGCTCTATGGCTGGGACAGGATCACTCCAGGCACCAAGATATACCGCAAAATGGGCGGTAGGAGGTTTGAGGTGAGATATATTAGCCTGTGACAAGAAGATTCAGATGTTTTTTGTTTAAAAAAAAAAGAAAAAAAAGGAGAGATTTTAAAGTATATTTAATAGGCCGACTTATTGGAATCCAATGGGATCGTTTCGATATTAGACAAATGCAGTTGATTCAGCTTTGACCACGAACCAAGATCCTATTGCTATTTGGTATCAACTGATCAACTCGGCCAAAAGGAATTTCACCTTTGTTACGAGGGGGGGGGGGATAATAAATTAACAGCCCTCTCGCGGAGGGGATGGAGAAAGGGCATGGACATAATATGTATATTATACCTGCCCCCTCTTGAACCTGTATATTGGGAATTGGCCTAATTAGTAAGAAGTTAATGTTCGATAACTAGTATTTAAAGTCAAAATAATGTGGGGGATACAAATGAACTTTTTTAAAGCTTGAATCATTGAAAAGTACTGGGACAATGAACCTTATTGGACCCCTACACTAATAAGGTCCCTTTTCGTAGATCGTGTCACTGTGAATAACTGTGATCAGCTGTTAATTCATATATATACAACGTCTAATGTAACCTCTTTTTTGTATACGTCAATTTGTTTGAGGGACTTCACATAAGGAACTTTGTCAATAAAATATTGTTTCAACTCAACTCGACTCTTTTATCTCCATACTCCGGTGTACAGGTGCTCCTGCCCCATGGCACGTTGGTGAGGATTGACTCCAGGCGGCAGCACCTCGACATCTGGATCACGCCGTCCCCGTACGACGTGGGCCGCACCAGAGGTGGGATCAGCGTTAAGCCCACACACACCCACCCTATATAAAACCATTTTTACGTGCTCTCGTTCCATACCGATTGTTGGTGGAGGGGCAATAAGCTAGCGATTATCCTACTCGAGCACAGAAACAAGCCTTGCTAATGTAGCTTTATAATGCATCAAGACGTATTATAGTTTCTTTATTTTAGACCCATGCATAGTGCTTTTAATCCAATATACCCTTTGGGATCATGATCCATGAATACAGCTCTGGCATGTAACTCATCAGTGTGACATTCAAACATCATGACATTAAAGGGCACAATACGTGTACACTAAAGCGCTATATATACAGCCTTTGGAGGATTACGCTATAATATGGCCCTAGACCCCTAAATTCGATATGGCGACATGATCATTTCTTAAATCCGATATGGCGACATGGACATTTCTTAAAATCGACATGGGACATGGCCATACTAGTGACATAGGACATGGGGCATTTCTTAAGTCTGACATGCGACATTGGCCTTAGCCCAGTGGGCGCAGAACATTGTATCAACATTGATAAGTGGTTGACAATGTTGATACAATGTTGATTCAACGTTGATTCAACGCTAAACTGGATTTTGTGCCCATTGGGAGTGACATGAATGAAAATGGCCTCATAGCTTGCAACATATAGTATAATGCTCTCAAAACTCACCAAAATGCAGAATTTTATTCTGAAGAATTTCAAAAATTCTCCATGTGGGCATGCCCAGGGCAGCCAACTAGCTTAGTACGATTTTCTCATTAATACGATTATTTAATAGTCTTAATAGTCAGTTAGTTAGTGACACTAGCAACATGGGGGTTTCTATAGTGACATGGGACATAGGGCATTTCTTAAGTCCGACATGCGACATGAGGAGCCCCCCATCAAGGGCCCCTATAATTAATATTGATTTATACCACGGTTATAAACTTTAGGCACTCGGTAACTAGGGTGCATTAGCAGTGGACAACCGCACTCCAATGAAGCCACACATAATAACCAAGAATTTCCATTAAGTTTCCATGGTTAAATTAAACAGATTTCCTTTTTCTATTAATGTGACAAACTTGGTATGAACGGATTAATACATGGATAACGAGTCCTCGTGCTATAGTATCCATGTATTATCCCCTTACTACCCTACTCCAGTACAGAGAAGAGTCTGGGAAATTTATCGAGACGTAGTAGGCCTATCCAGTATCTGTATATTAGTGGTCTATCGAAGTAAGTTCTACTCCTGCTACTCTCCCCTGCCCTAGAGCCATAGCTGCTCTATCCTGCCAATTAGGAAGTTGCAAGTAGCATGATAAGAACGCTTTAATGGGGAGAGGCTTTGCCTCCAGAATTTCTCCCTCTTCCGATCGTCTATAGGTGCACCTCCAGTACCCAATTTTCTCATCAGATCGGAGCTATCCTCACAAATCACATCCAAACAGATGTAAAATATTGCAAAATTGAATTGCCAAGGGCTAAATTTCTCCATTCTCCTGTCCAATGTTGGCTTAGTTGCATGTTTTAATCTGAAATCTAGCTTACAATTGATATCATTTTTATTCTCTAAATTGGCCTATTCTCTAGGTACCATTTTACCTCAAAGCTGAGATCTCTAAGAAAGGTGTGCTACTTAAACCTGTTCACAAACAGGATGAAGGAAATACACTTTTTCTGTATCTTATTTCTGGGTTATTTTCAAGGGCCTATAATTCAAAAATTGCCTGTGTTGGATGTGTCATTCTCTTAACTGATTCTATAAGTTACTGACATGAGTAACTGTAATATCAAAGTGTATAACATAGAATTTCCCAATTTAACATAGAATTTCCCATATTGCTATGCGGTCAAACTTGGGAAATACACATTTGCCTTTGAGCACAAAGGCAGGTTCAGAAAGCTCTCTAACCAGGATTAGCCATTACAATTTATCTACGGTTGATTTTTTGTTTTGTGTCTATATAACTTTATCAATAGGCATATGTATCACCTTTGGTAAAGAATGATTATTCTAGGAAATATGACCCCAAAACTGAATATTTATATTTGAAAGCGCTATATCTCACCCTCATTTTGATGTAAGAAAAATGCTGGGTTCTCATTTCCTTCATGATGATTTAATCAAATGAATAACACTGGTTTCCTTGACATTGACTATGAGGACATGTTTAGGTAGCTCTCCTATCAAAAGTAGTTTTCGTGAAGTGTTCCTATCTTGGTATCTACCTAAAATTGTCAAAAAGCATGCGCTACTCAAAGAGTGGTACTCTTTAAATGCATGCAGGCAACACACATATTTTAGGGTGAAAGATGTGACAATTCGCCCGCATCCCTTCCGATGTGCTTAAAGGAGTCTGATCTAGATTCAGATGTGTTGACCAGGTAAAAATACCGTTATTGTAGGCTTTAACTCTTCATTGCCGTGTCATTGCAGGGTTGTGTGGCATCTACGATGGGTGGAGAGGTAACGACCTCACCCTGCCTAACGGGACCATCTATAACGGTTTTGGCAAAGGCAAAGGGCAGCAGCCTGCGCCATTCTGTAAGGCGTGGAGGTAGGTACCTCCAGTAAACTCGCTGGTACCATTCTGTATAAGAAGGTCGGTGCCATCAATAAACTCTCTGGTACCATTCTGTGAGGCGTGGAGGTAGCTACCATCATTAAAGGGAATTGCTGGTTCCTACACAAAAGCCACCTGGCGGCAAAAATCGAAGCTCATGGAAAGTTTTCTTCAAGCTGTACTCATATTCCAGTTCAAACTGTCAATAGTAGAAATCAATCTTCTTATTGTCAGTTCGAACTGTCAATACCAGGATATAATTCCCTTATTGACAGTTCGCACTGGCAATAAGAGATTAATTTTCTTTTTGGAACTGTCAATAAGAGTATCTTTTATCCCTTATTGACAGTTCGAACTGTCAATAAGGTAATTATGTCCTAGTATTGACAGTTTGAACTGTCAATAAGGGAATCATATTCGGCCACTGACAGTTAGAACTGTCAATATGACGATTGATTTCTACTATTGACAGTTTGCACTGTCAATAGTGGGCCCACCTTGATTTTGGGATTTGATGTTGGGAGTAACAACTCATTTTCAAGATATGATTCCCACAAAACCTGCGGGATTATCTTTGCTTATAAATGATATCTCATTTTAAAGATCATGACAAAAACTTTAATCATCAATTACCTTTGAGAACCCCTTTTCATGTACCTGGTCACAATTTTATTTTGTGTGCTTATTTACTGATTGCATTTGCCTCTTCTTAAATTTTAAGCATACTATTATAAGTTTCTGCATTATACTGCTAATTAACTGATTATACACGAAATCACAAAATCCATATTTTTCACCAGTCTGTGCATTTTACATTGAACAATGAATGGTTACATCCTTGTTTATTGCTTATAATCATCATGTGTAAGTTTAAGCATTCACAAGTCTCAAGGCATTCTTACCTTCTTTGTTAGAGCAATAATTACAACTCCACCACCTTGGATGCCCTGATCACGCAGACCAGGGTATCTCCTCGTTGGTAGTGATCATGTATCATAACGACAAATGGTACAGCACATTAAATACAGCACGTAAATGGTCAATAATAGTATTATCGCATTCGACGTATTTAACACACAGCGTGTTTAACCAACACTGCCCAGTGGGCACAGAACACTGAATCAACATCTTCCCTTGTGGTTAAGAAATTAATTGGGCCCAAAATGTAGATGTTCTGTGTTATTTTGTCTGATAGGGTACCCCGTGCGGCGAGGATCCTCCATGGCGTGGTACAGATGCCGTACAACCCACCTGTCTACTGTGAGTGTCACGCTACGTCCGGCGACAAGAACGCAGCATGCAGCGCCGACATGCTCGTGGAGACCTGTGACTATGAAGAGGGTGAGACACCAATAGTTAGGATGAGTTTCCATCTGCCGATTTGGAGGTGTTGTCGGCCGCTAGAGTGTGCAATCAACAGGTAGGGTCATAACAACCACACTACACAGAGGGTACTAACATGGGATTTGTTGTGGCTCTATACCTGCCGATTGGAAGCTCGCGAGCGGCCGACAGTACCTCCAAATCAGCGGATGGAAAAAGGGTCTTATTTTCTTCTGCAGAATTTTTCTCTAAAATTTGCATAATTTGAAATCTACTCAGTTATCAGTATACTGAACGAAAGTTTTAACCGGCCATTCAGTGATAGATCCACGATGGCCAAAGGATTGGTGGGTCATTGTATGCAAGAAGCGTTAGAAGGGGGTGTCGGGGGGTGAGGTTAGCCCCTCCATAATGAGTTAATAATACGTTTTTATCCTTACTGCTGCTGATGTTCATTGAGCAGCTCCGAGCAGTTCCAGCTTCTCGGGCTCCCGATAAGGGGCATTTGATCCCTGCTTGAATCCAACATGATTCGATGACTCCCAGTAGGCAGAATTGGCTCCTGCAGAAAATAAGCAATTTCCTACAAAGAATCCGTTCAGTGATTGGCTGAATTGGAGGCGGGAGGGGGATGATTTGACTTGTTGACATTAAAAGTCCATCAACATTCTACCGTTGTCAGCAATTATCATCACCTTGTCACTCCCCAATTTAGCTTCTAATAATGGATACTGGAAATTGCCGTTAACCCTTTAGTAGCTGCATGATGCTCTACCATATGTCGTTATAATTCACGAATGCAGCTCTGGCGAGTATTCACCAGCGAGTATTCATCATGAGAATACCTTCATCATGAGCGTATCAACCGTATAGGACCAGTGTGATGCTTGAAGGCAGTGGTGACGAGTTATTTAAATGCATCATGACAACAATAACGGAATAACACAATAAATCACTATGCTGCTCTTAATTGGTCAACAAAAGAAGGAGGACGTCTCAATGGCGGAGTGCTAATACTATATGCTGGGACGCCATTACCCGATTTTGTCGTCAGATGGGAGCTTTTCAGGAGCTATTCTCAGAAATCAGACCCAAACAGATAATAATAAAAAACCTAAAAAAAACACACACCCTAACATCTGATCCATGATCTGAGAGATTTAATAGACCAGAAAATCGGTTATTGGCGCCCCAGATTAAGAATCACTTCAGTCAGATTCAATTTCGTGAGAATAGACCAGCATATCGGTTATTGGAGCCCCAGCTTATGAATCACTTCAGTCTTTACATTACTTCATTCTGAATCTCCCAGACACTGAGATCACCAACCAGATCCAGCTGATCCGCCCCCGAGAGGTGCGGACCTCCTTCCCCCTCCTGCCGGTGCCATACGGGTACCCGACCCGCCCCATCAGCCCCACCCACCACCGGCAGCATCCAGACGACGAGATCATTCTGGAACACAACTGGACACCTAAGGTAATCATACTCAGATTACACAGAGAGAAATGTGAGCGTCGCTGTCGCCAAAAGCACTCACATCCGAAAGGTGACAGTGATGCTCACGTTTTTGTGGGTGTACACATATACATTGTATTCATCGATAACAGCCCAATGCTATTTATACATACATCTTATACAAATTATTTTCTCTATCATTCCCCCAGTTGTAAGATTTAGGACATTCTAAAGCAAAAAGTATATTGACTGAGAAATGTTAACCACATCTGGGGGAGGGGGTGTTATTTTTATAATCAAACAAGCATCATGTCATTAGAACTCTTTCGGTCATCCAACCGGGTCTTCCCCAACTTTTAAAAAAAAGTTTACTATTTTCCATTTTTTACGGTTCGTATAAAGCGGACAATTACTAAGGATTTTAGAGCGAAAACTCTCAATTCAGGACTAAGAATTTGAAAAGCTGGTGTATATACTGCTGCAAAATGCGGTGACAAGAAACAATATACTCGCATACCTATGCCTGGACCCCCAATTACCACCATCTACCCCCAGCTACTACCTTACACCTTCCTTGTGCACCTGCATGGATCACCTGCATCCTTAATTCACTAACACACCTTTTCAGGAGAAATCCTGGCCCAGTGGGAGGTGGACAGAGGCCAAAGCGTGGGAGAAATGTGAACACGACATTCCTGAGAAGTACATCGCGTCCCGGCGCTGCCTCCAGGAGCTGGGCCACGTGCTCAGGTTGGAGTATTACAACGAGGTGCTCTCCTGTGTGGAGGACATCAAGGTGAGCTGCTCATGTTAAGACTCTTTAAGGGCCGCATAGTGCTCTAATGTATTAGGGAGTGTTCATTTATTAATTACAGGAGGGGGGGGGTGGTGAGACGCGAAAATTGTTTACGCCCCCCCCCCCCCCTCGAGAGCGTGTAGTACGTTTTGCGCCCCCCTTGGCGAAGGCGCCAAAATCCCCCCCCCCCCCTTTGAACTATAGTAATGCGCAGGCTTTTTTTGCTTAAAAGGGCCTCAATATTTTAAGAGGGGTCAGAATTTTTTACGCCCCCCCCCCCTCAGGAGGGGTCGAAAATGTTTATACCCCCCCCCCTGTAACTAATAAATGAACGCTCCCTTATGTCCATATCGTCATGATGCATGATTGCAATGCATTGTATTGGTGAGTAACTTGCCAGGGCCGCATTCAAGCACAATACCGAGCCTGTTGGGTTGATACACTCCTGAAGGCTCGGACTGGTGCGTGAATGCAGTTCTGGCGTGTTACTCGCCAGGGCTACATTCATACATCGTGACGACCAATAGCAAAGCATACAGCACATTCAGTCACTGTGTGGCCCTTAATGGATTAAATTGGATAATTTTCAGAAGCAGGACGGCAAGGCAGGTTGCCTATCGTAATTGATTAATTAACAACATTACTTCCGGGTAACTATGGAAACGTATTTGCACGATTCGGCACATTTCTGGATGGTATTTTGCAAGATTAAAATATCTGTACAAACAGTTAATATATCTGGATATACGACAGTAATGAAGGAAATCATCGTGGCAGGCTCTGGTTCATGTGTTGCATATACCCCACCACACTGTATTATATTATATAGTTACACGTTTGTGATTTATTCTTTTAATCAAGGAACATGGTAAAACCGAAAACAGCGAGTGCACAGACAATCTTAAGGCCCAGAACTTAGTCAATATCGACAGACCTAATGAGAAATCTTTTGGCTCCCTGTACGGCCAACAACGATTGTATTTGATACTATCAGGAGCCTTTTTCTCTTTAGAAACGACCACGTTTGCACCTAGAAATGCTGTGGTAACGAGCACGTTTGGATGTTCATTACATTTGTATTTCTAACTTTTTATTATGTCTCAGATAGGTAAACGATTTTCCCCACGAATTTGATTGTATTTCTTCACTCAAGGAAATTCGTTTAGAAATACATTTTTACCCACGATAATCAAAGAGAAACAAGCTCCAGGTATAGTCAGTATAGTGACCAAGCCAGCTCAGTCATTCAGTTTCTACGAGTATAAGGCCAAGTCTCTTTGGTAAGACCTTTCTTTGCTAGGTAGTAGGGACCTTTAGCAAACCCGACGTAGTTCATTTAATCCAGACGTATCATATGCTTTCAGCACTGCTACGTCTGTGTTTTACGTGGTTGCTAAAAGGGACCTTTAGCAACCACGTAAAAGCTCAATAAACGTAGACGTAGCCTATCCCTTTAGCACTACTACGTCTGCGTTTAACGAGCTACGTCGGTTTTGCTAAAGGTCCCTAATGTGAGAAACAACTCTCAGTTACGCTAGATAACATTATGGGTGCCGAGACAAAACGTTAGATGAAAGTAGCATAGGACTGCTCGTGTAACAAAATGTAAGTGTTCAGGGTGGCCTCACAGCTCAGCCCGTGATAGCTCAGTTGGTAGAGCGGAGGACTGTAGTGGTCACACCATCACCTGATATCCTTAGGTCGCTGGTTCGACTCCGGCTCGCGGGACTGACAAATCTTTTTCATGAGAAATTTAATTGACAAATTATGTATAGTAATTCATCTGCAAGTCACAATAGTTGAAATGCAACAGTATTGTCAATAATTGTAGTGGATCCATACATTATCTTAAAACTGCTAGTGCATATATGCATATTCCCTTACCTGCCAGTGTAAAAAATATAATGAAATTATTCTCTTTTGATGTTTTGACTTACTAGATTGAAGCAATATTTCCATGGCTAATGTGTCTCAGCCCCCAAATTCCATCCTGTTCTCAACCACATGCCAGCAATTTAAAAGTACATTTCCAGCAGTAGGGACCTGTGCATGATTCATCGATACTAGTGTCCATTGCTATAGCGATGACTCTGTATAGGCAGCCATGTTAGTTCTGAGCTCGCAATCTATCGTGAGACTTAGGCAGTGACCAGACACTCACACACCATAGCTTCCGGGGAACAGGTTGCAATACGAGAGCAGAACCAAGGTCTCACGAGATTGCAGGTGTCAGTGTACACAGAGTGGCCGCAGGAACAAGTCCGATCCCGGTAGAGGCCTATAGTTCATAAAAGGCCAACTCTACTCTCGTTCCCAAATCCTTCCGAAGGAAGGCTCTGGTAACTGCCAAATGTTGGGATTTTGCTGGGTCTGGGCAACCCCTGCTGGTAGCTTGGAACCAGCGAACAGGAACAGGAAATGGAACCAGAAAGACCGATGGTAAAACTACCTAAAACTATACATTCTGGTTCCTTTTCCTGTTCCTGTTCGCTGGTTCTAGCCTACCAGCAGGTGTTGCCCAGACCCAGCCAAATCAAAAGTTCTAGGTCATTTGGCTGTTACCAGAGCCTTCCTTCGGAAGGATTTGGGAACGAGAGTAGGCCAACTGTTGCTGCTCCTGCGGCAATAATCAGACGGGAGCCATGGGAGTTTAACACTTTAACTATATTTGTTGAAAACAACAGGTTCCGCCGAGATTTGAACTCGGATCGCAGGATTCAGAGTCCTGAGTGCTAACCGTTACACCACGGAACCCTCTCTCCTCGCTTGCAAATGCAATGAATCTTTGAATGGTCGAGCAATTCTCAATCTTTCTTTGGAAATGTGGAAGCAGGGAGCAGTAAAAGAATCCTTTGCAAACGAACTTGAGTCAGTCTAATGAATGAAACTTAAATGAGTGACACGATGTCATTGTTCTTTTTATAGTTGTGAGCAAGCTAATTCCATTTACATATCTAGCTAATTCTGAACTCTAGATCCAGTTCAGGTTCGGTCCGTATGGGCCCTGTGGACCTGCTGACCAGCCTTCGGCTGTGTTGGTTTTAAAACTATATCATCATCATACATATATAGATCCAGAAATGCAACTATTTTAGAAGGGAGGGAAGGATACCCGTGGGAGAATAACATGGTTTCCAACTTGCCAGTCCATATTCTCCACACCAAATTTAAGAGGAATGGGGCCACAGAAAACAACTGCACTGGGACCATTATGCCCATTGAAGCAGCACATTTCAATCTGTGTGTCTCAGCTACTACGACCATTTCATCAGCTTCACCATGCGTGAGGATGTTAACTGTCATGGAACCGGATGAGGAACAAGGTTGAATGATCAATGGACTGAGCACTGCTTATTTTAGGGACTCATCTGTTTCGCATAACACCTCAAAGCTAAATATGGAAAACATTCACATTGTATTTATGGCATCCAACGTATGCTGGTACATGCACAAAGTGGATTTGAACCTTATCCAATCCCGTTAACACTATTGATGTAGGCATATGTATACGGGTGTTTGAGCGGCTGTATAGATTGTCGTATTATGTAAGTATGATTATAATCATTCATGCAATATCAAGGGTATGGCAAACAATCTCAAAGTGCCGGGCATGGGACATGGCCTACTCTAGGGATCTCTAGCAAACCCGACGTAGCTTATCAACCACAGACGTACTTGTAGCTTGTGTTTTTAGCATCACTACATCTGCTTTTAACGAGCGATGTCGGATTTGCCATAATTTCCTATTTCAGGTCATTTTGACAGGTCAATTTCAGCCAGACATTTTAGGTTTGTATAGTACATCACAGATTGATCAGAGTCTCAAAGTAAACCTATTGAATGGTTATTTTTCATTGATGACCAGATCACACATGAGTAATGGGAAATAATTGTAATGTATGGGACCTTGGCTGACCCTGTGTAGGATGCCTAGTATTTGTGAATTAGTGATGTTACGTTTCTATGATGATATGTGTTCTGCTCTGTGACATGCTGATGGTATTATACTATCTGTTTATAGTCTCATTTACAGTCACCAGCCTATATATGGCCTAAGAGGCTAAGACTAGACCTTATTGTCAACCCTGGGCATGGAGTCTTGCCAGAATGGTCCAGTAATGTACTAGGGCGCTGGGTGTGTAGTAAGGGAATAGTGAAGTGTAGTAAATTATAATATGCTAATGTCAGATTAAAAAAAGAAAGGAATACAAATAATATTTACAGTCCGACAATTCTACCGGAATGCTGGAGGGCAATTTATATTTTCTGCATCTGTAAAAAAAAAGTCCACCAGCCCCCATTGGCTTTATGGAGAACCAAGAGATTGCCATGCATCTATTTTAATTAATTAGTCTGGCTAATGCAGCATGAAAACACACAACACTCAGACGTCCTGGCAAATATTGATAAGAGCACACACACACACAAACACATTGCTATCTGTGCACCCCGCATGCATAATATGTACTGTACACAGATTGGGACAACAACATTACCACTGCTACCTGGGGCTATAATCAGCCCATATTAGATATTGAGAGGTAGACGGGTACAGCAATAGGTGTTTGTGTCCTGTATACCATGTTTGGTCTGTGGGGATGGCTGAGTTACAAAAACAAAGGTGTGTACCCTCCCTCCATACACGCACATATATCTCTTTAGAGGTCACATCGTGATTCAATGCCCTTTATTGTCAATAACTAGCCAGGAATGCATTCAAACATCATGCCAACCCTTCATGAGTATAAGGCATAGGCCGGACTGGAGCTTGTTGTGGCAGCCCGCACTGATAACAGCTGGTAGGGTGGGTACCAGCATGTCCCTGGAAGTGGGTGTTACCCAGGGACAAGGTACCAGTCAGGGGGTGCCTTATCAGTGATGATAACCGCACCCAGCGAAGTTTTAAATGTCGGACCCACTGGGTATGAGTCTACAGCCCTATATCAACCCCGTAGGATGCCACTGATGCATTCTTGCATCATGATGAAAAAGGGCAAAATGCATTCAATTACAATACGGCCCTAAACGTGTTAAATATACGTGGAGCAACTCACTTGACCGTTCATCCTGTATACCCTGCCGGCTTATCGTATATTGTTTGAGCGGTCCAAGGGGTTGTACTGGTGGTGAGACTGTATCCTGGACTAGATTTCTTATCCCTCCCGAGGGGTCTCAGCTTCTCAGCTTGCAAATAAAACCAATTGCCTGTACGCATCTCTACCCTGTGTATGCCTATTGCGTTTCTGTCACGTATAGCCATCATGGTCCATGTCAAGTATAGACATCTTGGCATATATGCCATGATGATTTATATAAACATCCTAGTCCATGATACGTATAGCCACCCTATTCCTTGCTATGCATAGCCATCTTGTATGGCCATCATGGTCATATATATGGCCCATGCACAGTCTAGTCTCCTATACAAGAAGGAAAATTTTACTTTTAATCGCCACAAGTGATAACATAATGCTCTGGGGGGTAGATCTATCTTGACAAAAGAACATTTCCTACATCAGCACTCTGCTTTAGGAAATGTCATTCTCTAAGCAGCTCTCATGGTAAACATATCCTTCCATGCCGCCATTATAGTTTATATTTCTCTGCTTGCAGTTTCCATGCAGGGGTGACCGCAATCTGATACCATGCATACCTGCTATATGTACTTGTCAGTTCCGGTCATGATGGGATAGTTTTTTTTAAGGAGACTGTCCACCTTCTTAACACATCTCTTTTGTATCTATGATATCACAAAAAGTATAGCTATCAGATTGGGGATATTTCTCAATATATCTTCATTTGATAGACCAAAAGAGGGATTTTCCATACTTTCTTTATGCCCCTCTCTGCATGCTGGGACATTTTGGGACCCAACTCCCCCCGTAGGGAACCTTTACAGGCCCATAACTAGGGGGGGTTCGTCGTTTCGAACCGACCCCCCCTCCCTCAAGGAGAAAAATTGTTCCACCCAAGCTGACTGTAAAGAGGGCATAATTGGCTACATGCCATTTTTTACGGCTTGTCGATCGGACAATTATTAAGGATTCTAGAGAGAGAAACATGAAAGATTAATTATATATATATGAAACTGTGCTTCCTCTACATTACACATATCATACAAAGTTCCACCATCATATTAGAAAAGTCCAGTTCCAGCATTGACATAATCATGCCAAGTCCCACCATATCCAAAAACGAACCACCCCGCGAAGAGGGCTAGTTATGGGCCTGCTTTAACTATTTTCTGCTCCCCTGCCTGTAAATATTTGCCGTAAAAGCCTGCAATCCGGGTTATCAAAATACGGTGGCATAAGGTTAGGAAGGCTGTCTCACAGACTGTATCATATAGACTCACCGAGGGTAGATTCACCCAAAGACGGACACACACCTTAAGTTGGACACGTTTAGGCCGATTTTGTCATAACTATGCACATACTTTTTGTATGTTCTTGAATAGGGAGATAAAATTCAAGTGTTCTGCTTTACAATAAAAGTGTAACCAATCATCCACACATATCATACATGTCTAATGATACCTTAAAGTGGCCCTGTTTTGCATTGAGGAGGTGGTGGGAAATATCTAGATTACTATGTGACCACATTTCCTAGATCATTGCTATCATGTCATATTGTGAGGATTGTTGATATATTATTGTGGAGCATAATTTTATCTTTCTTTCATTCATAAATTAAATTCATCGGCCCCAATTGACCTTATGGAGAAGTGAGGGATTGCCATGCATCTGTTTTGATTAATTAATCAGTCTGGCTGATGTAGCAAGGAGACAAACACCACTCAGACATGCTGGCCAATATTGACAAGAGTTCACACACAAAGACTGCTATCTGTCTACACCCACATACGTAATATGCACTATACACTGATTGGGACAACAACATTACCACTGCTACCTGGGGCTATAACCTGCCCAGATTAGATATTGGGAGTTAGGCAGTATATCAGCTCAATAGGGTCAGCACGATGTTTGATTGCAGCACTGGGACATTACTCATCAGGGATGCATTAATGCATCACGACAAAAAATGGTATAATGCATCCAATCACTAAACAACCCTAAAAGGGTTAAATGTACATATGGAGCAGCTCACTTAGCAACTCATTCTGTTGTTGTACCCTGCCGGCTTATCGTATATTGTCTAAGCAGTCCTAGAGGCTGTACTGGTGGTGAGACTATATCCTGGACTACATTGTTTATCACTCCCAAGGGGCCTCATTCTCAGCTAGTAAAGTAAACTAGTTACCTGCACACATCTCTACCCTGTGTATGCATATAGTGCCCCTGTTATATGTAACCATCATATTCCTCGTCACTTATAGCCATTCTAGTCCCTATCATGTACAGACATCATAGTCTGTGTTACATATAGCTGTCCTAGTCCATGACATGGACAGCCATGGTGGTCAATGACATTTAATGTCATCCTAGTGCCCATCATACAAAGCCATCTTGGCCCATGTCATGTATAGCCATCCTAGTCATGTAAACCCATCCTACTAGTCCATGTCATGTATAGTGATCCTAGTCCCAGTCATGTATGGCTATTATAGTCATTATATTCCCCATGGATGTGCGAGTATAGTCTCCATACAAAAAGACAATATTTAATTTGAATCTCCAGAAATGATAACATAATTATTTCCCTGAGGAGTAGATCTACCTGACAAGAAAACATTTCTTATATCAGCATTTTGCCTTAGGGTATTTATTCTCTAAGCAGCTCTCATGGAAAACATATCCTTCCATGCCGCCTTTTTCATCATATTTCTCTAATTCCATGGTAGATGGATTTACCCACCATACTGCGCCATTCCCGGAGACTGATAATGAGTGGACCTTCCTCCTTAGATCACCATGGTAACATATGCAATTTGGTCAACTCAAGTTGAGAAAAACATGATGATTAACCTATCCTGACCACACGACATGTCACATTGGTGTCAGTTGTGTCCAGGGGTGCCTGTATTTTGATACCAGACATACCTGCTACATGACTGCATGTACCTGTCATTTGCTGTAATGTTGAGATCTGATTCTATGAGACTGTCTGCCTATTAAAACACATTTATTTTATATCTATTATATCGCATGATGGATAAAGTAGTAACCACTAATAACAGACAAAGGTGACCTGTATAGCCCAGACTCCACTAGGGCGGCACAGTGTCCTGCGAAACGGAGCGATCTTTTTTTATGTTTTGATTTGCCTCATTTCGCCTCAGTGTCGCCCTGAATGTCGCCCTACTTCTGGCGATACTTAGGGCGACACTGCAGCGAAATGAAGCGAAATGAAGCAAAATGAAGCGAAATGAAGCGAAATGTGCAAATCAAAACATAAAAAAAGATCGCTCCGTTTCGCAGAACACTGTGCCGCCCTAGTGGAGTTTGGGCTTATGTGTGAGAGTTACAGCGGAAAATGAATTGTGAATTACTAGCCATAATCCGCTTATTAGGCCGGACTCCACTAGGGCGACACAGCTACCTGCGAAACAGGGCGCTCTTTTGGGTCCTTTGTTCTCAAATAGATCGCCCTGTTTCGCCCTGTTTCGCTCTGTTTCGCCCTGAATGTCCCCCTGAATGTCCCCAGGAGGCGATCTTTTTCCATGTTTTGATTTGCACATTTTGCCTCATTTCGCCCCATTCCGCCTCATTCCGCCTCATTTCGCTTCATTTCGCGGCAGTGTCGCCCCAAGGAACGCCAATAGTAGGACGAAATCAGGGCGAAATGGGGCGAAATGGGGCGAAATGGGGCGAAATGCAGAATAAAACATAAAAAAAAGGATCGCAACGTTTTGCAGACACCAGTGTCGCCCTAGTGGAGTCAGGGCTATAGGGCGACATTCAGGGTGAAACAGGGCGAAACAGGGCGATCTATTTGAGAACAAAGGGCCTAAAAGAACGCCCTGTTTCGCAGGTAGCTGTGTCGCCCTAGTGGAGTCTGAGCTATTGTCACTTATTGGTAGGGTAAAAAAATAAGGTCTGTTTCAGGTTACAATGTCTTAAAATAAGGGTAGGTAGGCTAAATAACAGACAACCGCCTATATACCCATGGGTCATCGAATCGACTCTGACAAGGCTTAAAACTTTCCGAAATAATATCTTTTTACAAAATGTAAGGGGTTAGCCCTGTTTAACTACACTGAGAATAGTAAGTGTAGGCATAGTGTATAATCTACTGTTACCAGTTACAGTAGATCCTACTGTGTACCTACAATAGACATCTACATCAGATTCTACTGCATATATATACCTACAAAAGGGCAACTAACTATTTACACTGTTTAAAGGGTTATATAGGTAATCTACACGGTAAGTGGTGAAAACAAAAATACACCATTTTATACTGTTAACAAACAGTACAATATTATTCTGCTGCCCATGTACACTAATAATTTTGTAATATATACTGTAAAACTACAGTAGATTTTACTACTCAGCTACATTACTTCTAACAGTGTAAAACACGTATTGCTTTATTTTTTGGCCTTGTATACTATTGATAATGTTCTAACTAATTCTACATTGCACTTGCTTCTTTGACAGTTGAGTGAAGGCGCGGAGTGGATCATGTCGTCAGTAGATGCCTTCGTTATGCAGTGTCAGGAGGAGATGAAAAGAGACACGTCATTCCTGGAGAATAACAGGCAGCGTGCACGCAACCTGAGGGGTATCATCTGTATGAACATGTGCAGCGGCCACGGCACCTGTAGACAAGGTAGGTTTTATATATGTATTGTACTACACACATGGATTGATTATGTGCAACATAGACCTTCTAGCTTACAATCCTCCAGATCCCTGTCCCCACTATAGGGGAGCAGGCTCACTCAAGACACATACCCGTCTAAAGGCTTAGTACATATATGAATCAATCAGGGCAATAGACAGCTGTCTTAACCCCGCAGGTCTCAGTACCCCTCCAGCAGCAGTCGGAGTGCAGTCGGGACAGGTACTCAGCGCTATATAGGGGGCACTGGGCCATTATTTAACCGGTTATACATAGAGGGGCAGTTGTCATTACATTTTACAACTCCAGGAACAATGGCCAGATCTAGGGGTGCCGGCCTAGGGTCCATCGTTTGTTTGAGTGAAAATTAAGTCTGGCCTAATCACATCTAGGGCAGCATATTGAGTTTACACAAATTCAGTATACCCTTCATCGTCATTATATATGCATGAATGTTGCCCTGGTGAGTAACTCGCTAGGACAGTATTGCTATCATACATCTCGTTGTCCATACAGTGTTGATACACCCCAAAAGGGCCAACATGATGCATGAGTGCAGCCCTGGCGAGTAGACCCGCCAGAACTGCATGCATACATCATGACGACCGAGGGTATAATAGCATTATGCGGCCCTTAGGGAGTGGTCAACAACTGGGGGGGGGGGGGATTGTGCATTTAGGGGCACCAAAAAGATGTAACCCCTTTTTAGCGGAAAATCTCACTGTAGCTAAAGGCGTGGACTGTGATAGATTTGAATCATATTTGGGGGGACCAAAAAAGATGTTGACCTCTCTTGCGGGGGACCGCAAAAAGGTCCACAAATCCCCCCCCCCCCCCCCCCCCATCCACCCCCTATTGTTAAAATATTGCCACTCAAAGGCAGCCTGAATAATTGTGTCTCTATCCACAGGTGTGTGTAAGTGCGAGGCAGGGTTCACAGGGGAGGACTGCTCTGTGGTGGCCACTGCAGTACCCTTCAGTACAGAGCTGCCTGACCAGGGGCTGTGTGACCTGCGTACTACCGACTGCTCCAGGGTGGAAGCCTACTCCATGGACGTCATCAAGGGGCCTGGTCTCTGCTGCATTATACAGGAGGTTAAGGTAAGTATTACACACATGTTATACAATGTTGGGTATTTTGATAAAAATAGAAAATAATTCACAGTAAAGATGCTCAGCGTTGCCCTGTAGGGGGTAAAGAAAAAACATGGGGGAAGCCCCAGAGGTAGAAGGTTCCTTGTTTATTATCAAAAGATACATATAAACCCAGCTGGAGATCTAAACACACATTGATTTAGCCAAAACTAAACAGATAAAGTGTTGAGCGGCCCCCAGCCAGATGGGAGGAGAGCACTGCCCAGGACCATCCACCATCATCATTATGGGTGTTATGGGTGAGCCTGAGTGGTTTCCTCCGCATCTCCATAAATCGGCTGCAGTTAAGTGCTGGAGAGACACAATGCAGGTCGCCCTGGGCCTTATATCATGTCAAGGAGTTAACCCTTTCAGGGCCATATAATGCTTTACTGCATCATGCCTTTTACTATCATTATGCATGGATGTATCCCTTGCGAGTAACTCACCATCATCACACCCCTAGGTTTTTAATAATCTCCCGAAAGGAGCGGCATGAACCATAGATGCAGCCCTGGTAAGTAGACTCGCTAAGTCAAATCACACTGTAAATGGGTAGACTCGCCAGGGCCGCATTCATACATCATAACAGTAAAGGAGATCATGCATCTACGTACTATGCTGCCCTTACATGGTTGAGAGCTGCTCAGCTGAGTGTCATATCACACTGTGAATGGGGCAGAGAGGTGCTCAGGCCATCAGCTACTCACAACAGCTCCGGGTGTCTTAGATAGAATCGGACATGGCGGCCAGTGCCAGTCACAGTGCAATACCCTGGCTATACTACACTTAGTAACGTGTCCCACAATGCCTTCACCTGATGGCATTATGTTGCTTATGATTGTTGTATAGCTATTGCCAAAACCAGATAAAGCATGTACACGGTGTTTACAAGGTAGTAGTTGTTATATAATTACTGTCCCACAATCCCTCAGTACTTGTCAAGTTGATCCATGCCCAATGGGCACAGAACATTGAATCAACATTGAATCAACATTGATAAATGGTTGTCAATGTTGATTCAATGTTGGATCAACGTGGATTCAACGTTGGACAGAATTTTGTGCCCACTGGGTGAAGGCCATGAATAATTATATGGGAGGAACATTTCACCCCAGAAGGTTGAATTGACACCTCTGCCGGTAAAGAAATGTAACCGTTCTACCTAGTATGAATGTAGCAAATGGAGGACTATTGCTAATAATTTCACTTGTTTTTGACCCAGATTCTGACATAATTGCTTCTTAGAATCTATTAGGTATTCATAGACTACCATTAACTCACTAAAAGAACCCCACTAATGTACACTAATGGAACTGTCTCCGCCAGGTGACCTTGGAGGATATACCTGCTTCAGGCTGATCTTTGGCTAAAAGCTTATTTGCATTACTCTGAAATTGGTGCCCTAATTGCCAAAATATAACAATTTTAGGATAAATGAAATTCTATGTGATAAGATATAACTCCATGTCAATGCCTTGGACAAATTGCTATGGTTCTATAGTATCAAGCAACTTGAGTCGATTACAAAAAAATATCATTGGGAAAGGTCCACATTTGGAAGTTTCCCTGTTTATTATCAAATGATACATATTCCAAATAAACCCAGCTGAAGATACAAACACACATTGATTTAGCCAAAACCAAACAGATAAAGTGTTGAGGGGCCCCAGCCATGCAGATGGGAGGACAGCACTGCCCAGGGCCATCCACCATCATCATTTTGGGTGTTATGGGTGACCCCGAGTGGTTTCCTCCGCATCTAGATAAATTGACTGCAGTTAAGTGCTGGAGAGACACAATGCGGGTCGCCCTGGGCCTTATATCATATCAAGGAGTTAACCCTTTCAGGGCCACACAGTGCTTTATTGCATCATACCTATTATCATCATGATGCATGAACCTATCCTTTGCAAGTAATTCACCATCATCACACCTGTGTATATCTACGAGTTTGAATCATCTCCCAAAAGGCCGGCATGAATCATAGGTGCAGCTCTGGTAAAGTAGACTTGCTAGGGCTGCTTTCATCCATCATGACGGCAAACAGCAGTATGCATTGAAGCACTATGCGACCCTTGAAAGGTTTACCTCTCAGCTCAACTGACAGTCCTATCACACTTTGAATGGGGCAGAGAGGTGCTCAGGCCATGAGCTACTCACAACAGCTCCGGGTGTCTCAGATAGAATCGGGCATAGCGGCCAGTGCCAGTCATAATGCAATACCCCGACCATGTGTTCCACAATGCCTACACATGATGGCATTATGTAGCTTATGAATGTTGTATAACTATTGTCATAAACAAATATAAAGTAGGTACACGGTGCTTATAGGGTTGTAGTTATCAATGTCCCACAATGCCGCAGTATTGATCAATTTGATCCATAAATGTCATGAATATATATAAATAAATATATATATATAAATATATATATATATATATATATATATATATATATATATATATATATATATATATATATATTTATATATATATATATATATAGAGAGAGAGAGAGAGAGAGAGAGAGAGAGATATGGGAGCAATATCATTTCATCTGTAAATAAAAGTAACCGTGCCATAGAGTATGACTTCAGCGAAGGGATGGCTGTTGTTGTAATAATTTCCAACAACACATGTATTTAACCGAGAACTGAAGTATTTGTATCTTGATAGAATCCATTTACTATTCCTAGACTACCGTTATCTCACTTATAGCACCACACTAATGTACGCTAATGGAACCCTCTCCACCAGGTGACCCCGGAGGGAGCTCACGGTAATGACAGCAACCTCCAGATGATTCCTGCTGCCTTCGTCAGCTTCAACCAGGTGAGATGTCTGCTTCCACGTAACGCCAGCTACTGGGTGTCGGTCAGCAACAACCAGGGCCTTAACTCCAGTGTACCGCGCCTCCACGTGGTCTACCACTCCCACTGCATGGTGTGTCACTCTAATATACCCAGGAGGGAGGCCCACTGCTACCGCAAGGTGGGTGCAGTATTTGTTATATAAGGATTCAAGGCTACAATGTCAGCTAAATTTAAGTGATTCTCCCATTTTAGGTTGGCTCCCAGTAATAAATACCTGTTAGGAGTGCATCATAACACTAATGGCTTTAGCCTGCAATCACAACACAACAACATGTATGCAACCACCACTAGCACTACAGCCAGTCTATTCCTACCTGCAAACCACAATAAAGAGAACATTGATACCATGAAGAATGGTGTTAGACATGGCCCCTGGTTATTGAAAGCAATTGCAATGTTATCTTATAACATAATTTTGAGGCGCTTTAACTGATATTGTATCTATAACCTCTTAAGGACTGCATAATTCTTTAATGTACAATGCCCTTTAGATGCCCAAGACTGCAATGGCAGTCTCACTTGAGAGGCCTCACCTCCTGAGAATTCAAATATACCACTTCATTCATAATCTTCAGCTAACTCTTTACGCTTTGAAGTGATAGCTCAAGTTAAGGTTAGGACGAACGGTTCTATTCATCAGTCAATTTGATTGGTTCTCTAAGTAGCTTTAGACAATTATAGAGCTTCAATATGAATTTTCATAATATCAGGACAGCTAGAACATCAATACGGCTGCATTCTCTTACCCAGGAGGTACATTAACGCGATATCTCTAAGAGGGAATGGATACTACCTCTCACTACAATCATTATCACAATACTTTGAAAATTAAATGTTATACAGGACCTGAATATATTATGTATAATAGCCATGGCATCGTTTGAGATTAAAATTTAGGGACTATTAAAACTCAATGTAAGTATTGATTTCCCTCAATTAACCCTTTAAGGACACATGCCGCTAAAATATGACATTAGTCGTCATGATGCACCAATGCAGCCCCAGTGAGTAACTCGCCAGTGCTGCATTGGTGCATCATGGCGACCGTTTTGGAGAATCTCAACCTCGTAAGATCACATTGTATTATAACACACGGAGAATGAGGTCATGACGACTTCTATTTGGGTCTGTATTGATGGACCTTTCAGCAGTCTGGTCTATTCTTGGCTCTGGACGTGGCAGTGCATCCCTCTGGGGACAACTGGACAGGGGTGACGTCACCATAATTGCTACTTGCGTGACCAAATAGCCGATCCAACCATCGCACCTAATTTTCTAGAGGAGTCGAATGGGACGCTGTAATATCGCCTGAAAAAAGCAGCTGCGAAAAGGGACCTTAATTATTGCAGGGTGCACTAAGGTTCCTTTTCAAAGGCCATGTCATAGTTCTGAATAACTGAGCATACATGGCCTATTGGTACATATATTTGAATCTATTTGATCAGGGGCTCCTGTTACCAATACCTATAACTTTGTAATAATAATACAATTTCAAATACAATTTGTAATAATAATACAATTTCAAGAAATAAAGGTTAACAAGGAAGAAAATAAGGTCATCCAAAATACATTGTTTGTATGACTGAAAAAAGAGTCAATAACAATGGTAAGCCATATGATCGGCCATAAGCTATTTCTTGCACAAGCTCGTCTATTCCCATTCTTACAGAAAGAGAGCTGTATTATATCGGAGGGATGTTATGCCGCGGGAGCCGAGAACCCAAGGGACAGATGTGAAGTGTGTAAGCCTGAGGCCTCGCCATCCCAGTGGTACTACAATAGACGTAAGTACACCACAGTGGTGCACAAATATACATAAGCCCATGAAAAAATAGAGTGTGTTTCATGGTACATGATAATACAGTATGCCATGAATTCGGAATTTTCCTTCCCCTTTTCTCAGTATCAAAGTAGTGGGGAACCGCTGACAAGGGCCATATCTTCTTTGCCATGTTTTCTCCTAATAATTATGTACATTTTTTAATATCCTCTCATTTTAATGAGGGTCTGCCTAACAATACAGGGCAAATGTGACGAAACCTGGGAATTGGTAACATTAGGGGGAATAGCCATAAATGCTCTAAACATGATATTTCTGGAGATATAGCTAAACATGTGAATACTTATGAGAAAATGACATTAGACTAACTTTTCCCAAGGAATCCTTTGAAGCTATTATCAAAACTCTATTTTCATTCTAAATTGGTATTATTTGGAATGTAAAAAGAACGTTTTAGCCATTTTTAGCCCATTTGTTGACATTTGGTTGCCATGGCAACCATCAATTCATTCTTTTGGAATAAAAATTATCCCTATCCAATTGCCCCATCCATGAGGATTTCAGAACTGAAAACAGAATGCCGATATTCCTACCAGATCCAAATCTATGTACAATAATATGCATTTATTGGTTTAATTTCTAATAATTATGATTTATATGGATTATTTGAAAATAGATTGATATGTGATCGCATTGCAGTCTATTCTGAATTCCTACATGTCCCTACCATCCCATGTTTGAGATGTCATATCTCAGCAACTATTTCAAATATTTTGATGCTTGACACATCAAATTGTAGCTGAAGACATGAACTTAAATAAAGGTGTTTTCCCCTAATGTCACGTTTTCCCACGTTTTGTCACAAATTATGTAATCTGAACCATTAAATCTTTTTCCTTTTGCCCAATATCATACACCGTACATTGCACAAACGCACTCATGTTTAATCAAGTTGGATTCTGGCAATCCATATTCATAGCTTACGAGTAATTCGACATGATGATCTTATCAGATATTATATGACGGATGCGCATGATGCACCAATACAGCGCCAGTGAGTAACTGGGCGCTACATTGGTGCATCATGCCGACACATGATGATGCAGTTTTGAGGCATCAGGTGAGCGGCTTTTCCTGTTTTTTTTGCAGAGAATCCTGCGTGTAACTCGCAGGCAGGTAACATAAGTGCCGTGGTGGTTCCCTTCCTGGTCGTCCTATGTACAGGTACACTGCTAGCTGCCCTCATGTACAAGAGGAAGAAAAGGTATGTGCCCCCCTTCTTTAGGGTAGATTCTCCTTGAGTCGACCACATATACATTGCCTTGGACACTTGATTTTGTGTTTAGTTAGATATGCTAAGCCCTCTGTGAGTGTACAATAAGTACAATTTATGTGTTACCCATACGAACCAAGAAAACTGGAGAGCAGCAGCTTATCATGCATGGATAACTACAAATTCAAGGTCTCAAGGTATGTGGCCGATTCTAGGTGAAACTACCCTCTCTCTTACTTCCCAGGATATGGGAAAGAGCATCTGGGTATAGGAGCTAATGAATAAAGTTTATATAGATCTATAGAATGCAACAAACCTATATTTTTGAATATAATATTATGAATCCTTGAATATGGTTCATTATGCATTCCAATAAATGAGGAAAATCATAATAAATAATAAGCTGTAGGAGAGAAATTACACCAAAATCTTAATATGACAGGTTCTATGGCAATTAAATTCATCAACACGAAATAACAATGGCGTACACGAAATAACAATGGCGTGGGCAGTAGAAGGGCCTCCAATGACTAGGCATTCATGAGCTGTCAGCTGCTCCAATCATAGACAAATTGCAATTCAAGTCTAATTAGCAAATAACTGAACAATAAGTGGTTTTCTGCATTACCTTTATTCTATGGACTGATTCTGTAAGATTGTCCTGAGAGGATTCCTGAGGGGGTTCCAAAGATAGAAGACAACTATTTCCCATTATCAAGAATTATAAAATTGTATATGTGCTTGCACAGTGATCTAAAGAAAAGATGCCAATTTAGAATAGAAAAAGTCCATAAATAAAATAATTGCGTTTCTGGCACAATTCCTCATTAATGCCCTAAGCAGCTCTTAAGTAATGTCTTTACCCTCTGTATAATGCATTTCAGATCATTGTATAATTGGTGCCGTTAAGTTAACACCTTTCAAAATGAGAAAATAGCTATACGTGTTGACTTTGGGTGAAATGCAGCCATAGTGATCTAGGTGTGACGCAACAATCTTTAATTGGCATGGTAGATAGAAGGTTAAATAATTCAGGCTTTGGTTGCTCTAGTACTCCTATATTATTTACAGTTTAAATTACACGCCTTCCCCTTCCATGCTGTACCCTCAAGCTGATAATGATGTATCACACTAAAGCTGGTATATCATCAAAATATCTCTGACACATCTAACTTCTTTATAATAAGTATCAAAACACCCTTCTTAGGCTAGTTCATTATAATACCACTAGGTTGCGACAGCGGAGGGTGTCACCACAGGAAGCCTCTGAAATATCCGTCACTGACGCGACTGACGTACCCCCGCTCTCCGTCGCCGAGGCGGCTGCTGAAGTCCTGGCCGTGTCCACACTCATGACGTCCGCTTCAACACCCATGACGTCACCCCCATCAACTTCCGTTGACGTCGTCCCTGACCTTAGCAGGTGCCAGGGTCCAGCAGGAGGTAGCGCTCCCACCCGGAAGTGAGTTTGACGTGGACTGTGACGTACCGTCTTGGGTCGCCAGTAGCACCACTGACGGAAGGGGGTGCTTACTGTCGGCTTACTGTCACCAGGTCTGGTGGCAGCTCAACCGGAAGTTGGATGTCACGTGATAGCAAATGGAGGCTACAAGGGATCAAAGCATATATAGAGGCCCTTTTCTTAAAATATTTTGTTTTGTTTTTGATAGCGACTGTCTGAAGTCAAATCCAATGTGATAGTTATAAAGAGAGGAGAGATCTTCTTCAGATATACCGTCCATTTATAAAAATCCCACAACTGTGGAAATTTAGTACAGGTGGATGTTGATTTTTTATCTGAACTGATTTATCTGAATAATGATAGAACATGCCGTTAATGCAAATCAATCATAGGATTTTCTGTGTTTCTTTGTTCTGTAATTAAAAAATAAATCCTGCAATGTATACTGAAATGCACTATTCAATTTCCGACAGAAAAGGGTTTGTTTGGTCATTATTCCCTTATTTATTCAGAAAAGAATCCTGTTGACTTTGGGGACCAAACTATCTACTATAATTTATATGCATATTTGATCACATAAATATTACACCATATGTTGACATTAGGAAGTGATTGATATTAAGAGAAGGAGGGTGTTGTGAACCTCTCTTGCCATTCCCCTTTGAGACCGGTCCACTACACACCTCTCCCCCGCCCCAGGAGGGGTTTGAGTGGGAGGGAGGTATAGGGTAACTTAACCTAGAGCCAACAATGGACCTTGAGATGTCCACCTCAATTTTATAGTCATTTATGCATGATAAACCCTCCCTTTGTGTATCATATTCATAGTAACCTCAAGTGTTACTCTTTCCAGCAAAGAACAAATAGAGACAATACCATACATGATTAACTACATAATCAATGTGAACATCTCAGAGTATGTGGTTGACTCTGGGCCAAGCTGCCCTCTACAGGTGCCATTCTTTGTTCAGTGTTATTCGTCGTGGGTGGACATGAGGAGCTATGTGATCTCTAGGGGGTCTATCACTCTGCTTATTGGATCTAGTCACGTTCAATAGTACCTCGTCATGCCTTCTCATCCTTGCTGAACCTTGTTAGTCTGAGCTTATATCTGTGTGGGTGCTCATATTGCGCCTTTCAACAGCTCTGATGGCCAGTGACACGTCAACAGCTTTTTTTCTCCTTTTTTTCATTTCCTTCTCTTATCTGCACTAATTTTCTTTTTAGTAACGTTTCTGTGTTCTTTGTATACCTTCTACGGTGTACGACCTTCGGTATATGGTCAGCTGTATGTTCCATAGACGTGTTTTGATGCAGGAGCGATAGCTATGAGGCCTTTTTTTAAAATTATATGAATGCTCTGCTACGGGCAATCTCATTAACACATCCTACGCTACAGTCTCTGGTTTTATTTTTGCATTCTTCTATATATTGGTATGACGTATCCAAGCAATTTAGAAACAATACTCAACTTGTTCTTAAACTGCGGCACATAATTATAGTCCTAGAGACGACTTCACATGGGAACCAACTGAATATTATTTCCAATGTACCTGGTAGATTCGGATCTATTCTATTATTTTTGTACAGAAAGTCGTAGCCTGGTATCCAACAGGTTTATTGTTAGAAAAATGTTATGTCTACCTTATTTGATGATTATTCAACTGAAAAACTATCGCACCTTAAAGCCATTTTTGGTTCTCTCCTGAGCATCTACGCGTTATACCTTATAAGACTCATGATTCCCCACTATGTGTGTGAGCAGCCATATCAGTATAAAAACAATATACTCAGTAAATAGTGAAACCAAGACATTGTCCCTTTATAATGTAAACAACAGCGTATATTCTACTGCTCATGTACGCTAATATCGTAGTATATTCTACTGCTCAGCTTTATTAACTACTAACAGTGTATGCAGAATTGGTAGTTTGTGGTGGGTTATGCATGCAATTATATGATGGGCAGAGCAGTAGAACAAGGCACTCCTAAATACTAGTAGGTAGTAAGAGTCTCGAACCAGTAGAAGGGGACGTTTAAGCTCGGTGAGATGAGGGGCTCAGTGAGATGAGCGGCTCGGTGAGATGAGCGGCTCGGTGAGATGAGTGGCTCGGTGAGATGAGCAGCTCACTTGAGTGAGCAGAGTAGCGGAGGCTGTGTCTCATGCATGGGTAATATTATCTCAAGGCACTACAATCAACCCATAATGGCTAATTTCAAGAAAAGAGCATTAGAAAGAAGAAATTGACCAAGGTTATGTTCATCTGCTAATTGACACCATCAATTATGGGTAAGGCTGTTCCGATCTGACCAAATAGATGAAATTATATATCAAGAGGCCAATTTAAAACATTCATCTCCGGGTTTCTGCGGATAATTACAGCTTGGGTTGGGGTATAAGGAACCTTTTATTAAACAAATTAATACAGGCAAGGTTACTTTAATCCACCACACCTTATTCGGATATACCATATCCCTATTGTACTCTATTGCATTTTACTTTATCATGAAGTGTGTTATTTCTCATCTCTTATCTCATGATAATTATATCTCTATTTCTTGTTAATTAGGCCAACTATTATAGTAGTGCATTTAATTATCTAATGACTATTATATCCTTTTATAATTAACTATAATTGTCATGATTAACATCCCTGCAACTCTCCAATGGCAAATGCATATACCTTGAAAAACGGTGGGTTCTTAGTTAGGATAATGAACAATTTTCCTCTCACAATAAACAGTTTCTCCATTTGAATGGATATTAAACATGACATTGGTATGCTCAAAATAATTGTGTGTATCTTTAGGCTTTGCTACAGGCTAAAACTAGATTAACGTTTATGGGTTGCTGCTTCTTTATACACGTTTCCCTCTGATCATTATGGCGCTCCTCCTTCCCCACATTCCCATGTTCATGCTTTATTGTTTCTGGGCTAGTATCTTTTTTTGCGCTTGATTAAATTGCTATCCTGAGAGACTACATCGAACAAAAAAAAACGTAGTTTTGCCATTAGACCTTGAGCCCAGGACATTTTGAGTTCCCATCAAGTGTAGTAAACCAGACAAAGTTTTTTAGATTTGTACATGTCTAAGGAAATCAAATCACTTTGCCAGACATCTGGGTTGCCCAGCTTAGCTCCAGAATCGTAAAATATGTACGGTGATCTCACCCTTTTTTCGTATTCTCCCCGCAAGCAGCGTATCAGTCATATTTTAGCTAATATTTGAGATAGAAAGCTAAAAATAGAGCCGAATCAAAGCTCTTGGATAGCTTAACACCATAATACCATTATAGTATATTTTCTCATTTGCATATTTAGAATAATTATTGAAACATTCTTTTTTTAATGAAATATTTTATAATGTTCATGCCACGTATTGAAAAAAAACACGATGTGCAGTCTCAACTTTCAATCATTACATCACAATAGTCATCTAGCGTGGTATGTAAAGGAAATAACACTTTTCATCATTGTTATGGTGTTTTTATTATATGATTCATGGCTATTTCTGTAATGCCAAAAATGATGATATGTGTAGAGGTAATGCTAGACTGTTCAGCTAGTCCTTTATAAGCAACATTTAAGGCAAATGAGAATAGAATAATTTCATCAGGAGCCTTCTATGATCACAATGGACATATTAGAATGATAAAAGCCAACAAAACCCTGAGAGATCTATTAATAGTTGGCTGCAAGTGATGCCCACATCCAATGGACCGGGCCCTTACACAAGTATGTGCCCTGCAACATGATTCCTCCTTAGTTAGCTACATCTGAATTATCAAATAGAGTGCTTTGTCTGGCCATATCTATGGAAATAAGCACTTGCTTGAAAAGAGTACACTGTAAAAGAATTCTGTTGAAATAACAGTGAATCACTGGGTGATAAACTTTCACCATAAAACGTTCACTGTTGTTTCAAATTCACAGTTGACCATAAATGAATAAACTGTGTTTCACTGCATTGGATTATGGATAATCAAAGTAAATTTGTATGATTTAACATTGCCCTGTTACAATCATATTATGATGATTCATGGTAAAACTTTATATTGTCCTCCGTATATTCAACAGACTATTTTTACAGTGTGGGAAACCTTGCCAAGTAGTATTTCTTTATAAATCTTACACCACACCACTTTCCTATCTATACTGGACAAGCAGCACCATAAATCCCTGTGCTCATCACTTAGATTTGAACACCAAACAAGTGAAAGGCTTTACCTTGCAGAGGTTTGTACCACATAGAATAGTTCGGCTAGTTATTAAACTACTCAAACATGCGATTCTTTAATAAAGTTTTATCTCATAATGATGACTAGTGGTACTTCGAGGTTCATGAAAGCTCCCTTTCCTTTGCTCTGTTCTCAATTGATGATAAAATGAGGATTTTGATAGAAACTCGTATTGTATTCTCAGAACTATGTCCATCCCTCATGCATGGTGGGAAACTGCTGCACGGCTTGACCACAGCCAGCCGTGAACCTGGGCAGGTTTCTAAGACAATACATGAAAGAGCAGGCTTAATTTCCTAGATAGCAAAACTGTCCATTACATATTTCCCCGAATACCAAATATCCTTGGATAATAATATGTATGTCAGGAAAATGACGGAATTGGAGAGTGGTGAGATAAAGGAATAAGGCCAGGGGACATCAGGGAAGTGGGGTAAGACCAGGGAAGTACAGTCAAAGTAAAAGGAAGAGTGAAGTGCAGGGGAGCCCTGAGGTAGGCCGGTCGAAGCAGATGGGACAAGCTAACTGTCTTTTATTCTCTTCCCATCTCCCAGAGATGATGAAACTCCAAAATATAAAAATACTGTAAACATAGATATTTTCCTGCTGTACATTTTTTTAAATCTGCAAAAATTTGTATAAAGCGAATGTCTAAATAGCATTGAACTAATGTGCCAAATCTCTTACCCAACGAAAATGTACTTTTTAGCAAATTCGCAAAAATTCATACATGTGAAAATATCTACATTTACAGTAGCACAACATAGCGCCCTGTGATCAGTGTGAATAGCCATGTATGATTTCACACTCATGCTCTCTTTATACTGCTGACCACAGTGTACACACCTTAGGGATGTATAAACTATTACCCACATTGAGAACATTTGTGAAGTTTCTCTCCTATATTATTCATCATGTGTCTCATTAATCTACTGTTAATCATTCACCACATTGAGAACATTGCTGTGCATCTTGTATGCCTGTATGAACTATTTACCACACTGAGAACACTTTTGAGGTTTCTCTCCTCTGTGTGTCATCTTGTGTGCCTGTATGAACTGTTTACCACACTGAGAACACCTGTGAGGTTTTTCTCCTCTGTGTGTCTTCCTGTGTGTCTAGATGAACTGTTTATCACTCTGAGAACACTTGTGAGGTTTTTCTCTTCTGTGTGTCATCTTGTGTGCCTGTATGAACTGTTTACCACACCAAGAACACTTGTGAGGTTTTTCTCCTCTGTGTGTCATCCTGTGTTTCTTTAGGCTATTTGCCCATGTAAACTGTTCACTTGTTTTCCTCATGTGTGTGTCTTCAAATGTGATTTAAAGTAGTCTTCCTTGTGTATCATCATGTGTTTCCTTAAGCTACCTACCATTTAAATTGTTAACCACACCAAGAACATGTACAAATGTATGAGCTCTTTCTACTGTGTGAGTTAGCAAGTGTTTCTTCAAGCTACTCCTACAGGTAGAGCCAGCACCCGATAGCAACCAGTGATCTTACTGAAATCCATTATAGCCACAACAACTGTCAGTCCATTATTGTTAGAAACAAAGCCAGGTGTTTTCATATCTGACCAACTGTATCACCAGTCTCAAATGGTTGGGCATACCACTGAGAGGTGCTACCACATAGTGGCAAATGGTGCAAACAAAATGAAGGCCCTTGGCTTGGACCTATGCTAAGGCATAGGACTACAGTGCTGCCACTTGTGGCAGTGTTATGAAAGTAACATACCAAACCCATTGTGAATATATTTCATGTTACCTAAACATCTTGCATGATTCTGAAGCAAAGCTGGGTGACCCAAATGTCTGGCAAAGTGATTTGAGTTCCATAGACAGATACTAATGCAAAAACTTTGGTCTGGTTTACTACTCTTAATAGGAACTCAAACACTATAAATATCAAATGGGCTCACAGTCTACATAGCAATTTTCCTTTATCTAAAATGAACAGCAAGCCTAGATGTCATCCAAGGTTATTTACAGACCCATGCATGACGGCCCTGCAGAATGATAACTCTTGGTCTGATAGAAAGTGACTGTGTTTGAGAAATAGATAGTAAAAATGCATAATATAACTATGAAGAACACCTACTTGAAGGAGAGAAGATATCTGATCTGGAGCAAGAGGGACCGTGTTGGGAGACAAAAGATGGACTATGCATTTACAGACAATGGTAATATGAACGCATTTACATCGTATAAAATGTAGTTAATGCAACATCAGCGCAAACCATTGTGGACAGTAACTTGAACTGCCTGCACTTACTGCTGACACTATTACTTCACACCTAGATAGAGTTGGTAATAGAGAATGAGCCACTCCTGCAGTAATCAGGTGTCACGATAAGGGTAGCTGTCAACACTGTCTACACTATCAGCACTGTCAATACACAGGCCCGACAGGCTTCTGTGGGCTTCCTGTCATATGGAGAGCCTATCCTGTGTTGGCCACCTGGCAACAATACCAGCAATAGGCATGGAAGGAGGGATGTCAGCAATAGTACTAGATCCCATTGATATGCATCTCTAATCACCATAGATCAAGAGTTGTAGAAAACGTTGTAACAATATTCGTTACTATTCATGTCAATATTCATGTAGTACCAAATTGCAAGAGGAACCAAAGATCATCAGATTTCATAATTTCTGACCAAACTTTCTACCTTGAAATAGATAAACTGTAGAACAAGCCCAGTGTTCCTTTTTGAGATCCACTGACTGTATTCACCAGAAATCAAGGCCAAACCAAGTTATAGAAGGAGTTACACCACAAGTCTGCGGCAAAACATACAGTAAAGTGCAAAAATACATTTCATGATAATCATCCCAAATGATTTGTCGCATATTGTCCTTTTGCTGTAATATTATGGGATGTAGTATTGCATTTTTTGTAGTATTGTTAGCTCGTAGAAATCAGAAACTACATACAAAAGCAATACAATTTAATAAGGACGATAAAAAAATATGGATAAATCAAACCATTTAGTAAGGCCAAAAAGTGAAAGTCTATAGCTGTCAGGAATGGTGCTGATTAGAACTGAGCATCTATTAGCTTCATGTTGGAGCAGGGGAAGTAATCAGTCAGTGGGACGGTTGATTGGATAACTGAGTGTTGAAATGGTTGCTTCTTAACAACAGAAGGGTTGGTGGATTCAGGGCAAGGGAAAACCAACAAAATTTGGACTGCTGGAGAGGGGTACCAGAAAGATTTGAACCCCTTTTGAAGAGTGGACGTAAAAAATGTCACCTCTTTTTAGCAGAAAAGCCAGCATGGTACTACAGGTAAAAGGGTTCGGCGCTCTTAATTTGAAACCTTTTTTTCTTTTTTTAAAATATTTTGTTTTTTTGGGGGGGGGGGCACAAAAGATTAGACCCCACTAAAAGTCTTATGATCAGTGTGAAGGATTACATAACTCCAACACAGGACTGCACTTGGCAAATACATTTTGTAGGTTTCTTACAACTGTTGTCTGGCAGTCATGAATGTTGAGAAGATGTTAATTAGAGGTCACTGAATTGCCAAAAAAGCATATCTATTGCAAGTACCCCCTATTTCCTCTAACACAAAGCTAATGACTGTTGCCTGAAGTACAAAAAGCGAAGCAGTAACTCTGGGTAATAAGCATGTCTAATGGGGAGCAGCTGTTAAGATGTTGGATTAGATAGGCCTGAGCTGCTCACCATGTACGGAGCTGATATTAATGGTGACTGGACACTGTTTACATAGCTATCACAAACACGGCTTAAGGCAGCAGAGGCCAACACGAGGTCGGCACCGGCAGCATAGTCAACTACCAGCTAAGGTAGCCACCAGCAAAAGCAGCCACCAGCATAAGCAGCCACCAGCACAGCTAAACAACAGTGTAGCCAGCTATAAGCCCAGGCAACCACCAACATATGTCATAGTATTATGTAGCACTACTGGGAACAGATTTGATTAATTTCTATCTAAATCTTAATCATAAGTATTAAATCCCCCTTTGGGTCTGATTACCATGAATAATGATATTATGGTACAATAGTTGCAACTAACTTCCATTGTTATGACACACACATACATATTAAAACCATCTGAAATACCCTCAATAAAGACTATATGGGTATGATAGGGAAAGCTCCAGTACAACTGGGCTTCCTCCTAACGTCTATAATTATTGTTCTTGACATTGTCAACAACACTGCTTGCCATCTAGTAGTATAGTATGTATCGGAACGGGACTATAGTTAAGTACTGTTTATTACTCAATCGACATGCAGCCAATCAGAGGCCTCCATTTGGTCACGTGACCCGTTGCCATGGTAACGTGACCTACTTAGGGCTCTCAGCCAATCAGAAGCCAGCATTCTGGGTGACCTACTGACCTACTTAGAAGCTCTCAGCCAATGAGAGGCTGGCATTCTGGTAACTATGGTAACGTGACCTACTTACGTCACGTGACCTACTTAGGCTCAGCCAATCAGAAGCCGGCATTCTGGTAACTAGGGTAACGTGACCTACTTAGGGTTTGTTTGTAAACAACACCACGTGGCTCTCTTGTTTGTAAACAACACCACGTGACACGTGCCTGTTTGTAAACAAACAACGTATATATAGAAAAAAACACAACAAGTTCCATCTTATGTTAAAATTATATTTTCGAATAAAAAAGCACATCTGTAACAGCGTCTATGTGAAACTACGCGCGTTCTCATTCAAACACTATAACACTATCATACCGTAGCAGCAGCAGGTAGGACCGGAAGAAAAGCAAGCGCACGAGCAGAAGCGACGACACCATTTGCACCATCCGGCCGTCGCGTTGGTAGCCCTACTACCCGTCGCGCGTTCCACTGGAGCGGCTTTAAGAGTGACAAATGACGATTCTTTGTCGACGCGACTGCTAACATCAGCATCGGCAGCAGCATCGGCAGCATCGGCAGCAGCATCGGCAGCAGCGGCAGCAGCCTCGGCAGCAGCGGTAGCAGCAGTAGCAGCAGCGGCAGCAGCAGTAGCGTGAGCATTAGCAACAACAGCAGCAGCGACAGTAGCAAGGGCGGCAGAGCGGGCACTAGTAGCGTTATCAGCGGCGTCATCGGCAGCCGCAACAGCATCAGCAGCAGCAGCGTCGGCATCGGTGGCATGAGTAGCTGCATCGGCGGCAGCAACAGCAGCAGTCACAGCCGCAGCGGCAACAACAACAACGTCATCACGACCCGCGTCACTAACAGCCGCAGTAAATGCAGCAGTAGCACGCTGAGCAGCACTAGCAGCAGCAGTAGCAGAGGCTACAGCATCAGCTTCACATTCGCGCGCCGCTTCGTCATTCCGCTTCATGTCACGGTAGCAACTTTCCATCACGAGGATCTGCAAATTGAGGCGCGGTGCTGGTGGTGGTAGTAGTAGTAGTAGTAGTAGTAGTAGTAGTAGTAGTAGTAGTAGCGTGAACGATGATGACGATGCTGAATGTGGTTTCACTCCCCTTATATACCCTTACGCCCCGCCTTTTTTCAAGCCACCGGCCAGCTGCCCCTTCACGGCAGGTCTTTAGATCAGCCTTAAGTCGCTTACTACGTGGCTCATCATCCCTCTAATCGCATTTTCCAGCCGCCAGCCGGCTGTCTGCTGATGACAGGCGAGGGTGATTTGTTTTTTTCTTTAGATATAAGCCGCTTACCACACGCGCACCCTCTAGTCACAGACAGAGTGACAGAAAGGGAGGGGGTCGCTTTGTTCACGCTACCTGTAGTTGTTTTTCTATACACACGCTGAGCCCATGACCCGTTAATCCTTTATACAGGTAACACGCGTTCAACTAATTACCCTATTGTATGACAGTCGGTACACGGATTTAATTTTAAACCGCCTTCCCATCTGGGATCCATGTCTGGCGGGGTGGAAGGATCCAGCTGAAAAGTGTGATTAGGGCTTTTGTTTCTCTTATGCTAGCAGCAGGTCAGCATGCGACAGCTGAAAATGTCAGACTCGCCGCTCCTATAAAAGACTGAGATGCGTCTCTCTTTCCACACACCCTTCTACCATCGCCGCCGACACCGCCACCGCCGGCCAGCCGACCGCCGCCACCGCCTGCAGTCACCGCCATCACGCCAGCAGGGAATTTCGAGCTGAGTCTGCTTATTGCTTATTTTTTTTCTTTGAGCTTTTTGTTTTCTTAAATTTGTATTTTCACTCAGTCTTTTTTGTTTCGGAGGAAAGAAATATGGCGCTGCAGAGGGCGCGAGTTTCTAAAAGACGGTCGCGCGAACAAAGTGCTCTCCTCAACTGCCCGGCTATTTTTTTATCTCAAAGGAGAGAGCGTCACGTAGTTGAGGTTCACGCTTCTCTTGAGGCGTACCGAATTCTCGAGAAATGCAAAGCTGAGCGCCATCGTCGTTATACAAGAGCGGAAAAGGAAAACGTAGCGACATGGCCGAGAGCCGTCTTCTCAGAACAGCATTTACTCTACTATTGCATAACAGCTGCTCTCAGCGCCCCCACTCGTTGGGCGTTTCATGAAAAGAAAGAGCGCCGCTACTCTCCTCACCCTGCCTCCTCTTATAAAGTGAGAATAAGTGCTATGAAACGATTCGACAAGCCGATCGGTTTCTTGGGAGCGACTGCAGCTCCCACTCGGTGGGCGCGCGTTGTGGCCGACGTGAACACGGTCTCTAAACGTTTCGACGTCGTCACTTGTTATCCCGCATATTGCAACGCAGCCGAATTGAAGAAGATAGGGACGCACTATTTTAAACCATACGCTCCAATATGTATTTGTCACCGCCGCGCTCACACGCCTTATTGCTTTTTCGAGACGATCGTGTCACAACACAGAAATAGAAAAAAAAACGGCAAAGCGACGAGCTTTGCCTAAATGATCAAAAAAACAAAAAAAAAACAAACTAATCTCCTCCTCCTCCTCCTCCTCCTCCTCCTCCTCCTCCTCCTCCTCCTCCTCCTCTTCTTCTTTTTTAAAAAAAAAATAAATATTTGTATCAGACTCCTCTGGAGTCTGATACAAACATTTATGACTATTGAGTGAAAATAGAATTTTATCGCAAAAAAAAGTCACTTCTGCCGCCGCTACTGTGACACCGGCCGGAATCAATAAAAAGGTCGGCGGACTTTTCTCCACAACCATTCACCACCGACCGTTCGAGTGAGAAACACAGCAGACAGTCAGACACACAACCGCTCTCTGACGCGTCCTGAAAAAAAAACAAAAAAAAAAGTCCAGTAGTAAAAGCAAACTCTTCACAGAAATTCATTTCGACGCTCGACTACAAGGACCCTTTAGTTGTATCATTAGCGGTCCGTCGGGTTGTGGAAAATCGCGCTTGGTGGATCAATTTCTGAGCGACGTGAACAATTTGGTCACGCCGCCGGTGGAAAAGACTTTTTACCATTACGGCGAGTGGCAACCTCTGTTTGAAAAAATGGCAAATCGGTACGGTGTGGAATTCAGAGAAGGTCTTCCTAGCAAAGAGTCTATAGCGGGAGACGTGGAAGTAGCAGAAGACGCTGTACGACCCCACACTCTACTGATATTGGACGATCTGATGAGCAGTTCCAATCAGCAAGTGGTAGCCGACATCTTTACTAAATACTCGCATCACTGGAACGTGAGCGTCATATACATCACTCAGAACCTCTTCCAGAAATCACCCGACTTTCGAACTATGAGTCTGAACGCTCACTACATGATCGTTTTCAAGAACCCGCGCGACATGGGGCAAATAGCTAGTCTGTCTCGCCAGGTGTTTCCGTCCAACGCGGCGGCCCTCTCTAGTATATTTACCCATGAACTCAAGCGACCTCACTCATACCTCCTCCTGGACTTCAAGCAGTCAACACCTGACGATCTGAGAATACGCTCCTCTTTGACGGCCATACACTCTCAGCTAGTGTTCGTACCGCTAGACAAAAAAAAGAACAACAGAAAGCAGTAGCAAAAAAAAATGTCTTCTCATCTACTCGAAAGACACTTTGGTACTCTCAAGCACTTAGCTAAGTGCTCGCCAAAGGACTGCTCGCATCTAATAGACTCTGGAAGCGACGAGCTGATCGCAGCGTTGAGTGAGATCTGTCACAATTTACTGGTAGGGAACATCCCGCTCAGCGACAAACAACTGGACAAGCTTCGAGAATCGGCTGACGTGTTGAGGGAGGTCGGCAAAAAATCTACGCCCATCAAAAAAAAGAGACGCGTCTTGGTACAAGAGGGAGGTTTCCTCATTCCGGCTCTCATAGGGATGGCCTTACCGCTTATAAAGAGCATTCTCCGTATATGAGACACGTCATTCGACACCTACTCGCCGACAGCACCACCACCACCACCACCACCACCACTACCGCCACCACCAGCGTCATTGCCACCGGCGTCCCCATGACGGACTCAGAGCAGCAACAACACTACAAACGTTTAGCGCTCGTGGATCCTGAGACGCTCTACAAATCATCACGAGCAGGTCTACTTCATCATGTGCCCGCTGCTGCTGCTACTACTAGCGCTGCTACTACTGCAGTCGCTGCTGCTAGTACTTCTACTGCTCCAAACCTTCCTCCTCTTCCTGATGAGCGCACTGAAAAGAACGAGAGTTCCGCTCCTGCCACCGCCGCCCGCCTACCCGCCGACATGGCCTATTACCACAAGCAGGCAGAGCAGTCCCTTCATCCCGACGCGGCCTTGCACCAGGTGCTACAGTTTATCTACAGGGACTTGGATTTAGTGTTGAACGACCCCACTTTGGAATCGCGCGAGAAAATGTTGAAATACCGAAGGTTGTTGAATAGATTGCAATTTTTTCTCGCGAATCCCCACAACAGCAACATCTCTTCGTCCTACTCTTCTTCGCCCCCGGCTCACCTCCGTCAGTCTGCTGAAGAGGCCAGCGCGTCCCTACTCGAGCGGTTGGCGAACCAAGTTCCCAAGAGGAGTCGCCGCCGGACCGTGGAGCTGTACAAACAATTGGAGAAATCCGGAGTGATCAAGTGGAACGAGGACGGGGCGGTGCGCGAGATGTCGGGTCGGAGAATACCACCTGAGCATCGCATCAACATAGTGGACTTACTGAACGACGCCGCCAGGTTCAGGAAGACGGCGCCCAGACCGGCGGGCTACTCGCCGTTCACGAAAGCGCTGCGCGAAGCGGTTCCCACCACAGACGCCTTGATCGGAAACCATCTGTATAAAGCGAGCGGACCTGGCCAAAGTTTGGACACACGGCTTGCTGACAGAGGTCGGAAACGACCGAGCTTCGAATCGGAAGAAGGAGAAGCAGCAGCAGCAGCAGCAGCAGTAGCAGCAGCAGACTCTTCTCTGCAGGTGGTGGACGATCAATCCTCTGACGACGAGGAGGACGACCGTGAACTTTTCCAAACTCCGACTTCCTATAGGAGCGCGCCGCGTAGTAAGAAAAGGAAAGCGCGCAACCGCCTAGCGGCGAGCTCGTCTTTCACGCCCTCAAGAGACCCGCGATGGGCAAACCAGTGAAGAGACTGACCAAGAAGGAAAAAGAAAAGAAGCGCGTAGTAGCTAGATATACCGACGTCAAAGCGCCCTCCAGTTTCACTAGCGTGACTAAACTCCAGAAACAGCATTTTCGCCACCTGAACCCGGCCGTCATCCGAGATGCTTTAGTGTCGCTGGACGCCTACACTAAACATAAACCCATTCGGAGAAAATTCGCAAGGAACAAGACTATAACCGGCGCAATCGATCAGCAGTGGCAGATAGATCTGATGGACATGCAAGCTTTGGCGTCTCACAACGACCGCTTCCGGTACGTGGTGACGGCGATCGACGTTTTCTCTAGGTACGCGTGGGCCGTTCCCATTAAATCCAAGAGCGGCGCTGATGTCACCGAGGCCTTCCGAGAGATGACAGGCCCTGGCGAGAGACGACCGCGCACTGTTCAGACAGACAAGGGGAAAGAGTTTTTGAACAAGATCTTTCAAGATCACTTGAAGAGCGAGGGCATAGAGTTCTTCACTGGCGAGAACGACGACATCAAAGCTAGTCTAGTGGAGCGCTTGAACCGCAGTCTGAAGGAGAAGCTGTGGCGTTATTTCACACACAAGCGCACGTATCGCTACGTAGACGTGCTGCACCATGTAGTGTCTTCTTACAATCGCACTCACCACAAGACGTTGAAAATGGCGCCGGCTCAAGTCAGCTCGGAAAACAGCGAAACAGTTTTCTACCGACAAGATCTCCCAACTAACAAACAAATCGACGAAATATGGAAAAAGAAGAAAAAAACAAAGACGTCCGCCGTCGACGTCATCGCTCCGGGTGACAGAGTGAGGATGTTGAGAACCAAAGGCGCCTTCGACAAAGGGTACGAGGGAAACTGGCGCGAGGAAGTGGTGGACGTTGCTAACACGTTGGGAAGCAGAGGGTTCGAGCTGAAAGACGACAAGGGCGAGGAGATAAAAGGCGTCTTCTACCCGGAAGAGGTTCAGAAGGTGTACAAGAGTCGTTACGACAAGAACTACCTGATAGACGAGGTGTTGCGCCGCAAGACCGTCGACGGTAAAGAGTTAGCTTTCGTACGTTGGTTAGGTTACGACGACAAGTTCAACGAGTGGATCCCCGTCAAAAAAATAACGTAACAAAATGAACATCACTCTACCTAGCAACAGCTCTATGGAGTATTATCCTGACAACAGCTTGACGTCTTTCCGAACTCACTTCGACTCGCCGCTCCTTCTGCCCGAAGCGTACGAAGCGGCTCTGACTGAGATCATCCTCCCTACAGAATGGACTAACGTGCACGACGACGACTTGATCATCGTTGTTCCTCTGCGCACCAAAGGTTCGCTAGAGGAGGCGATCCAGGTTTTAAAAGAAACTAATTTCTCCGAAGGAAAAAAACCACAGGTAGACTGGAAGAGAATGAAAAACGCGAACGGTCTGAGCAAGCTAACGTTCAGCTCAAAATTCCCGCTGAACTGGAAGGAAGCGAGCTATGTAACGGTGGAAGAGATATCAGACACGTCGGAAGAGCAGCAATTGAAACCGGAAACAAAAAGGTTCAAGAGAGAGGTCGACTTGAGACAGACGAATGCCGTATACAAGCAGTTCTTGTCCCCGGCGGTGAAGAAGAAGACGATCAGCCATCAAGCAAGACAGATGATCGAAAAGATGGAGAAGGACATGGGAGTGCGCAGTTTCATGCCAAACATATTCGAGATACCTCCTATTTTCACCGGAAGCAACCACACCCTAATCGAGCGCTTGAGTGAGACGTTGCGAGATGACAGACTAGAGGGCGACAGCTTCTTGCTCAAACCGATGCGGATCTTATCGTACGACGCCAAGACGAAACGCGTCACCATCAAACCGCCGAGACACTGTGCTGTCCTGCTGAGTCAGCATCTCGCATGCGTTCTAGGCTTCGGAGAGAAGACGTGTTTCCCGTCGCCGACTACCGGCGCCTACTCGATGGATGTTTACGGGGACGTGCACTCTGTGTACATATACACCGACATGATCCAGGAGAGACGTGTGGGCGACATGCAAGTGCCGCTGTTGCGCTGCGTGGCGGTGGACAGAGGCGGAAAGCGTCGAGGTGGCGTGCAAGCTATCAGTTTTCCCCATTTGGATTATTTCCCCTTGAAATCCAAGAGGTTTACCGAGGTCGGCATCTATTTAAGAGACCGATCCGGTCATTCCATCCCATTCGGTAGAGGCGAGGTGACCGCGACACTTCATCTGAGACCTATTGAGCGCTGAAAGAGAAGAAAATGATGCGTCAACGCGTTCCGTACTTTCCACCCAGGCGCACCGACTTCGGCAGAGGGTACAGCGATTACTACAACGCGCAGCTGGGCAACGGCGTGACCGTGTACAGCGGGCGCTCTTTCCAGAGCGGGCACGGTTTGGGCGGCGCTCTGTTAGGTCTGATGCGCTCGGCTACCCCGCTATTGAAGTCGGTGGGAAAAACGCTGCTCCGCGCCGGTGTGGGCGTAGCTAAAGATGTGCTGGCGGGTCGGACTTTAAAGAGCAGCGTGAAAGACCGAGGCGCAGGCGCTCTGAAGAGACTGGCGAGTACGGCGTTCTCGGGAGGAAAGACGCCTGTCGCGTCTAAGAAAGGGTCGAAACGTTGTCGTGGGCATTCCCCTCAGACGGGCGGTGGCTCTTGCAAGAGACGTAGAGGGGATGTATTCGACCGGTAAGCGCCTAGGCGTTCAGGTATAAATAAAAAGACTGGAGGCGGTCGGCGTCAGTCTGTCGGCCGCGTGAAGAGAGAACACAATGGCTTACGTACACGAGAGCAGTAACGAGTGCGCGCTCTCTGAGCTCGACCTGCACACCGTAGCGCCGACTCAGACTACTATCTTAAAGTCGTCTTTCCTGGGGATAGAAACAAAAAACTCTTTAGAGGATGGAGGTAACATAAATTTCACCATCAACAAGTCGCAAGAGTACACAGACCTCAACGAGAATTACCTTCATCTGGAATGTCAAGTGCTGAAAGCGAACGGAACGGCGATCGATGACACCGACGCAGTAGCTCCGGTGAACAACTTGGCTCACTCGCTCTTCAAAGACGTGCAAGTCTCCATCGGCGGTTTCAAAGTGTCTGGCAACACCGAGACCTACCCTTACCGAGCTTACTTGGAAGGGTTACTCAACTACAACAAAGACGTGAAGGACGGCGTCATGAGCGCCCAGGGGTGGCATGAAGATACGCCCGGTCAGTTTGACACGTTGACTGACGCGAATGCGGGGTACAAAGCGCGCAAGAAGCTAATCTCCAACAAGCGCTTTTCGCTGATGGCGCGACTGCACTTTGACCTGGCTCATCAACCGAAGCTCATCGTTGGAGAGACGGAAATCAATCTCACTCTGAAACAGGCGGCGCCCTCTTTCTATCTGATGTGCGCCGCTGACGCAGGCTACAGCTTGAAGATCTACAAAGCAAAGCTCTACGTGCGACGCGTGTTGGTGGCGGACGCTGTAGCGGAAACGCACGAGAGAGCGGTGATAGAACACGGACCCTTCGACTACCCGGTGAACAGAGTGGAAGTGACGACGTACGCCATCCCTCAAGGTAACAGAGATCACAGCTACACGCACTCCAACACAGGCCAGCTTCCCAAGTCGATGATGATTTGCTTCCTGGACCACGACGCCTTCAACGGTAGCTTCACCAAGAACCCGTTCGAGATGAAGCATTACGACATCAGCTCGCTTCAAGTGATAGTGAACGATCAGAAAGTGCCGAACGACGCGTATGTGCCCGACTTTAAGACCAAAGCGGCCGTGAGAGAGTACTTGGCGCTACACACGGAAACGGGGATGTACGAAGGCGCGCGCTCCTGCGGTATTTCATACGATCAATTCCTGAACGGTTACACGGTGTTCCCCCTCGACTTAACCCCAGACAGATCGCACGACGGGTGTCGCGTGAACCTTATAAGAGCGGGTCAGCTGAGGGTGGAAGTCAGTTTCCGCTCGGCGCTAGTAGCGACAACAACCGTGCTGCTCTACTTGGTGTACGACAACGTCGTCGAGCTGACCCGAGATCGACACCCCATCACCGACTACCACATGAACTGAAGACAAGACCGCGGTACTTGGCGTATCGTATGAACACGCTTGAAATAAGCAGAGTGTTGCAGGAAAACGTTCACACAAAACATCGTTTCCTGGGCGTTTTCTCTTGTGACACTATTCCGAAGCACCCTATCAAAGACACTTGTTTCGTGAGCAACACAGATCCGCAACATTTACCAGGTCAGCATTGGGTGGCGTTTTACGTGTCGAGCACGGGTGAAGTGTACTACTTTGATTCTTTCGGCTTACCGCCGCTGAGTGCGGAGTTCTTGTCCTTCGTGGAACGCTCTGCTCCGTTCAAGTGGCAAAGAAACCGCATTCAACTACAAGACACTTCTGCTGTCACCTGTGGACCTCATTGCGTTCATTTCCTAATTGAAGCATGTCGAACAAGAAACCCCAAGAAGTGCGTCATGCGCATGAGCAGAATCCCAAAGCTGAGCGACCGGGTCGTGAGTCAGAAGCTATCGATGATGCTGTTGTGACGGGTTGTTGCGATGGCGGCCGTTTCATGGAAGCAAAGATTCTCTGCCTTGCCGAAATGGTGTTGGATTTATCCAAAGTCGTGCAATGTCTATTGGAGAGAACTCGTCCGGGGTGTGGTGGTGCGAGTGACGGCGGCGTGAGACTTTGCGGCCTGTTGAGTTGCTGCAAATCGAAGAAGCAAGCTAAAAAAGCATAAACTTGTGTGTTTTTTCTGATTGAAATGAAAATAAAGAATAAAATGAAAAGAAAAGAAATTATCTTGTTGTGTTCTTATTTCTATAATACAAGCTACATAACTTTTTTTTTTTTTTTTTTTCGTTTGTTTGTTTACAAACAGTCACGTGTCACGTGGTGTTGTTTACAAACAAGAGAGCCACGTGGTGTTGTTTACAAACAAACCCTAAGTAGGTCACGTTACCCTAGTTACCAGAATGCCGGCTTCTGATTGGCTGAGCCGAAGTAGGTCACGTGACGTAATTAGGTCACGTTACCATGGTTACCAGAATGCCGGCCTCTGATTGGCTGAGAGCTTCTAAGTAGGTCAGTAGGTCACCCAGAATGCTGGCTTCTGATTGGCTGAGAGCCCTAAGTAGGTCACGTTACCATGGCAACGGGTCACGTGACCAAATGGAGGCCTCTGATTGGCTGCATATCGATTGAGTAATAAACAGTACTTAACTATAGTCCCGTTCCGATACATACTATACTACTCCATCTGAACTATGACAAAACATGTGCGTTTGACAACCCTGCCAATTGTACAACCCTTGTAGGTTGAACAAATCTAGTGTTGTCCTATGTGATGGGAACCTGATAGGGTGTCAGCTCCTAGACTTGTAGCAAACATTCATACATCGTCGGGTCTGCAGGAATGATTAGGGTATTGTGGGTACACGTGATCAATATATTATGTGGGTTAGGCATTCCAGTCATGCTTTTACTGGTAATTAGTATGTATTGCTTAAAGGCAATTACTCCGGTTATTGCACAAAATATTTTCCTCAGGGACAGTAATATTGGATACAGCTATATATTGAAAAGCCAATACTCCTCTGGGTATCATTGGTATGCAGGCGTGCTAGTTTAAAAACTGGGTAGCTGGGCCATGACCCATTTGATCTGCTCTAGTAGAGCTGGATGAAGGATCCCATGGTTCTTTATCAGAGCCAGGGTTAGCAGCCAGGGGCGGTGCTGTCACTCTCTCTCTTAGAAAGCATTCAGCAGAATTTGAAAAGCGCCTTTGAGGAGCTGTTTCTTTTCAGGTTACACGGAACTTTTCAAAGTAGCACTTTTAGCAGGGCGTAGTACTTCAGCATTAAATATAAGCGTTCATGGGTAGAGATAGTACAAGGGCCATCCTTAACCACCACTGTGTTCATTTGTGTCAATATAATTAAAGCATATTCTATCAAATGCATTTGAAAAATTAAGCCATCAGAAGCCTATGGCTTTTTAATGATGTCAGTAAGATTGAACTTTTCAGCAATTCCGATAATATAGAAGGTAATAGTGGCCTCTGTTACCCAGGTTCCTGCTATTAATCAATAACAGTACTAGTGGGAGTAAGAATCAGGAGCAGGAGCATTCATTTGCTATATATTTATATACATAGTAAAGACAAAATAATAGTAGTTACACCAGTAAAAGCAGCCTTTGTCAAGATAACACCTACTCTGTATGCCATGCTAGTGAGAAAAGCTTCACAGGGGACCACTGGCTAGCAAATGGTGATGGTAAACCACACCTTTTAGCATTCAGATGAGCCTCTTCAGACCTTGAAGGCTATGGTATGTCACCTAAAACAACAGCCTCCAGGTATGCCACCTAAAACAAAACCTAGTACTATGAATTGCCTAAATAATGATCATTTAGGTAATTACTATATAGAAGTCGTAGACTGCAGTGTAACTGTTTGGAGAAGAAAGGATTTGGTCATCAGACCTGGAGGCTGTTTGACATCGAATGCTTTGTATATCTCCCCACTTAGATTGAATGATATATCCTTAACAACCACTCTATAGCCTAAAGACGAGGGAAACATTAAATTGTTGACATTGTGCGATACATCATATGGTGCTTTTGAAACCGTATATGTCACCCGTTTTATTGCCGTGGACCTAAAACCAATCCCAGTGTTGTAGATGTTTTGATACAAGGACACGCTCTGTGTATGTCTGCATTTTCTGGTCAAAGAAGTGTTGTTTTAAGTTCAAAGGGATTCCAAATTAGTGACATTCAACCTCTGAGCCCTCCTGTAATACTACAGCTTCCCTTGACCTCTTGATCCACTCCGAATCTTAAAATAAATAAACACTTGCCCACAGCCTAGGACGTCTCTAATTACCAATCGTCATGAGACTCAAAAGTCCCTGGCCATTGTCGGTGCAGGAACTATTCCCTGGCACTCATCTTTTTTATAGTTATGCCAGACTGGCTTAAGGGTCATAAATGGGTGAAATACTCTTGGTTACTCACTTTTAAGAGATGTTTAAATTCATTTCGCTCCTCAAGATGTATATTCAGAATTATGTCTCATAAAGGTAATTGAAAACTGGAACCTTTTCAAATTGAATATGAGATTTCAATTCAAACACAAATTAAATCTAAGATCAACTCATGAGATACTAGTTATTACTTTGGCATAATTATTACTCATGAATACATTTACTGAGGAAAGAATACAGTGACCCCGCTAGAGCTTTGTCAAGTGCCAGGTCATTTGTCCTACTTGGTAATGTGGTGCTCTGAAGCTATTGATCTGATGGAAAACTCAGAGGGCAATTTAACTTAGCTCGCATGAGTAGCCCCAGTGAAATGGGGCTTAGTCCCAGGCACATTACTTCAAGGAAAAAGAAATGAGGACAAATATTAAACTCACTAACAGAAGCTCAATCCAAAATGTAGGAAAATAGTTCTTTAAATGTAGTTATCCTGCAGACAATGTTTCTTGAAATAACTTTTATACAACAATCTGCACTGAGAGATACTTAGGGAAATTACACTAACTTATTTCATACACAAAGACAAACATGAACACTCACTGTTGTTTTGTTAAAGAAACTGTCCCAGTATGATAATGAATATGGGATCACAATATATGTAAGCCTGTGCAGGAAATCAAAAATCATAAGGAAGCATTTATGCACACATCACTTGACATCTAATTGGGGTGTTCACATATGTCTTGCAGGTATACCAACCAGAGTTAAATTCATCAGCTCATATTTTGGAATTGACTGTAATCGTTGGAGATTCCAAGATATTATTGTACTGTATCTATCAGAAAATATGTCATAGAAAATCCCCATACATATAGTATCATCACCGAATCCATACCTGAGCCGGTAATAACAGTCTACCGAAGTGTTGTTTTAAAGTTGTGGATCAAATAGATTTGAATATTAAAACTGTCACAGCACATATAATTTTTATCTACCTGAAATAACTAGATGTGATGCGTTTTCAAAAATATAATCTTAGTGAAAATTCAGTTTATTAGGTCTCTGTACTGACTATGTTTACTTTACTGTAATTGAAGGATTAATGCAAAGAATTATCAGAAGACTGATTCCAAGTTAATAATATAGAACAGGAGACCATCGTATTTGGGTTAGGTGCTTTGTCTGACAATAGAAGCAATGACTTGCAGCAAAGGACTAGGCATGATGATAAATAACGTGTCTGAATCCCTCAGTCCACTGCCATCATCATGACTGATGAAATACATTGGACTAGAATGGTATATAGGCATATGCTAGTTCTAATTGTTAAAACTACATTTTATTATGCTTCCAGACAAGTACGAAACCAAGCACAGCTCTGATTGTTGATACAATAGAGGCAGACTCCTTGAAATCACATAAGAGGACATATGTCATTAGCTAATATTATACTCTATTATGTCACTTATTTGAAGATGTCACTATTCAAAGACCTTCAACAAAGCACTTCTGAATATAGAAAGCAAAGGAGAATATATGTTACATATGGTATATTTTAGAATGTATTTGTTATATACTTCACTATAGTGATGAGCTCATTTATGTCCTATGGATCTGGAGCTGCTGATAAAGGACACAAAGTAAAATAGCAGGTCGCTCCAACAATGAACAGTGGAAGCCTTAGCAATACATAGACATAGTATGGCTTTCTGGCAATACCTTTGGGATATCCTATCGATGACATTATCTGTGTCAGTATATATATACAAGGGTAATCCACATTTAGAGACCTTCTGTATTACATATCTAATAATATGATCTATCTGTATCTATACAATGATTATTTTGAAAAGAAATATAAGAGATTATATAGGCGCAGTACAGGAAACAGTAATTGTTACTTTTTCATCTAAATGGAAAACATCCACAAACATACTTTAACATCAAGTATAAATATAAAAGCAAACAGCACACAAGCCTTGAGACCAAATAGAAGACATGGGCCACTAAAATATATGTAGACACAGTAATCTCTCCAAAAGAGCTTTGGCCTAAGCCGTGTCACGACACACATATACAGTGGGTGAGGCCTAGATGCTGACAGACTTTAGGAGCAGCTCCCACCCCTCAGGGTAGGAGATCTCTTGCCACTTCAGATACCTAAGGCCTGGTTTGATATGGCTATTATAGGTGTTGTAGAGCTTCAGTAACTGCTCTCTGTGATCCTCTGAAATGATATAGGAGGTTTGTTTCTCCAATATTAATGTTGATCTACTCCCTAGTAGTAAACACAGTTTGGCCCCGGATGGGTCCAGACCATGTTTGTGGGTGTGGCCCTGAGTAGGCAAACTGACGGGCGACGGTTTGTTCATGGCACTGGGCTTTGACCAAGTTAGGCATAGAGTTGTTTTTGGATGGGCTGCCCACTTTGGGCTCAGATCAGCTTTTGGATGGGCAGCCCAATTTGATGGCACAGTGCCACCTGGGATAATTATGGGCTGTTAGAATTTATTACTGTATATTTTCTTTTGATAACATATAACATAATTATCTTAGGTCCTGCTACTTAACCCATACAAGGCATAGTCATATTACTCCAATCCAACTATGTAAGTATCAAGCAGTCCTATCATCACCATAATATATATGCAGCTTAGACACTGATTGGGTACACAAGGGCCTTCAAATTCATAGTTCATACCTACACGAAGCATGAGTTCAGTGTTAAGCCAACTGTAATGCCACAGAAATGGTGTCTACGGGGGGATAGCTCCTTAGAGAACCTCCTTTTCATCATTCAAATGTGTCTAGCTTATTTCCAAACTGTGAAAACATCTGTTAATTGTTTCTTATTCTACCACTTTAACCTTTTCTTGTATTATTATATAATGTCAAATTCATCTGGCTTTGTTGTGTTAATGATCAAAACTACTAGACCAGTTTGCCGTGTCCAAACCCAACCTGAGCCCACATCTGGCAGCCAGCTTTAACCCTTTAAGGGCTGTTCCGTACTGAAAAATTGCTTGCAATTACCGGGGCATTGCAGATGAATATGTATACTAAAACCGGCACTACACTACAGATAGTGCCCTGGTACTGCAGTATCGGTTTTTGGGTACTAGAAGACAGTACTGCATATATGCAGTATCGGTTTTACAGTGATACTGCATATATGCAGTACCAGCAGGGAAAGGCTTAAAACTGATCTGAGCCCAAAGTGGAGAGCCTGATTGGGGCCACACTTCAGCCCAGCCATCTGCCCAACATGAAACCAAAACAGGCAGCCCACTTTGAAACTATTCTGAGCCCAATTCAGACAGCCGACTTTGAAACCGATCTGAGTCCAATCCAAGGTATAACCGAATTGGCCTCATGCGGGCTTGCTACCAGGGCTAGTAGCTTTGTAATATTTATGCTACATGTATAGATACTTGGGATATCAGCCTTATTTTAATGTATAATACAATTATAGTGTTAGCAGATCTTCCAATAAGCAGCACATTTCCTTTTGTTTATAATGTATAATCACACAGATCATGAATGTCTGGAGGCTTGTAAGAAAGATACTGTATCCAACAGATAATATTATAGCCATCATCTGTCTGCGTTCCTAATATAAATTGGATCAGATGTTCCCTATAATTTTACGTGACCTAGACTGAAAATATGACGCTAATTGGTCCAAATATTAATTTAGGTGTTTTTTGGTGTATCCTTTTTTTCTTCTTTTTTTTTTTTGGGGGGGGGGGGGGGGGAGGGGGTTATTCTCAAAGCAAACTGTCTTGGCTTTACTCAAGCATGTTCGACAGACTGCTGGCACTGTTTACTTCACACATAGATGGAGTGAATGTGGGTTAATTTCGCCATCTGCTTGGTAATAGAGAAGTGGCCACTCCAGCAGCAGTCAGGTGTCAAGATAAGGAAAGCTGTCAACACTGTCAACACTCAGGCCTGACAGGATTCTGTAGTCTTCCTGTCATTTGGAGAGTCTATCCTGTATTGACTGCCTGGCAGGAATAGGCGTAGTCCTGAAATCTAAGGAGGGGTATTGACAATAATACTATCCCATGCATCGCTATGCTTATCTAATCATCCTATAATATTATCAAGTATTGTCCTAGAGTATTGAACAAATTGTGAATTCATGAAGGATTATCCAAGAGGAACCAAAGACATAAGAGATCATCAGATTAAATTTATTTCTGACTTAAAATCCTCCATTGAAACTGATAAACCCTTTAACAAGGTCAGTGCTGTAATTTTGAGATCCACTGTATTTCCCAGAAATTAAGGCCATATCAAATTATAGATGGAATTAGACCACAAATCTCCAAAACAATTTACTTTTTTTCTGTAATATTGTGGATGTAACATTGTTATTTTCCTTGTAACATTTTGATCTCATAGAAGTTTGGAACAACATACAAAAGCAGTACAATATATAACTAAGTCAATAAAAAGGTATGGAGAAACAAATCATTTGATGGGACTAAAAACTGAGTGTCTACAGCTGTCAGGAATGATGCTGCTTAGAACTGAGCATCTATTAGCTTCATCTTGAAGCAGGAGGAAGCTGGACAGCTTTGTGGGTGTTGAAGTAGTTATTTCTGACAACAGGGGCGGGAACACGATTTGGACCCCTTGACAGGGGGGACCAAAAAAGATTTGGAACTCTTTTGTTGTGAACCCTTTTTTAGCAAAAAACTAACAAAACATTACCATAGCTTAAAGGCGTTGGCTACTATCAATTTCAAAACTTTTTTGGGGGTAGGAAAAGTTTGGAGGGCCTGTTGTTCGAAAAATGACCTAAAAGTAACTATCATTATCAGTGTGAATGGTTATGTAACTCCGGCACAGGATTTTAAAAATACAATTTTGTTCTTTAGACTTGTTGTCTGCTAGTCATGACTATGGAGAATAGGCTAATTAGAGGTGAGTTTGTCAAAAATCAGATCAAGTATCACCTATTTTCTCTGACTGACACAAAAGTATTGATTGAAAGTGCAATGAAGCCATAACAGTTCACATTTGCTCAGACGTTGGATTATACCGGCCTGGTTTGCTCACCGCGCAAGGGGCTGATATTAATGCTGACTGGACATTGTTATAGCTATATCACAAACAGGGCTTAAGTGAGCAGAGGACAGAAGAGACCAGCCACCACCAGCATAGTCAACTACCAGCCAAGGCAGCCACAGCCAGAGACACCCATTTGCAGTGCAAACCACCAACACAGCCAGCTATTTATGCCCAGGCACCACAAGCAAATACCATTATGTAGCGCTACCAGCAACTAATTTGGTTAATTTCGATCTAAATCAGAATTATGTAATCCTCTTTAGTGGGTAATCACTGTGAATGGTGAATATAGTAATACTATGTTACAATAGTTGCAGCTAACTTCTATTGGTACAACACACACACACGTGTTAACACCCACTGAAATACCCTCAATAACAACTTTAGTTTATAATAAGGAAACCCCAGTAGGATTGGGCTTCCACATTACCTTTATAATTGATTCTTAACATTGTCAAAGACACCACTTGCCATCTGAAATATGACCATAACATGTGCCTTTAATAACCCTAGACCTGCAAATTGTGCAGCCTTTGTAGGTTTAATAACTCCAGTGTTGTCATATGGGATGGGATCCTGGTAAGTTGTCACCTCCCAGACTTGGAGCAGACATTCACACACCATCGGGTCTGCATGCATGGGTAAGGTGTTGCGTCTTACATGTGATTAATATATAAGCCTATAATATTATGAGTGATGCAGTCCAGCCATGCTTGAATCTTTACTGGTGATTCGTAATCACTACTCTTCTAACAAAGAAATATTATTTTACGTCAAACTAACATTTAAAACTTTATGTAACGTTATACCACAGTAAGGAGCATTAGAGAAATGTTATATGTTGTTATATATAATGTTATAAAATGTAATAATAACGTGTTTTTTACTGAGTGGTCTATTTACAATTACTGTGGTTACTGCACAAAATATTTGCCTCACGTACAGTAATATTGGATACAACTATATTGGAAAGCCAATATCACCCTGGGTTTATTCACATGCAGGCATGCTAGTTTAGAGTACTAGGTAGCTGAGCATGATGCTACAGTAGAGGGGGATGGAGGATGTCATGGTCCTCTATCAGAATCATGGCCTGCAGCCAGGGGCGCTGCTCTCTCCCTCTGAAAAACCATTCAGCTGAATTTGAAAAGCACCTTGGACCAAGGGAGAGCAGTGCTGAAATTAATATTCAGGGTCTGGGTATCCTGAATAGAAAAAGCTCTTCAGAGTATCCCTTTTACCAAGGCGTGGCACTATTGCATAAATTTAAGCTTATACATGTGCGGGGATAGAATAAGGGACATCCGTAAACCACAGCTATGTATTCGTGTCAAATACATTTTATTTTATCTTATTTTATTTGTTAAACTGGTACAGACAGTATCTTAGGTAACCAGATAGGCCGACCAGGTATAATAAGGCCCAGTGGTGGTTAAAACTACATAGTTAACTGAGAAATGCATGCTGCAATTGCCTTTTGAGGATCATACCTATAGAGGGTTTCTTGAAATAACAACTACACAGATAAGATAACATTAGGGTGTGAAATGACATGACATGATATTATTCAAAACATATGTAGATATAGAAAATAGTTATGAATATCTGGAGTATAGAATTGCCTATGCTACAATGCAGGTATGCGGCCTGTCATAACTAAATTTGACCTTCATCTAAACTTTATTTTCAATCTAGCTTGTTTGTCTACATTTAAAGCATGCTATATGAAATGCATTAGAAACATAAAGCCATCAGAAGCTAGATATGGCTTTGTAATGATCTCAGAAAGATGAGACTTTTCAGCAATGCCAATAATACAGAAGGTAATAGTCGCCTTTGTAAGCAAAATTCCTATGATTCATACGCCCTATAGTTACGACGAGATAAGAGTAGTTACACCAGTAAAAGCAGCCATTGCCAAGATAAAACCTACTCTATATGCCAATCTGGTGAGAAAAGCTACCCAGGGAACCACTGATTAGCAAATGGTGATGGTACCACACCTTATAGCATTCAGATGAGCTTCTCCAGACCCTTGTCACCAAGGTATGTCACCTAAAACAACACCCAGTACTATGAATTTCCTAAATGATGGTCATTTAGGTAATTCTATGTTGGAGTCATAATGTAACAATAACAGGCATTCTTAAAACATTTTCAGCACCCATAAGACATTTGTCTGCATTTATTTAACATTTACAGGGGGCCCACGAATCTTTGCCATTCAATGTGAAACAGTATCCTTGGTGTTTCACCTAGAATCATAATTAATGCACTCAAGGTGTCAGTGATGCACCTCTGATTAAAATTGGTTCATTATAAAAATCTCATAAGGAAAGAATTACTTCTGTAGAGTTTAGTATTTTACGGTCGCAGAATAAACAACTCGGAAGGTTCTTTATACGTTCTGGATGCAAAGAGAGAGAGTTCTATTCACGTTTCCTACTACAGTAATCTAAGTTCGGTTCTTGTTCGGGACGAGACCTGATGAGGTCTGTCTACCACTCAGCCTTCCGGCCTTATATATCCCACCCTACCCGATCGCAGCGCCCCCTTACCAACACTCGCGCCCTCTGTATACGGGTCACGAACCATTATCTTCCGGTGGCTTATGTAACTGCGATCCGAGTGGGATTCGAGTCCCCTACATAACCCCCCCTAGACAAAACATACACTTTTCTTTTAAAACGGATACCTTCCAGGTATACACAAATATATAAAAAATGAAGTTATGTCTACAATACACATAGGGGTATGCAAAGCATACGACTCGAATAACACTATACACACATTATGTACATTAAACACGGCACAAGTTTTACCAATACGAACGGCTTAACACGCTTCATATTAACTTAGTAACACTCATGCTTCTACGTGGGGATATATATACATATGAATCATACCGAAAAAATATATTATTACAGCTCTACTCTTTATCCAGAATAACAGTTTATACAATATATACACTGCTCCCTGATCAATGTAGTAGTATTGATCAGGCACGCTTGTCAAAAAAATTGACAGCGGGTCCGTGGCGCTCTCCTCTTCAACAGCTTCCCTGATCATTGTTGGTTTTGATCAGGCACACCAAATAAGAAAGAATCTTATGGTGGGTGTAAAGGTGCTCTCCACTTCTTTCTTCTAGTTTTCGGGTCCGCATCATATCAATTGTATCATCTCTCATACACAGTCGTAGCTCCCCGTCCCCTGATCTTTGATGGAATTGATGGATCAGGCACGCGTTCAGACTTGCGTCCGTCAGCGGGTGTACAGGTGCTCTCCCCTTCTCAGCTGTCCTGAACCAACTAGTGATTTTTAGCTCAGGCACGCATCCAGACTCGCGTCTGTTAGCGGGTGTAAAGGTGCTCTCCTCTTCTTTTCCTGTTCGTCCTATTCGATTCTACTACCCCTAACATTCCGATTCAGCCCCAGTACGGTTCCTAACAACCTAACCTTCTAAGGCGTCCTTCTCCTCCAGGAGTTTCAGCGCGGAGGGTCGGGTCCCATCCCATTCGTCCAGAAACACTCCGAAACATTCGAGGAACTTAACGTTCATTGCCTCATTATTGGCATCGAGCTCAGATAGTTTCTTCCGCAGAAGGGCAGTGCTGGAAGTAACGGTTTTACGGTCCTGCTCCAACCTAGCCTTTTCTTCGTTCAACATCTTTTCTTTGTCAATATAGACCTTCTCTAATTCAGCCCGAGCCTCCTCCAGTGCTTTGTCATTCTCTTCTTTATAACGGTCCTTATGTGTTTTCTGAATGGCTACAACCGAATCAGCAAAAAGGTTAAGGACCCCGGCGTTGAAACGGATCGCTAACTCCTTCTGTGATTCCTGAAATTCATCTACTAATTTCTGCGCCCCTTCACATTCTACCTTCTCAGCCGCCTCAAAATAGTGTACCACCGGTTTTGTAGACATCCGGAGCCGGTTATCGGGGACAGTGGTCATCGGAGTTGCTGGTGGTTTTAGCAAACTCTGCGATGGCTGTAGTTCCGGGTAGTCCGTTGTCTCATCAGACGGAACCGACGGTTGTCTCCATACTGACGGATCAGCCGGACTCGGAGTGGGCTTAGACGGAGCGGGTGGGGTAGGTTTGATCGGGCCACGGTTCAAAGGTGACTGATACACAGTTGTCGCGGATCTGTTCTGGGGCACTCGGAAGGTTGATGGTGATTCGTCCTGGCCCCGCTTTGCATCGCCTCGTGCTGGACTTTGGCTTGCCTGACGTTTGGTGTCAGTTCGATTCCTAGGTGGATCCCCCCGATACTCGGCTACCCGGTTCCACATTTCCTGGGGCATATCAAACTTCCCCCGATCCAGTAATAATGCGGCTCGGGCACTCAATTTACCATTACGGGCGTCGGATACCTCACAGTAGGATTCAGTCATGGTCGATATCCCCTGAAAATCTTCCCTGCCCATTCGGTCGTATTTCTCTCGCCACAATCGGTGCAAATTGTTAACTCGGGCCACGGCAGCACTCATACCCGGAGTATGACAGTTCTTATAATGGCGAACCATATTCGCCCTCCGAGTCGTCACGCAGCCATCACATCTCTGATTTTCTCGGGTCGCCTCCGTCTTCTGACATTCATACACCACCGAGTGGTGCATATGCCGTTCAGTTAGGTGCCGGAGGAACCGACGGGCCGTTGTGAAGTGTTTCGGTCTCGGGTTCTTTAAGCACAAGGCAAACGGACAGATGGTTTCTCGGTTCACCAGATACCACTCCTTGTAGGCCCATCGGATTTTCCAGCGATGATCCCTACTGTAGTACGCATCCGAGTGATGCCGGATCTGGTCGAACCACCATTCGTAGTGGTCAGACGGTAGGGGATCTTTGACAGTCGGTCGGAGCCAATCTTCATCATCCGATTCACTTTCCATGTTATAAGCGGTGGGGCAACCATATTTGGACGGTCCTTTGGCGCACTCCTCGAACGAGGCGGGTATGAACAGACGGAACTCGGTGTTTGCATTCTTGTACACCTCTTGGAGTCGCTCAAATTCCTCCTCAGTCATGGAAGACCCCTTATTCGGTTTCGTGACTTCTTCCTCCGGTTCATCCCCCACCTCCTCCTGTTCAGCTTACCCCTCACTCATATTTACATCCGCACCCGATCCGACGTTATCTTTCAACTTCGTTTTCTCTATTATAGCCCCTACCCCTGCACTTGCAGCAGCCTGCATTGCTTTCATTTGTCCGGGCGTCGGTTCTTTCTGCTTCAATCCCTCAGTCACCTTCTCTACTGTCTTCGGGTTGACTGTTAGGTCGACTATTCTCGGTTTCGGGTTCTTACACTTCCCCCCTTTCTTAGCAGCTCGTTTCTCCTTCGGACTGAGAACTTTCTCAAAGTCGGACGAATCCGTGGTCCGTCTGACTTTCCTGACTCTCCTCACTCTTTTCCTTCTTTACTTTCGATTTCCGGAGCACCACCTTCCCTTTCTCTACCGCGTCTTTTCTTAACTTTTCTGCTATCCTTTCCTTCTCTTCCTCTTCGGACGGGTCTCGATTCAGTTTCGGACCATATCCCTTGTTTTTCTTCCCTTCCCGGATCAACGCACTTATGATCTCGTCTCTGCAAGACGGATCATCATCACTCTCTTCCAATCGATCATAAAACACATCGATGTCGATACTGAATAATTTAGTCTTTCTTTTCCGGTTCGCTAGCTTCTCCCATGCCTCCATGGTTCGAGGCAAGATGTTCTTTTCCGGTTCTCTAAAATATATATCCGCCTGGATGTCGAGTCCTGTGATACCGATTCGAGTCGTTCCCGGAACGCTGACTGGAATTACCGGTAGTCGCTTGGCTCGGTACATCACTTCGCAGTCAAATACAGCCTTGCGAAAACCTTCGTGCACGTTCAGTCCCTTCTGCATCTCGGGAAAGAATAGCAGCCAGTTCGAGGGCAACGATCCATATACATCCGCCCCCAATATTGCGATCAGACAGTCTCTTAATTCAATCGGAAGAGTTCTAGGTACTCCTCCTTCCGGGACTACGATCAATTTATCCGCCAGAAATAGCTCCCGGCCATCATAACGGCTCACGAACCCCTTTTGGTCGGGTTCGGTATGTTTGGTGGTAACAAGCTTAAATACAGACCGGCCTTTCTCGTCATACTCCTCCGTTTCTTCCTCCATGCTTACGTTGCCTAATGCAGCGTCTTCGACTCCAGTGACGGGTGAGAGCGGTTCATCCATAACATCAGTCATATCGATACTATCGTCTACGGTGTGGCAAGAACTCGCCATGTTTCGGTCTCTTTCTCGGGGTACGGTTCAATAAATTTCAGATTCCTGGTCTTCACCGGGTGCCTGTGTTCACAAGCAACCCGGGTCTCCCACTAACCTTGATTTACAACTCTATTTCGCTTTGAAAACAACTTCTCCTCGTGCGCTCGCTGTTGACCTTTGGTCCACCAAAAATCAATATGGCGGTTCTTTCACCCGGAATGACCTTCCGCGCATGCGCGTTACCCCATGAGATCCCGCTCGGGGCGTGACCTCCTGACCTCGTTCCAGATGTAAACAAAAGGGTTTTCGCGCCATTCATTACGGTACTAATTGCTGTCTATCGGAGTCTTTCATTGGTTCGGAGTGAGCTCATCAGGAGTCTAAGTAGATGTATTTACAGGTAGCATATGCTCAACCCGCCGGATTATCCGTCCACCACCCTCAGGAACACTCTAATCCGGTTGATTAATCCCCTCCTCCAGTGCCTGGGTATCGTTCCAACACATAGGACAGATGTACCCGGTCTGCTCCACCGGATAATCATATGACATAACATAAAACTGGATTACATTCGTTGTGATTCAGGCTAGGTAATTGCAGTCCCTGGGTTCAATCTAGGACTGCGTCTCACCCCTCCTGGGTGAGGTTTTAGGTACCTGGTGACGACAGGGGCCTTTTCGGACGGTAAGCGGGCCACACTCAACGTCTTCCCCCTGCGCTTCCCTTCGCCTGCCGAGACTTTGGATTTCTTACTCACCGATCGTGTTGGTGAGTTCTCGTCCTGCACCTTCCGTTTCTTCGGGCGTCCCACCCCACGTTTTACAGCCATATTCTTAATTTCTTTCTTCATCTGATTTAATTCATCCGTCCCCATTTTGAACATTTCCGCGGAGTACTCCCTTCCTTTCCACGGTTTCAGCCGATCAACGTTGGACTTCTGATTCCTACCATGCGTATCCCTCATTAGCACAGTATTGTCACTAATCCGCTGTGTGATCCGCCAAGGTCCATCCCAATTGTCACTTAATTTAATCCCTACTAACGGTTCATGGTATCTTCCTACCAACTCTCCCACCTCGTATCTTCTACTCTTAAGATTCGTGTCATACCCGACCTTCTGCCATTTAGCATTCTTCTGTAACTCTTGTCTAACCAATTCATATGCATTTTTAAACTGTTCTTTCAGAGCCTCCACGAACATTATCTGACATGGTACCTCCGGGTTCATTCCTACTACCCCAAATACCAGGTCCGCGGGCATGATCAGATCCTCCCCGAACACTAGTAAGTTAGGGGAACAGTTAGTGCTAGCATGTACGGTGCTGTTATAGGCATGACACACAAAGTCACATTGTTCATCCCAGTCATCCATTCTCTGATTTACTAGTCCCTTTAATACTTGTATAAGGGTTCGATTAAACCTTTCTACCTGTCCGTCACTCTGCGGCCGGTATGGATTAGTGCGAGTCTTACAAATCGCTAACTGATTAGTGGTACACCCAGATACAGGATCCAACCTTTCACCAGCGCTCGAGCACATGTGGCAGCCTTATGGTCTTTCATCGGAAACACTCGTGTATACTTTGTGTAATAATCGGTCACCACCATCATACAAGTATTACCTTCGGGGGTCGTTACGAATCCGGTTATAATGTCTACAGCCACTCTCGCGAATCTTACCCCGAATAGTTCCTGGGTTAGAGGCATCTTACCCATTCCGCATCCCGTCTTACTAGTACAACACCTAGGGCAGGTTTCTATCCATCTCAATAGATCCGTACTCATCCCCGGCCAGTAATATTTCCTTCCTAATCGTTCTAAAGATCTCTTCTTCCCGAAATGTCCACTGGTCTGGTGCCCGTGGCAGAAGAACATTATATCCCTCCGCATGGCAGTTGGTATCACAATCTGCCGGATCCGGTTTCCTAACGCATTTATCTTCCAACGGTATAGGGTGTTCTGTACGATTTCAAGTTCCTCCCATTGTGCAATTAGTCTACGGATTTCCCTGTTTTCTATTGAAATTGCGGGTCTTGCCGGTCTTCCCCCTGCCTCTAACAACTGCTTCATTCGCTTACAATTCGGATCCTTCTCCTGAAATGCTCTAATCGATTCGTCTCCCCATTCTAATACACTGGGTTCCATATTCCTATACGGATGTCTCACCCCAGCCAAAATAGCATTGTGTGCCCCACAATCGGTACAATCGGTGTTCTGACACTTCCTAATAGGTATTCGGGACAAAGCATCAGCATTGACATGTTTCGCACCCTTCCTATGTTGTATCTGACTATGATCCAATCCAAATTCCGATAAATGGGCGAGCCATCGTCCGATCATTCCTTCTGCATCCTTGAAGTTCAACAGCCACCTCAATGACGAATGATCCGTTCTCAAAGTAAAGTCCGATCCCCACAAAAAGTGTTTGAACTTCTTAGTGTATACGACCACCGCCAGTAATTCTCTCTTGGTCGTGCAATAGTTCCGTTGCCCCTTATTCATCGTGTTACTTGCAAATGCTATGGGTACCTCTTCCCCATCCTGTACCTGAGAAAGGGCTGCCCCTATACATTCGTTACTGGCATCCGTGTCTAAAATGAAATGGCCATCCCGAGTCGGATATCTGAGTACCGGGGTCTCCTTAAAAAGGTTCTTTATCGCTCGAAAAGACTCCTCCTGCTCTAAACCCCACGGAAACACTTCCTTCCTTCTCCCCGGCGTCCAATGTGACAGACTTTGAATCGGATAACTCAGTTTCGAATATCCGGGCAAGAAATCCCGATAGTATGAACAAAAACCCAAGAACGAGCGCACCTCCTTCGGACTTCTAGGTGCCGACCATTCCATCACCGTTCGAATCTTCTCCGGATCTGCCTTTACTCCATCCGTCGAGATGATTCGTCCCAAATAGTTGATACTCTTATGAAACAAACTACATTTCTTCGGTTTCAATTTCAACCCATTCGATATAATCCGTTTCAATACAACCCTCAAGTTTTCCAGACAATCTTCGAACGATTTCCCGAATATTATGACATCATCCAAATATACCAAACATTTCTTCCATAATATGTCACTCAATAACGTCTCCATCATCGCCTCGAATGTGGCCGGGGCATTACATAACCCAAAAGGCATCACATTATATTGGTATAAACCAATATGGCTCGAAAACGCGGTCTTCTCCATATCCTCTTCTTTCATTCCCACCTGCCAGTATCCGGATTGTAGATCAATCGTACAAAACCATTTATTTCCTCCCAGGGAATCAATAGTCTCGTCTATCCGAGGGAGAGGATAAGAGTTCTTCTTGGTCAATCCATTCAACTTACGATAATCGATACAGAATCTGATGCTTCCATCTTTCTTGGTTACCATACATACCGGGCTACTCCAAGGGCTCGTACTTGGGACAATCACCCCTTCTTTCAACATCTTTCCGATTTCTTCCTCAGCCACAACTTTCTTGGCTAGAGGCAGTCGGCGGTATGGTATTTTGAAAGGTTCCGCATCCCCAGTCTTTATACAATGCAATACTTTATCAGTCCTCCCCAACGGTTCTCCTGGTTTCGCGAATGCGGTCGCACATTCCTCCAGTACGTTCCTTAATAAACCTCTCTGCTCGTCACTCTCCAACGCTGAATCTTTCAACAATTGATTCACTCCCTCTTCCAGTTCAGGTTTTTCACTTATACTGCATATGTCCATTTGACTACCGGTGACCGCCTCCGCGAGTACAACCTTGCCTATTACAGTGCCTTTATTTAGATATACAGTCTTCAAACCCGGATTGGTCACAGGAGTTACTGCCCATGAGGCATTTCCCACCAAAGAGTCTGCTGACTCCAATCCCTTCTCCTTCAACATTTCCATGTCCGGTTCGAATACTCCCGCTTGACCCCTAAAACATCGGATGGATGACATCAAGACATCACAGGCCGTTCTGGGCGGTATTTTTACGGTTTGTGCTACACACGCCATTCCACTAACATTCTTGGCTATACATTGGATTCGGTCTCTATACGGATGGTTCAACTTCAATTTGCCCGTAACCGGGTCCAATATAGCGCCATATAATGACGCGAAGTCCATTCCTAAGATTCCAACATCCTCTATCTCCGCCACCGTCGGTGAAAATACGTATTCCCTTCCTCCCAATACTACAATCATACAAGTCCTACCAAATGTCGGTATTTTGCTTCCGTCGGCCCCACATGCATTTACCCTCGTTGTGAGGTCCTCATCCATGTCGGACACCAAATCGAAGAACTTCTTGGAGATAACGGAGTGGCTAGCCCCACTATCTATCAAAAAATCTCCCAACCTGCCATTCACTGATACCGACACATACCATCTCTTCCCGTCCAATACAGACGGATTACTAGCGAATCTCTTGATATCAGTTTCCAACCCAAGATCGAATCCATGGTTCTTTAAATAATTCAGACACGGATGACCTCGGGGAAGGCGGATGCCACTTACTCTGGTCAACTCCTCTATCCACCCGTCCTCTGTACTAGTGTCCAGTTTCCCGGTTCTGCTCCCCACGGCAATTTCTTCACTAGTCCCCCCAGCCCCACACGATTCTGGCCCTTCTTCTTGACCCGTGCTGCTGGGCGAATGGTCGGTACCTAATTCAAATACATTCGCGTCGAAGGCATTTTGGCAACTTTCTACAGGGGTTATCTGTTTGCCGTTACTAATAACCCCCTCTAATTTCCCGATTCCTCCTCCTTACGTTCTCTCCATACGGGTTTCTCTGCAGTACAAGACGAGGCGAAATGCCCCATTTCTTGACATCTGAAACATTTAATAGTTGATCGGTCCGTTTTGGTTTTCGTTTAACCTCCATCATATCTTTCATCTGTTTCATCATGGCCTCCATGATCTTACCCATACTCGTTTCTTCCGGAGCATTACTGCTGCAGGATTCAACTTTGTTTTCTACGGGTTTCTCAACGGATCTGACGTGAGTATCTGTTGGAGTAGACCTTTTCTTCCATCGATTTTTGTTTTTCCCGTCCACCTTGACCCCAGCAATATGTTCGTCTTCCGAATCACTGGAGGAATCATCCCTGTCCTCCTCATGTACTGCATGTACCCGACTCTGCGGTACGAACCCTGCTAACAGGCGACGTTTCTTTTCAAACTGGTCCAATGAAACAAACAGATCAACCATGGAGTGCCTCGAACCCATTCCTTTTGTACTAATTTGGCATGTGCCGGATCCCTCAAGCCTTTAATGTAGTGCGTGAATAATTCGTCCAAAAAATATTCATCATCACGCCTCCAGTTTGGTCTAGCCTCCTGGAGCAATCGTTGCAGCTCGAGTCCATAAATTTTCGGAGATTCCTTCGGTTTCTGGGTACGAGATTGGAACTCCTGCCATGGGTCAGTTGCCACTAGGGTGCCGAATAGATAAGTCGCCGAATTGACCAGTTGATCGTATGTACCGGTGTCTCCATATATCAACCGCCACTCATCAACAGCAATCCGACCCGGGCCCCCGTTCAGCCATTTTATCAATGGTCCCAATGAAGCATTCTTATCCCACCCGTGATATTTGTTATCATCACAAAAGTCCTGATATCTCTCCTTCCAGTCCAGCCCATTAAATCTCTTCGTTTCTCGGATCGGTTTCCTCGCAGCATTGGCACTCCAAACCAGGCGATCCGACTGCCTCTGACTCCAGTCCATTATTTCCGCTGCCTCATCCCCCTTCCTGCTACAACAATCTACGCCCATGTGTTGGATACAAGGATCCGCGTCATAAATCGCTGCTGTGGCGGGGGACATTGAAGCCCGTCTCGTAAGTCTTCGTTTCTCTGCAACCGATCCAGCATTCCCGCCACCACCCGTCGTGCCTGTTGTACCCTGATTGGTACCATTACTGGTGGTGCCCGTATTGTTTCTTCCGGGATCCTGTGTCTGACTAGGGTTTGTGGTCTGGCCGGGGTTAAAACTGTGCGGGTCTATCGGTGCTGCACCTGGCATAGCGTACTGGTACGTGACGTTATATATCGGGGCTCCACTTGGCGGTTGCGGACCACTTATTGTGTCATCCGCAAACGGGTTCAACGATCCGTAGCTGTGGTTCACCCGGTCCTTCGGAACCTCCCGCGGCGTAATGTCCCTCGTGTCGGTATGACCAATGGTCACTCGTCTATTCGAGTCCTGGTCGGTCTGATATCGGCCTTCCTTTACATTTGACATGCCCTTATCACTAGTAAAAGGGTTGAAACCTTTCAGAATAGGCTTCGGAGTGGATTGGGCATCAACCTCCTGCTCCTTTCGTTCCTCCTCCAATGCCATCTGATAGGCCAGAAAAGAATTTGTAACCTCCTCTTTCCCTTTCTCAACTCCTCCAACTCCTCTTTCGCCAACCTTCGTTCCTCTGCAATTCTCTCTTTCTCTACTTCGTAATTTAAAAAAAATTGCAGCGCGTCCGCCTCCTTTTCCTTACGTTCCTTTATAATGGAATTCATTTTAACGGACTGTCGATTCACCTCAATTTCATACTGGTCTCTCAGACTCCTTGACTTCTTTGCCTCTTCTCTATCCTTCTCTAAAATGATTCGTTCCTGTTCCATTCGTTTTCGAATGGAATTCTCCTCCCCCTTCTGCATTGCAAGAAGTCTCTGTTGCTCAGCCAGTTGACTAGCGATGTAATTTTTGTCACGGGATAACTGTTCCGTTCCTTCCCTTAACCCCATCGTGATCCTTCTGTTCGATTCAATCTGATCATCCCTATCTTTCATCAATTGTACCAACTCGTCATTCATGGCACTATACTGTTGCTGCATGATGCGTTGATCGGCCCGTACTTTCTCCTGGTATATCCGGTCCTCCTCTAATCGTCTCTTCCGATCCCTATCTTCTGTCTTCTGACCTATGTCGAATATCCCAGGCGTAATCAAGCCTAACGAGTCCATCAATTCCCGTCTAGCGGTTCGTTTCTCAGTTGGGGTTTGCATTTTCGATGCACTGGCCCACACTCGATCTATATTCCTCAGACTGCAATCCAGTTCCCCATCCTCTAACGATTCCTCAATCCTCGATTCTCCCTCCCCCTCTTTTGGTCGGGCCTCCGCCACGATGACCTACTATCTCGACTGGTCACGGCACCAATGTAGAGTTTAGTATTTTACGGTCGCAGAATAAACAACTCGGAAGGTTCTTTATACGTTCTGGATGCAAAGAGAGAGAGTTTTATTCACGTTTCCTACTACAGTAATCTAAGTTCGGTTCTTGTTCGGGACGAGACCTGATGAGGTCTGTCTACCACTGAGCCTTCCGGCCTTATATATCCCACCCTACCCGATCGCAGCGCCCCCTTACCAACACTTGCGCCCTCTGTATACGGGTCACGAACCATTATCTTCCGGTGGCTTATGTAACTGCGATCCGAGTGGGATTCGAGTCCCCTACACTTCTATACCTTTAGCAACTACTCTATAGTCCAAAGACTTCAGCGATACAAGGCCCTATCTGACATATTGTGCTTTTAAATCACCTGTGTCGCCTCTTTGTTTTTGTCTTATGGACTTAAACAGACACCTAGCAGTACTGTAGATAGTAGTCTGATCTGGTAACAACAGTCTTACAGTCTACCAAAGTGTTGTTTTGAAGACCTGCACACACCAATGTACTTATAATGAAGAAGTAGCTTTTACCGCAAATCTGCTTCTTGGGCAGCATTTGATGCCACCTACTGGTTACGTGACCCTGTTGTGAAGGCCAGGACCAGTGTTAACCAATCTACACAGTATGCCAATATTAACATTCTACACAGCGCAATTAGTGAAATCTGTGTTGGCTACAAATTAAAGCCCCTATTCCATAGTTATGTAAGTTTCTGAAACACTGTTATATACAACCCAAATTAGCTGAATTATAAGTGTAACACCATAAACATGCATTCGTGGATCAAATGGATTTATCCAGGGATTTATTTGAATCATTTATATCTACCTGAAATAACTCTATTAGAATCTTGCTGATATAATTATATTGAACACAGCGGATTGGAGGTTTACCCAAATTGGGGAATAGTGCTCTTGAAAAGATCAATAATACTGTATTAGTACGTTTTTTAAAGATGGTGTGTCAGCTATAATTCGAGGAATTTTCACTCATGCCCATATTACTATTGTATAAAGTCTCCTATGAATATTCCCTAACTTTTGAAAGGATTGAAAGTCTCCAAATCTATGAAATGGGCACAGGCAGTGCAATCAATTTTACTGTAGGTCAACACTAAAACTCCCTATGTGTTTATACTGCATGGCTCCCTATTACTAGTATTAGCTTAGTTCCCGGTATGCTCACATAGAGGGGACACTGAGTCAGTGAGGTGAATAAGCAACATTGCTTTCTATCTCAAATCATGCATTTATAGACAAATATATTTAACATTGAGTACTGCATTTCAGCTAAAATAATAACAAAACCCTTGACATTAAAATTATATCCATTTTGAAGAAAAGGTTTGGGAGGTCTATTAGCTGATATACCATCGTTAAGCAGGGTCCAAAATTTCTAAGCCTTATAATTGGAGTCTGGACCATCGTAGGCTGTTCTCAGGAATAACATTGACTTTCACCAACTGCTCTCTGTGATCCTCTGAAATGGTATAAGAGGTGTGTTTTTCCAATTTTAATTGCTATTGATCTATTACTGTAGTAGCTTTCTAACATTTATGCTACATGCAAGTCAATCACTAATAGAGATAAGTTGGGACATCGCCCTTACTAATGTACCAGACAGTTGTAATGTTAACAGATCTTTAATAAACAGGACATTCCCTTTTGTTTAAAATACAAACATTCACACATGTATATGAGTGTCTGGAGACTTGCAAGAGAGCCTCCTGCCTCCGACTATAGTTCTTTGAAATATAACGAATGACTAATGCTACTGTGCAGTGATTATCTTTGCCCATACACTCCCCAAAATGGCGGACATCCTGCTGTACATTGTTCCTACTATCACTGTCCTGACCTGGTTTTAGGCGTTGGTTCACTCTACAAATTAGATCAAGACGGCACCACTATACTCTGGGCTGTCACCCTCTTCCCACGCATATACATTATCCTGTTAGCTGTCATTGTCTAAAGAAATTCACTCAGGCCATTCTTTGTCTAGTCTGTAAATGCATTTGGTGCTGCAACTCAATGTGCATTATGTGTTATATGATGGGTGACAATAAGAAGCCACTGATCCAGCATCCAACAGGTATAGACCTCATTCTGTTCCCGTTCCTGCCCACCGGGCAGTGGTTATATGGCATAACCCTGTTCAGTGTAGGGTATCTGCCTTAACCTCAGGTTATGTGAGGTGTGAAGCCTTTGCCTTAGCCGTCAACCATGGGTTAACTTATTACAGAGGAGGGGAGTGAGATAATTTAGTGATGAGTATAAACTGGGTAAAAGGAATTGATAGATCATTATCAATATATGAAACTATGCAATATTGAAATGAACATAGTGCAGTAGACAGCAAAATGAGGTAGAACCTTGAACTCTCTATGATGTTAAGACTACCCTGCAAGCACAATGCCAAAGTAATTGTATCTAAATTAAAGGCAGCATGCATAAATCCTGGATCACAAGGATACTTCACTTTTGATGAAAATGAGAGTTCTGGCACTTGGAACCAAACACAGATCCCAGTGCTGGCGACACAGCAAATCTCCTTTTCATCGGAAGTCAAGAGTTATCCAGCAACATCTTGAGAGAGGGATGCTTAATCATAGCTCAGGCACCTGGGGATGGAGCAGGGACAAAATAATGTTCCTAAGCTGTGCCTTATTGGGACCAGGTGTACATGAAGCACCTCATAACAGATTGTATGTTCCCACCTGATCAACAAACATAACAATCTAATGTACATTTGTATATGAAAATTAAAAGTAAATACAATACCATAATGGTTCAGGGATAAAGGTAGGAACATAATCATTGTAGAGGAGAGGAGATTTTCCCCAATTTATATTGGATTAGATATCCTCCTACAATATGTACACAATCAATTGATGAACCATAGCTGACGCAAGTAGAGCTCCGGCATAAATAAATGCTCGGCGTCATGTCTCTCCATGTTAGTAATTGTCACATAAAATATGACTCACCATTGTGTATCAGCATTGCTGTCAGCAGAGGTCTAGCTTATGGCCATCTACTGTACAATTAATACATTGTCATTGTATCATTGTGTAATGGAACTGTCAGCTATAATTAACGTCGTTTGCACATCCAAAATGGTAGACTGATATTTCAGGTTCGGTCTGTATGGGCCCTGTGGACCTGCTGACCAGCCTTCGGCTGTGTCGGTTTTAAAACTATATCATCATCATATATTATCATATATCTTTGCACATAATGCATTGCTTGCACATCACACAATGTTGACAACATCAAATGTGATCTAGCTTTACATCATTTTGATATAACAAGCCTTGATTAGTGAAGAAATTGAACATGTAAACTAATTGAAAAATGTCTCAAGTTGTTAGCTATCGTTATTCCACTTGGTATTCATAAGTAGTATACATAAATGTTAGTTTAAATATGGCAAATATTATTCAAAAGTACAGGTTGTGCAACACACCATAAAGATTACTGGCCGTTTGCAAAACAGTTCTCTTCAGAATTACACAATTGAGAAGTTTTATAGTCTATTGCAGAAGACCTCGTGGGACATTTAAGAGGTATATACCATTGTTCTGCAATAAATCCAAATATGAGTTTAACTGTCACCCCTACAACGAGATCATTATAATCGTTATTTTTGTGCTCATTATTATATACATGTGCTCGTTATTCATTCTGCAAGAGACCTCTGGGGGCATAGGACATTAGATAATATACATTCCTGTACCCTCTCATTATTGGCCATGGGGTGAGCAGGCTGGGATCCTCGGAACCCACCTCTCAAAAACACTCCTGATGGACCCTATAATTTCACAAAGAATATATGGAAACATCGGTAGAACAGTTTAATAACGTTGATAGGAGTTTAATTCAATGCCGATCCAGATTGGCCATGTTGTACAACTATAGACTCTGGAGTATATAGTCTATACAATAACTCAATACTCAGTGTATAAAGTATGGCCATCCCCTGGGTACGTATTTTGTCTATTTCGAAACAGGAGTTATACATTGGCTTTGTTGGGGCAAAACCACCGTAGTAAAAGGTTGAGAATGATCTTGCATATCTATTAATGCCCCTCAGTAGGTGATTATCCACTACCCTGGTTCAGGTGTATTGGGATTTGTATGAAATAAAACATGCTTCAGATGTGGTGAAGAGCAATATTGATAACCTCACTGAGGGGTTGACCAGCCCCAGGGGATGGATCAATGTTGGTTCCATTTGGGTTCAACAATCAGCAAAGTCATTCTGGATGGAACCGTGTTGCAGGACCCAGCCAGAATAGATGAAGCCTGTGCTGTCCATTCTGGAATCAAATAGGAATTGCCTTATTCCCTTATGTACCTATTAATCAAATCAAGCACCCCTTCTTTGACACAGAAACAAAATAGGTTTCTCTGTTACATTGCTGTACCTAGCTTTGAGTACAAGACTAGTGTTTATCATCATATCTCATTTAGTCCGCATGGGTAGGCCAAATAAATTGACACCTGGCCTTTACACACACAAAACCATCAGAATGAATACTAAACATTTTTAACGGAAAGTCAGTCAATATACACCTAAATAATATGCGAGGTTATCCAGATTCCCAAGTTCTATGGAAGTGATATCAAGCTTAACCCACAAAATATACACAGAACCTGTAATTCTGGGGTTTGTTTGTACTATCACAGTTAGTCAGGCTAGAAACTCTTTCCATGCTTCTGGGTCAACATAGATCAAATGCCCAATATAGGGTACTATAAAGTATGCATTATCCACTAAGCTTTCTGGCAGGGCCTTGCACTACAGCAATCGCATAATGCACATACAGTGGCAGAGACCTGTACACTGTCAGACTGCAACAGTACCTCTCCCACTTAATATGGAAGATGGAGTAGCTCCCATCCTCTTAGGGTCGGAGCCCCCTGTCACTTTTGACATCTAATCCCTGGTGTGTGGCCTTAGACATTTTGTACCCTTATGGCAAATTCCCAAATACACCCTTAATGCTCTACAGCTGCTCTCTGTGATTTTGAAAAAAATGTAGGAGAGGTGTGTATCCCTAACAATGAATTACTTATTGTGACTCCTGCAGTGCACAGCATTCTGTTATGGATGCTGTCTGTGTTGAATAAAATTGCTAACTAACATTTGCTTTAAGAATTGCTGTGGGTGTATTTCGCATTTGAGATATCATCCTCATGATTTTATTGTCATAACTATGTATTTGACACAAGAAGTTTGTAGCAATTGAATGAGTATTCTCATATCCAATTATCAATTTGATTAGTGTATAATTATAAAAATCCAATGGTTGGAGTAGTGGCTATCCAAATTCTGTTACAAAATAATGAATCCAGAACCTGTCATAGAGTCATCCCCCGTTTTGTATCTACCACACCAGCTCTATTCACCCAATGATAAAATTGTTTATCAATATGGTCATGGGTGAAGGCAGTCTTACTCAGCAAATATACAGTTAGATGCTACTGTGTATTCACCCTCCGATCAGTTGCTTTGGTAACTGCACACCAATGTATTTGGAGGAAAGTAAAAGCAGCATTAGCTGCTCTATCCTAGACCTTATTCTGTGGTAAGATAGGCACTGGACCATATGCTGAGCAAATTGCATTTTGATGCAACAGAAATAAAAAACAAAACAATCAAAACATATAACGTGCACATAGCAAGATTGTGCACCTAAATGTGCATACCCTTGTTATATGTCTCATCCAAAAGCCTTAATTGCCTTTGTCTTGATTCCGCTCATCGAAATGCTGGTATTCTAACAACACGGTCTACCAGGCCATACACTTCTGCCAGGATTAATAAAAGAAATACCAATCCAATCCAATCCAAAACTTGAATAGCTCAAATATAAGATGCAATCATACAACCATAAAAGGTTAAGTAGCTATAATCAAGTCCGTTTTAGAGTAATGCACAATAATAGCAACCAATTAACAGTCTGATTGGATATAGCCAATAAGTGATGTCTGCTTCTGCAGACTGAGCCTCCCACGCTATAATCAAGGTACCACAGTGATGAACAAAGAGTGTCAGTGATAGCGGCTGTAAGCCATCCTCTGTTACAATAATCTACTTCCTTTGGTAATTCCAAGCCGTCACTCCTGTTTATCACACACTAACTCCCTCACTGTCCTGATCTCATTTCCCCATTTACACAACAGATGCGGTTACGCCTTACCGACCCCTGTTTGGTTGCTACAGCAGGCATTTCTACTTTCTTGAACAGGCTGAGTAAGGGGATACATGTCCTTGAACATATATAACATAATACAAAAGCACCTAAAATTATTGTATTCTCACAGTACAATATGTCTTGTGTGTCAAAGTAATATTTATTGTGGAGTACATAGACAGAGGTCCACGATAATCTGTCTGAACGACAGGTTTCTCCCCGAGTGGGACCTTGAGCCGTATCACACGAGGCGCATCCAAGTGTGATGCGACCCAAGGTCTCACGAGTGGAGAAACCAGAAGTTCACATTGATTTAAGTGGATCTCTGTGTTTATTTCATGTGAATGTTGATCAATTCCATTTTAAAATGAAATTTAAAGATTTGTTTCACAAATATACCATGGAGAACGGAACTGTGGAGAATGAGATTCAGTTTCTCCACTGGGGTGTGGAGAACGGCACTTCCTCCTATACAAAACAAGTTGATATACACTGCTTTTGTGGTAGTCAACAAATATTGCCTGGGTCATATGTCATTTCTGCTGAGTGATCTGGCAACAAGCGCATAGGATCTAAAAGTTTGGTCGTGTGATCCATCCTCTCAACTAAGGATTGATTCGAAAAGCCAGATAGGAGGACAGTTGTGCATAGCTCTGTCTTACCCTTCTTGGAGATACCTGGTAATGCTCAGATTCACCATCTTGGCTTCCCTGCAATATCTATGTCGGTGGCCGTGATGGCTGTAGCTTCACTTGGATGAAAATGATGAGTCAGCACAGGTGACAGGCCAGTGCCAACAGGAGTAGGCTCAAAGCTCTCATAAGTCCCAAGCCTCTTGATGTCTTTGACAGTTATTGACAGCTTGGTGATGGCACTACTAACAGCTGTTAGTTCTTACTGCTGCTCTTCAATCATGTCGCTGAGCTCTGTGACTCCTCATAATCCCCCTCATCAAACTCAGCTGACAGGAGCAGGCCATACCTACTTAACATGAGGTGTGCAGTACATGTAGACAGAAACCTTACATGCCTCTTGACAGCACTACCTGCCTTGTCATGGCTGCCACTCACAGGTCCCTGCTCACTCTCAGTGGGATGCTCCACTTTGCCTATGCCTAAGCTCCTGTTTTTTTTTTACAATGTCACTTGCCTTACCTAAAGGAGGCTTATGTCTGTAATGATAATCCACATATGTCTTAAAGCCAGTCCTTGTGATAATCTAGGAAATAATCCAGAAAAAACCAGTGTGGTACACCTCTAACTGGGATGAGTTATGGTGGTGTTAGAATGTCTGGTGAGTGGGAGGTTTAACCCTTTTAGGGAGTGTCCCCTCGAAGATCAGGTGCACCAGTCACCTTTATTTCTTAAACACAAGTGAACATTACCATCATGTCCATTTGGTTTCAGTGAAGTTGCAGGGTTCCTAATGTACAAATTTCTGTGCCTTTTAGTTCAGAGCTATTCCTTGCCTGGGAGAGCATCGCGAGGCCTACAAAGGGCCTGGCTAACAAGTACTCTCTGGGTGTCTTTTAGCTGTGGTCAGTAGTTAAATGAGACCTTAAATAAACCACACCTAACACCTTCTGAGCCCCCTTCTCCCTTAATTGAAGTGTTAATGAAACCGCTCCCTCCTTTCCCAAAGTGTTATGCCTATAATAATAATAATAATAATAATAATAATAATAATAATAATAATAATAATAATAATAATACCACTAAAGGGATGGAGCTTACCTCCTACTGCAGGTGTTGCCACTAAAACGACCGTGATAGAACTTATATAGTTTTACCTATTTGGTACTTTAAATCAATTCGGTATTTTAGAGGTTAAGCCAGAACTGGACACTTACAGAATTATAGGTAACTATCATACAACATAAGAGTGGTACAGTATGAAATATATAGCTCATCTCAAATCTATTGGTGGACAAATGATATTGGCCCCCTATGCATCATTCTAAGTAGGGGCATCAATAAGTAAGAATGGGTTTAATCTTGTTCCAGTGACCTATTAGAATGAAGGAAGCATCTGCTGCCCAGTATGGCATTATAGACCTAGGCATGTCCTTACTATCTAACTATGAGTAATTCATTAAAGGAGGATTATCCCCCGAAATGTAACAGAGGCGAGATTATCACCACCTGTTCTGGTTATAGCCCAATCCCAAGGTGCCAGAAGGCAGGTGAATGACCTTTCACATCTCGGATCTTGCAATAACTGATTTAATATCTGTGTGGTGATTTGCAGTGGCTGCTGCAGCGTTTCACACAGCCCGGCTTATGGCTATTGCGCAGGCATACATGCCGGCCCGGCTGATGGCTACTACACAGTTAGGCGGAGGTTTGGTATTCCTCACTAGAGAGTTGCAGTGATTCTACCTTGTGAGACCTATAACTGAAGCTAGTTCCTTGTATGTCTAAAATAGGCAGTTTTAGGGGTCAGCATTTTTCGAATGGGTAATAGTTGAGTAGTTCTTGTGTCAGCTGTTCAGATTGGGGGAGTGGTTAGGATACTGGCAATTCCATACAAAGGTCCTGATTTCGAATCCATGCCAAGGTTGCATGTTTGGGTTTTTCCTAGTTCGTGAGGAATAATAATAGTATTCACATAGAACAACTAAAGATGCTTACAAAATCATTTTAGTTTAAGGAAAATTACAACCGAATTGTATACTATCATGATTTTTGACTAACCCAAAAAGCATTTTAAAATTGTGTGTGAACCAAATAACCTAGGTATGGATTCGAAGTCAGGACCTTTGTATTAAATTGCCAGTGTCCTAACCACTCCCCCAATCTGAACACATGACATAAGGGCCCACAATAGAGGCATATGACTGAAAGGTTTATTGCCCCTAAAACTCCAAATTTTGGACATGACAGGAACCAGCTTCAGCTAACCAGCTGGCTGCTATAGTTAGTAGAAGAAAAAGCACTGGTACCAGACAAAATGGCGCTGTACAGTGATCATCTAGCTAATGCGGAATATAAGCCAGCCAACCACCAGGCCATAGAGCTAAGGGGTACTCACTGAGGGCCTTGAGGTCTTGCTGTTGTACAAGACTCCCACTGACAGAACTAGGATCAGCCCTGCTCCCTATATGGATCATCCACCCATTGGGTAGAAGCACCTGTTTCAGATTTTGCCAGGACACCTGTAGAAGTCTGAATACAGAGATGTGTGGCCGTGGTCAACTGTACCTGTTACTTCTCAAAACATGAATAAAGATGACACTTTAACTTTACAACCACCTGTGTCTGTTCCTTGGTAGAGTAGCTGGAAGTCGTATGATCCTTATAGTTACCAGTAGTCAGATATTTGGACGGATCCCCAACAGTCCCCGGTCCTAGCCTACCACCCAGGAGTTGGGGTTACTATACCTCTAAGAACCACTGATATTCAAGGTATCATGAAACATTGTATAGAAATAGATCAGTGCACTGAAATACTCATGGGTGCAGAACTCAGAAGAGTTATTAACTCAGAGGAGTTATAGGCTTGGAGTGTTCACATCATCGGCTGAGATGGCAAGCGCTATCTGCACACCACAGGCATGCGACTAGGCATCATTATTCACCCCCCATGGCATGTGAATAGTGGTTCTTTTTCTCACACCCAGAAGGGTGCAGGAAAGACTACATGTAACAATCTACGGTTGTTACCAATAGCATCTGTGGAGCAGTAGGTAAGGTGCTTGCTTCTTGCATGGGTGGCCTGGGTTTGATTCCCGGTCAAACTCCACCTTTTTCTTTGCTAAAAACGAACATATGTAGGGGGAGGTGTCTAGACCAATTTTCTGAAGAAAAAGGAAAAGAAACAAATATTTTGTGTTTATTAGACACTTTAAGATATTCTCGCACAATACTGGTTAATCATAAAACTTTCGATAAGCCTACTGTAGGCACATAGGCCTACTCAAATTCTCTGAAATATATAGCCTAGGCCTAAGGCCCCTGCAGGCCTATGTGTAGGCCTTCCAGGGTGTGAATAACCCCAAGAATCTTGGCAGGCCTAAAACTAAGTGTGCCAATAACAGGTTCTATAACACTCCATACAGTGCTGGAATAGGAGTTCTAATCCACAACCACCAAAGTGTGCAAATAAACATTCTTATTTGCACAATCTCGATCTACATAGGATGCTTATAACACCTTTAATTCACACTTCACACAGTGTGGGAATAAGGATTCTAATTTGAGGGTGCGGATAGCATCAGCCAACCGGGCCACCATTGTATCCTGTAACAAAGGGAGTTTAACAGATTCAAGGTGACTAAGGGTTGTTATTCTGCATCCCTGCCCATTCCCGTCCATGTATAACACTTCACAGATAATTGTATGTAGGTGGGTTTACAAGATTCATCTTTTAGGAGTTGGTTCTATTGTCCTTAGGGCTTTGAATTACCTCCAATGTCTTTATCTTCTCACTTGTTTAATGGAGGCTTTATCCTGAAATCTGAGAACGCTGAGTCTAAAAAGGATGAATATGAGTCTTGCCAAAGCAATCTGATGAGGCTATGCTGGCTACACAATTGAATGACACAGTGCCTGCAATGAACAGGTGTGGGGCCACTTAATTCTTTATTCTTCTGGGACACGGCAGTGCCATTATTTTAAACAAGAAGAGCTGTATTTGGCGATCTCATTGAATATCCCACGTTCATATTTCACATACTGTGACGTCATTAACAGGATGCCGGGTGCTCTTAAAAGGATTACAGTAATTCTAGGTTCCCCTTTCCGTCAGCTACAGTATCCAAGCTGATTAAGAATCAACATCAACAGCTTTATTGTTCATAAATATATGCTAGAGACGTAATTTTTGTGCCTTAAACCCCTGTCATTTCTAGATAGTTCTGTCGGATCGAGGGTAGAAAAATATGGGGATCAAGAATAATAATAGTAGATATTGTATCAGTGTGCAGTATGCAATCAATTGATGACCCTTAGGTGCAGTTAGAAGGGCTCCCGCTTAAGCAAATGCCTGGCCCGCCACACTGATTATTGAAAGAGAATCATCAGGTAAAATATGCCTGCGCCACTGTGTATCAACAATGCTGTCAGCTAAAGAGATGGCTTATGACGGTATATAATGCAGTGCATTGTATCATTGTGTAATTGGACTGTCAGTTATGATTACCCTCCTGTGCACATTCAGAATGGTAATTCATGTTAATATGTGACATGTACTGGGAATAGGGACCTAAGTGCAGGGTGCACTAAGGTCCCTTTTCGCAGATCATGTCACTTATGATTCAGCAATCTGTTTAACCTATTTTGAAGTTAATAGAGAAATGTCAATGTCAATACAAATAAATCTCTAGCCTATTCTGTTGACAATTACGTTGAGTACTTATTTGCAATATTTCATAAAGAATTTCTGTTTGTCATATTCTGTATACCTCGAGTAGCTTATTTTGCTCGATGCATTGTCATCAGTCATTACCTTAAGCTTGTTCTGATGGTTTATAGTTATTTAAAGAGAGTTTGTATCAAGTGGGTGACTATCAATATTACCCAAGTATTACAAATTACAAATACGAATAGCTGTCCAAACATATGAGCACTAATGTTGTGGCTGTCAAATCATCCTGTTACTGAATATACAGCTAATATTTAACCTTAAATATAACCTTACATGTAACCTAGTCCCTTCTTAATTAAAGACCCCCACCACTTAGACCAGACCAGTGCTCATCAGAGACCAAATTTAGTTAATATTCATTTCAAGATGACTATACCCCTGGCACTTATTCAAGATTGGTGCTTATTCAAAGACCTGGTGGTTAATCAGCCATAACGTGACAGCACCATTTTATATTTATTACATCTGTTTTATTCCCTCCCCTAAACTACCCTCAGTCCCCAATAAACGCCCAACACTTAACAAACATTATCTAGGTAGGCCAGAAACCTATTCAGCAGATGCAATGAGCACTGGACCATCATATTACATGCAGTTATATTTTTGTGCTAGAAATGATTAACAAAAACCTTAGAAGTGCAAACTCATACATCAAATGATCCAGTGTTCATCGACACACAAGAAAACAGACATGCACAGAGAAAATTGTCTGACGGCAAACATCCCCAAGCACTTGGTGGCAGAGGAAATTGCATCTCAGTTCTGGGGGTTGTTTCTTTTTCTATTCCTTATACAGACGTCATATGATGTGTCTCATTATTATATTCCTGCAGGGAAATCTAGTTAGATTGGTGTCATCAGCATGGGTTGCATGGATGCAATATTATAGATCACCCCATTATATTCCTTGAGGTTGATGAGAATAGAAGCAATTAATAATTGAAAAAGGGTAGGTACAAGCCTTTTACTAGGCGCCTAGGATGATTAAATATAGCTTCAAAATAAGGCTCTCTAACTATTGAGCAGGGGATGGTCCCACAATCACTTTTTAAAGGCTGGTATAGGACCTGAAGCAGTTCTGAAAGTGACTTACCTTTGCTTTGGTGGGGCATAACCATACCAGTAATATAGAATTAAATATTAAAAGTGATCTTGCATATTTCCTATCGTTTAGATCCCCAAATGCTTTTTTTTTTATCATCAGGACAGTGTCTGGTGTTATCCACTATCTTAGTTGAGATGTATTTACATTTGTATAAAATAACACACTTCAGCAGTGAGGAACTATTAATAACCTTACCAAAAGGTGAACCGGTTTGCATGTTGCAGCCCTGGGGAATTGATTAATGCTGTTTGAGGATTTGGGTTCATCCGCAAGCAAAGTCAATCCAAATTTAATTATGCTGCAGTGACCAGCCAGAGTGAATTGAATGGAGTCCCTGCTGTCCAGTCAAGCATTAATTAGGGATGGTCTTATTCTCCTTTGCATTCATTTATTAAAGGAAGAGCCCCTTTCTTGACACAGGAAAAGAGGTGCTTTCTCTGTTATATTGCTGTTCCCCAGTAAACACAACTACATAATATGTAATTTACGTCTGACATATTATGTCAGACGTAAATTTACGTTCATTTGGGGTAGGAACTACGTAATTTTGATAGGTTTATAAACGTTGAAACATTAAGGTTAATTTACGTCTACAAACGTTTATGTTTAATTTACGTTTATCTACCTCTTTCAGACGTAGATAAACGTAATATATCTAAGTTTTTCTACCTTATTCAGACATAGCTATTTGGGAAATAGCACATCTAACTTGATATAGAAGATGCCTACTTTTTACCTGGATTTAATAGGGGATTCAAGCATAGCCCTGTGTCATTTACATTCACAAATGTGAGCTAATTATACCATGATAAAATTAGCTTTGGTGTCATTGAGGCTTTGTATTTTTTTCATGACCAGTGATATGGTGTTCATACAGAAAAGAGTCATAAAACACATGTCACATGCTATTTTCTTATCCCCAATTATTTATAGATAAATATTCATTGGTGTGCGGCTGATTTGTATGATATTAACTTCATAATCTTTAAGATTTTACTATATAATTATATGGGTACATTTTCTAGAGTACCACCTGATTCTTTCCAAACCTGATAGTGCTGCCACCTAATGGAACACTGGCGAGTTACATACATAACTCAAGTTCAAAAACTACGAATTTCAACGTAGATCTACGTAGTTATGCTACGTTTATCTACGTCTGAATGAGGTAGATAAACGTAAATAGAACATAAACGTCAAAACGACATAAGCGCCATTTTAAAAATGAAGACAAGAATCTGACAAAAATATAGATTGGGGATAGTGAAAAATAATCCTCAAACTATTTTTCGAAGATTTATTATTTTTCATCTCACTGGGACCAACTTAGTATAAAATCAGTTAACAAAGTACAATAATTGACCTCAGGGTGTCTTTACAAAAAGCACTATATGCTTCAATTCTGGGATGGAGATATGTCGTTTTGCATCCAAACCCTTCGTTTGTAAAACGTAAATAAACCTTAATGTTTTGACGTTCATAAACCTTGCAAAAAGTCGAAATTCAAACCTTTGGTTGGAAATCAACCTACAGAAACCTCTGAGCCACGTTGGAATTACGCAGGGTGTTTACTGGGTCATAGCTTTATTAACAACAGTTTTATATAACGTGACACTAAAAACTACATTCATTTCTACCTACAGTCTGGCCATAAACTACATGAAGAGAATAGTAGATAATTGTAAATTGCCCGGATCTGGTAAAGTATCCATAAAGTATCCATACACCAAGCTTCTTGACAGAACCTTGGAGACTGCATAAAAATCATGACACAGACTTGGACTTTTTTTCAGACTGTAAGTGTACTTCTTCCACTTAATATGGAAGATGGAGCTGCTCTCACCCTCAGGCTGAGGGCTCCCCTGCCACTTCAGGCATCCAAGCCCTAGCATGTGGCCCCAGGTGTTTGTCTGATTATGTCAGGTCTTCAGAATCACCTTTAATGCTCTACAGCTTCTGTAAAAGGGTGTGAGAGGTGTACTGTATCCTTAATAATGATACCTGAAGTCGGTAAAAAGGCGGTATGACGGTCACAGTGTAACGCGCACCAAGGCAAGCGCCCTACTACTTTGACCTTTCCCGATTCTCCTGGAGGAGCACAAGCAATTTCTACCTACAGGAGGACTATGAAGGTGTAGTGAACGCTGTGAGCACATAATTATTGGGCATTTCCCCTTAAATTGTGTAATATTGACGGCTTACACTCTCCTACCCACCCCCGAGACAGCGCCATTACGCCGACACTGCGCCACTCGACTTCTACGCTTGTTTACCTGTCACCACCGGCGCTCACTGACTGACTTCTCAAAATGGCCAAGGCAGCACCTACAAGAGAAGAGGCGTTGAAGGCTCTGGAGGAGTCACAACCCAAAACCAGAGCTGATGGTAAGACACGACTGGGAATTACTGTAGAGTATCTTATGATTGAAAAGGATAGACTTGAGACTTTATTCCATGAACTAAGGGAATCACTTGAATACTCTCAAGAGGATGTCCGTACACTCAAAGGCCAAAATGACCTCAAATCCAAGGATATTACAGCCCTGAAAAAGAAATTGGAGGAAAATGAGCGACAAGCAAGAGTGAACTCTGCAGAAATTCGTGAACACTTCTCTTTAATCAATGTAATCGATCACTCACTGAGAAGGAAAAATTTGATCATAGATGGGGTTAAATTCACAAAAGGGGAAGACACTCGGCAGATTGCAATTGACATCTTCTCCTCCATTGATCAGAACTTTGATGAATTTGAGATCGATTATGTGTATAGACAAGGATCCCCCATGAGTGAGGTTAGATCTATGATGGCTGTCATGACAAAGGCCACCTCTCGAGATAAAATCCTCTCTTTAAAGGGAAACCTAAAGCATACCAGGTATAGGGATGCCTTTATCACTGAGGATTCAAACAATGAAGTGAGGAAACAGAAAAATGATGTAAGCGCTATAGCAAAAATGGCGTTTGAAGCTGGCATAGTAGTGAAGCCTAGAGGTAGGGGCCTCTTGTACAACGGTCGCTACTACCCCCACCATGCACTCGGTGATCTGCCACAGAAGATACAGCTCTCAAATACTAAAACCATCATCACCGACACCTATGTGGCCTACCAAAGCGAGCACGCCCCCCTCTCAAACTTCTACCCTTGCAAAATAACCGCGGAAGGGAGAGAATGGGGCTCTGTTGAACATCTATTCGCCTACAGAAAAGCTGTGTTCGCAGGCAGTCTACACAAAGTGGATCGTATAAAAGACTGCTACTCACCACAGGCTGCACAGAAGATAGCCAAATCAATAGACTGCCCAGCGTGGAAACCAGAGGAGGAAAAGCACCTGGAGGAGATTAACATGTATAAGTACCAACAGCATGATAATCTAAGGCAATGCATAATGGAGACGCAGGACCGGAAGCTACTGGAGGCAACTTCCTGCCCACATTGGGGTGTGGGTGTAGGCCTACGTAGCAAAGCGCTGGAGAATGGCACCCATAAAGGGAAGAACCGAGGAGGTGAGGTGCTCATGATAGTGAGGAAGAGACTAAGGGAGTTGTACCCAGTGACCCCACCAACCGTCAGCGCACCTGAAATCCAGCCAGTAGCAGCTCCTGCCATAGTCACAGTAGCACCCACAACAGTGGCCACGCCCACCACCAGCCAAGACGCAAGAATCACCACTGCCCCGTCCCCTCTAGCCGCGACCATAACCACTGTAGCAGTAGTAACACACGTCACGGCTCCAACTACACCCACCAGCCCGCAGCAGCAGCAGCCAACAGGAGGGGTCCCCCTGACATCCCCTATCCAGACGGCCGATGATATCCGCACGAGGAGCTCGTGCGAATAGCGCCCCTTATTCGCACGAGGAACCGGCGAGAGAGGCGACGGCGAGAGAGGCGACCTGCACGAGGAACCGGCGAGAGAGGCGACCTGCACGAGGAACCGGCGAGAGAGGCGACCTGCACGAGGAACCGGCGAGAGAGGCGACCTGCACGAGGATTGCAAGATTAACAAGATTCTAAAGCCCCTTAACTCTTCCTTTACCACGTCCCAAATAAAGGCACCTCTCCCAAAACCAGATTGTTTCAGATGAAATTTAAATGGAATATTAAGATGTAGGGGATGGCCTAACCTTTCAGAAACTGAAAGAATTTTGTAAATATTCTAATTAAAAGTACATCTATGACAAAATGAACAGTATCGAAAGTCCAGAAAGTAAGATACCCTAAATCGCTCTATGTGTTCAAATTAGGGAGATAAAGCCCTATTTGAAATTTAATTTAGCTTATTTTAGTGTATATGTTGCCATGGCAACTTATATTTAGGCCATAATGCATCAAAATAGACCTAAACTTTTGGTACTATCTTTTTCAGCATGAAAAATTGGGCAAAATCATTTTTCACCCAAAAAAACAATATTGTTTGACATTTTTCATGATTTTTGCCTTAAATATTGCTCAAATCATATTGAAAATGAGATAATTCTCATGCAAGTTGAGGTGCCTAGCATTTTTAGAATAGTTAATGTATGTACAAACCGATTAAGATATGCAGAGACAATATGCCATAGACCACTGTCAGAAAAAATCATGGGATTCTACCAATGTTTAAGCAAAGTACAGAGGGCCAAAAATCGGCCAAAATCGGCCAAAATCGGCTAAAAAACGGCCGATTTTGTGCCTTAAGGCGCGATCGGTCTTGAGGGGTAAATTCGCCAAAAGGCGCGATCGGTAAAGGAAGAGTTAAGGGAGTGATCATTTTTTAACAACAGGAGGGGGGGGCAAAAGAATTTGTACCCCTTGACCGGGGGATGGGGGTCTTCAAAATTAGTGACGTCTTTCTTAGGGGTTTTTTTGTGGGTAATTGACAGGCGGCTTGGCGGGGGGGGGGGGTAAAAATGACCCAAAAAAGGTGACGTCATTAGGGAGTGTTTATTTATTAGTTACAGGGGGGGGTGGTGGGTTTGGGGGGGGGTAAAAATTTCCGACCCCTCCTGAGGGGGGGCGTAAAAAATTGTGATCCCTCTTGAGGGGGGGGGGCGTAAAAAATTTAGCCCCTTTTTAGCAAAAAAGCCCGCGCGTTACTATAGTTCAAAGGGGGGTGGGCGAAAAATTTTCGGCGCCTTCAGCGAGGGGGGGCCCAAAACATTCCACCCGCTCTTGAGGGGGGGGGGGGGGGTAAAAAAAATTCGCCCCTCTGACCGAAATCTCAACCCCCCCCTGTAATTAATAAATGAACACTCCCTTAGTGAATGTTCCCATATCCCAATACACCCACACAGTCGCCTCTATCGCCGTCACCTCTCTCGCCGTCATGTCGCCTCCCTCGCCGTCACGTCGCCTCTCTCGCCGTCACGTCGCCTCTCACATCGTCACGTCGCCTCTCTCATCGTCACGTCGCCTCTCTCATCGTGACATCACAAAAATGTATTCATTACGGGAATTGAACCCTGGCCTCTCACGTCGAAGACAGACACTCTCACCAGTACACCAAAGTGTCTCTTGCTGAAGTTCAGAGAAAATGTATTAAATGTAATTATCCTCGCCCATGTCACCTTTCTCGCCATATCTAGATCCATGTCGCCTCTCTTGCCGTATCTAGATCCATGTCGCCTCTCTCACCATGTCTAGATCCATGTCGCCTCTCTCGCCATGTCGCCTCTCTCGCCGTTCCTCGTGCGAATAGCGGACGTTATTCACACGAGGAGCTCGTGCGAATATCGCTGGCGTATCCAGACCAGACTGCTTCCAACCCAGCTCGTCTTCACAACTCAACAGGATGTCCCAAACACCACTACTGCTGTATCTACACATATGACTACGGTGACCACGCCCACCTCCAGTGTCAACACGCCAATACCTGCTGCAAAAGTAAAACCACCAAAAGTCAAGAGAACGCAATCAAAGGAGTCATCTACCATGAGAGACACTCTGTTTAGTATCATGCATCCCAGAACGCCAAAGGGCAATAAGAAGTAGTCGGGGTTGGTTTAAATCTGTATGTTGATTCCTCTTCTTATATGTTTCATCAGTGTATGACCATAATAATTATTATTCCTAACACAATCGGTACATAAATACACTCGGACCCATGGGTACAGCCTTGCAAGAACTCACAAAGCCTAACAGTCCCCCTACGGTATGCTTTCAATAGCCGGTCTGGCACTATCCACAACGAACTCACATACCACACTAAACTGCCACTTGCTAGGTATAGCCAAAAAGCGGGCAATCTGGCTTGAGACTGATGTAATACTGACCTAGTGACAATCACCCTAAAGGGTCTGGTCAGCTGTTCATTGTATATGGTTAACAACACTGTGTCACATATGGTTTGTGATGATACTTAAGACATAGTACACCCCCCCCCCCCTCTTCACCTGTGACCCCCCCCCCCATCTTTAATTGTGATTGATCTGTTATTATCCTCATGCTTATGTATATATCATGAATATGTGTCAACCTAAAAGTGTTTCCGTCCAAAAGATATTTGATGTTTACATGATACTTACCGGTAGTAGGGCGCACCGCCGACCGTCCATACAAACCGCACGCATGGAGTACAAGATCTTTTCATCCATACTTGGTATCATCTCATGTATCACCTCATATTGTCACATACTGTGGTTAGTCCATCATGGTTAGTATAGACCACATAAAAAACACAAAGGGCCTATCCTTTGTTAGTATTAACGCAAGATCTATTTTTAATAAAAGGGTAAATGCCTTTAAAATTATAAGTAGCTCTGATTTTACAGGAGTGGTTGAATCATGGTTAACTCCTGATAAAAGGGACATTGATATGTATTTTCCTGGCTTTCAATATGTACGTCTTGACAGATTTCCAAACCGTAATAAGAAAGCTGGAGGCCTAATGTTATATATGCGTGACAATTACTTAGCCACGGTTGATATGAATGCCTCATCTATCACTAAAGATTATGAGATTCTATGTGTTGATGTTGAGGTTGGTGTAATTAAATTTAAAATCTATGTTTGTTATAGACCTCCAGATGATGATGTTGATAAAGATGCAATTTTTAAGAGGCTAACAGAATTGAAGGTTCCTGTCACTTAAAATAGGAAAATAATTATGATGGGCGATTTCAATGTTGATCTTTTTAATGATAAGCATGTTGAAGAAGCAGACATTGGGAAATTCTGTACCGATTGTGAATTGTTTCAACTAATACAAGAAGCTACTAGACCGATTTCTGGTACTCTGCTTGACCATATATACACCAATGTACATAATGTCTCTGAATCTGGGTTAATAAATTTCCATATTTCCGACCACACGCCTATTTACATGATTTTAAAATGTGAGAGAACTAAAATAGCTAAGAAATGTATCAAAGCAAGATCTTACAGGAGGTATGATTTCTTAACTTTTAAGAACAGTTTACTACATATAAACTGGAATGATATTGTCACTTTACATGACCCCAATGAGATGTGGATCCGCATTCTTTTTAACCTAAAAGCTTGTCTTGACTTAATGTGCCCTATACGTAAATTAATTATACCTGAGTACACACCCGAATGGCTCACGCCACCCATCATAGATGCTATGAGAAATAGGGATGACATGTATAGAATTGCAAGATCCACCAATAATGAGGACAATTGGAACATTGCTAACTTCCACAGAAATAAAGTGGAATCACTTATTTTTAATAGTCGGAAAACTGAAGTAGGAGCTCTTTTAGTATATAGAAAAGATGACCCTGCCAAATTTTGGGAAGGTATTAGAAAATTGTTACCTAATAAAACAATGTCCACCCTTATTAAGTTGCGTAGCTCTATCACAGGTCAGTTAATTCCAACAGACGAATGTTCTACCTTTATTAATGATTTCTTTGCGAATGTCGGTAAGAACCTTGCTGATGCCCTGCCCGTGCTGCCACCTGGTGTGGAGGCAGAGAACCAACCATACGGTACTCGCCTAGATAATACAAGTCTGCTTGAACCTTTTAATTACCTAGACTTGATGAAGCTTTTTAGGAAAATTAAGTCTAAAAAGCCATCCTCTATTAAACACATGAAGACTTATGTACTAAAGGATGCTTTTATGTCTATACCTGATGTCATGTTATGCCTTTTCAACAGTTGTTTAGCGACTCAGCCTTTTCCTGATGAGTGGAAATCGGCTACCGTTATTCCTCTACCAAAGAAGTCTAATAGTAATAATGTTAGTGACTTAAGACCCATAAGCTTGCTACCACTACCGGGGAAGATTCTTGAAAAAATTGTTTGCACTAGATTACAAGTTTACTTGGAAAATAATAATTTGTTATGCCCGAGTCAACATGGTTACCGTAAAGCACACTCAACCCAGACTGCTATTTGTTTCCCACTTAATTATGCTAAAAAAATTATCAACTTTAGGACTTGACGAAAATACCTGCAACTGGTTTGAGAGCTATTTGACTGCGCGTAAACAATGTAAGTACTCTAGCTAATAATCACCTCTCTGCTTACACTGATGTCTCCTATGGCGTTCCACAGGGTTCTGTGATGGGGCCTGTCCTTTTCTCTATTTATATAAATTCTCTCGGAAAATGTGGTAATTTTGATATTACGTTATACGCTGACGACGCGGTTATTACTTGTAAGACCAAAGGTGCTATGGACGATGCCCTCTTGAATATTTCCAACTGGTGTGTCAAAAACAGTCTTACCATTAATGAGACCAAAACCAAATGGATGCTTTTTAATGGGAATAGAGATGATAACCTAGTCTTAAAGCTAAATAATGTTACTCTTGAAAGAGTTTTCTGTTTCCCATATTTAGGTCTGAATCTTGATGTTGACATGAAATTTGTTCAGCACAGACGCATAACTGTAAATAATATACGATACAAGGTTGGACAGCTGGCTAGAATAAGACACTACTCTGACGTTGAAACCAGTACATGTATCTATAAGTCTATGGTGCTACCCTCCTTGGATTATGTGGACTACGTCTGGGACAGGGGTAACATAGGTGAAAACCTTGAGCTCCAATATATACAGAATAAATGTTTGAGGATTATTTATAAGGTCAAGATTGAAAAAGATCCCCTCTATAATACTAATGAACTACACAAATTGACAAAATGTAAGCTGCTTGCTGTTAGACGAGCCATACACTTGCTGTTCTATGCCTTTCAACTCTCCAAAAGAGACCTCTTAGTAGATAAAAGGAATATTCCTACGAGAAGGCACACAGGAAAAAGACTAATAATGCCAGTGACACTAAAACCCATGGTGGTGGGCAGTGCTTTTTACAAAGCCATTCAATCCTGGAACAACCTGAAACCCTTGTACACGTTAATCGATAATGTTAATTCATTTAAAATTGCGATCAAAAAGGACTACCCTAACTGTTTTATGTAGCAATTTTATTTTACAAAAATGTACACATTTAGAATGATTTATTATACTATTTCATCACTCATCTCATCTCATTGTTATAAAACTCCTTGTACTATGTAAGTAACTAGAAACAACCAAAGATACTAGATGTGACTCGATTTCCAAGTGCTCGTCATACTGTATATTTTTCTACAGAATTGTACATAGTGAATTCATCAGGGGTGCCAGCGGAGGGAAGGCAATGCGCCAATATGCTGGTTATTAATACATTTCATATCTACTCACGTATTTTGGATGTATTATTAGACCCAATAAAAACCTTAAAAAAAAAGTGCATAGCTTTCTACATGGATGCTACCTGTGTCTTATTAGATATAAGGTAAATAAACATCCCCATGAAACTCTTAAGTAAGTGCTTTTCATGTGAGATATTATTCTTATGATATAAACAGTTTTTTTATGAGTATTCTAATATACAATAATTAATTTATAGGTAAAGATACTCTCACACAGTATTAACAGTCATCATCAAAATACCCCTTCCAAAACCCTCCTCTATCCGTCCTCAATGTACACCTAATGTGAGACAAACTCCTCTTTGGGAAGGCCTAGATCAAAGAAGGCCATACAACAGGTAGACCATTAGATGCTACTGTGTATTCACCCTCCAATCAGTAAGGGGCATGGGCTATTCTATCCTAGACAATCCTCTGTGGTATGATAGGCACTGGACTAGACTGAGCAAATTGTAGACCACTGTTTCAGATGTGGTTCCCCTATATATAAAACGGCATTAGTTTGTACCAGCGAACTACCCCATTGAAATAGCATTGAGTGCTTGACAGGAACAGATAAACCAAAAGAGGCTAAATGAAAGTGTGTACTTTTTTCAAAGCTAGCTCGATTTATTTCTTCAATTGTACCTAATTTATATTTAAAGTAGCTCACATGTAACAAGTGTTCTCCCTATTAGATTTATTGTCATAATCGAATTGGATTTTAAAGAAAATCGAAATATGTGACAAAACGTGGGAAAACGTGACATTAGGGGAAAACACCTTTATTTAAGTTCATGTCTTCAGCTACTATTTGATACTTCAAGCATCAAAATATTTGAAATAGTTGCTGAGAAATGACATCACAAACATGGGATGGTAGGGACATGTAGGAATTCAGAATAGAATGCAATGCGATCACATATCAATCTATTTTCGAATAATCCATATAAATCATGATTATTAGAAATTAAACCAATAAATGCATATTATTGTACATAGATTTGGATCTCTTAGAAATATTGGCGTTCTGTTTTCAGTTCTGAAATCCTCATGGATGGGGTGATTGGATAGGGATGATTTTTGTTCCAAAAGAATGAATTGATGGTAGCCATGGCAACCAAATGTCAACAAATGGGCTAAAAATGGCTAAAAACTTTCTTTTTACATTCCAAATGAGACCAATTTAGAATGAAAATAGAATTTTGATAATAGCTTCAAAAGATTCCTTGGGAAAAGTTAGTCTGAGATCAATTTCTCTTAAGTATTCACGTTTTTAGCTATATCTCCTGAACAGGCCTGGGCAATCCGGGACTTTTCCCACCAAAGGTAAAAAGGCCAACAGGGGGGGAATTTCACCAGTGAGGGGAGATTTCCCCTTGGAGGTACTGACCGGTGGCAGCCCTTATCTCTAGAGATAAGGGCTGCCGGGAGAGATAAGGGCCGCCGTGGGCCGGCACCACCAAGGGGAAATCTCCCACTGCTGTATCATATCCAGGTGGTGTGGTGAGAGAGGGGTGAGGGGGGGGGGAGTCCACATTTAAATATATCTTATTTCGGCTATATTCTGTCATTCAAATCATTATATTTCACGAAATACTAAACTGTAATACAAGCCCATTCACATATACCCAGATAACTACATTGTCTACCTGTACATAGGCTAATAACTTTCAGCAAATAATGTTAAGATATAAGCAAATTGGATTGTCTGAATTACATTTATATTCACCCAAAATCAAGGGGAGAAACCCCCTCATTCTCTTTTCTCCCTGCATGGTATGAATCTCAGGATTTACCCAGCCTGCTGAAATATCATGTTTAGCGCATTTATGGCTATTCCCCCTAATGTTACGATTTCCCAGGTTTCGTCACATATAATACACATATTCTCGTACAGACTTCCTGGCAACAACAAGGAGATATTTTCTCAGATATCCGCCATTGTTTTGGCATTTAGAATGGCCTTAAAATAAGGTCATTAAGGCCACTCAAAAAAAAAATCTGGTTTCTCATCACCGCGCGCATCATGAAAATCGTGATTTGGGGAAAACTTTTTATTTTATTTTGTACATTTTTAATGAAAAAATGTGTTAAATATTGAGAAATATTGTAATATTTGGTATCAAATTAAAGCTTATACTGTCAGTAATGCGGTGCCCTAGAAATATCTTACATTTTCCAAATTCTGTAGGCTTAAAAACTAAAATGTAGAATTTGTTCACGAAAAATCTACATTTTCCTATACATTTTGGCCCCTCAGTAAAAAAAAAAAAATTAAATAAAAAACGCCCTTGTCATATTTTTCAGTGCTGGGTGATGAGAAACCAGATTTTTTTTTTGAGTGGCCTAAAGAACAAGAGGGGTCAAAATGCAACAGAATTACACAGTAAATACCCATCTGCCTACCCCCTGAAAATATGATGTTAAAATTAATCTTAACACTAAAGATATCTCAGGTTAAACTTCTGAACCGAGTCCCTCCGAGAGAATATGCTTGGAGAGTGAGGTGCGCTAGGTAGTTCAGGACGCACGTTACCATGGTAATCACTAAGGGCTATCTGGTGCAGTGGGACGCCCTGTCCTATTCCCGCGCAGTTTGCGGCTGAGGGTCGCAGTGAATGAGTGTGCGTGTGTGTGTTTGAGGAGGGCAGTTTGCGGCTGAGGGTCGCCGTGGATGAGTGTGTGTGTGTGCGTGTGTGTGTGTTTGAGGAGGGGGGGGGCACTATCGCACCACCCACAATCCATGCAGGGGCTGGTAGAAATATAAAACAATGAAAACCTAAATAGCCCAATCACAAGATGCAACCATCTATCCACAGAATGGCTAATCAAGTCCATTTTGGAGTAATGCATTATTTAGAGTCAATAGAAATCAATTAACAGCTCGATTGAATACAGCCAATTAGTGGTGTTTGTTCCTTCATACTGCAAAACTAATCAAGGCACCACAGTTATGCACTGTTTGTCAGTGATAGCAAATATAAGCCATCCTCTGTTACAATAATCTACTTCCTATGGTAATGCCATGCAATCATTACCGTTTACCCAACACTAGCTCCCTTGCTGTCCTGATCTTATTTTGCCATTTACATAAACATCTATATGGCTAGGACTTGCAATTGCCAACTCATGTTTGGTCCCTGCTCCAGGCCTTTCTACTTTCAGGAACAGGGTGCACGTGAATAAGGGGACACTTGAACATATGTTATATAATACAAAGGGACTTTCATTCAATTTTAACAGTGCAATATCTGTGTGTGTCAAAATGAAAAAAAAGGTAATGCTTATTTAAACCTTTTATTTAATGTGACGTATATACCACTTGGGTGTATACGAGTATATTTACTAGACATATTATTATTGTCATCAGTCTGTGTATAGAGTATAGTAGTTCAGTGTTCACTCACCAGGGGGACACTGCCGGGGCAGCATACGGCCGCCATTCCTTCCATTCATCTACAGGACACTAAAGGTGTCAGACCTGCTGCGATGGTGTTGTGTGAGGTTTGTAAAACCAGTTACAATGGTAACCGAAAAGAGTGTCCCACATGCAGTGATGTGAACAAAGGACTGAAGGAGGAGCTGCATAAAAAGCAGGTGGAGATGGATAAGTTGTCTCGCGAAAAACAAGCGGAGATTGACACTCTGAACAAGAGTATCTCGGAGGAGAAGACGACGGCCAAGGCAATGTCTGACTTGGCTGCGGCAATGGGCAAAATGATGGATGGCATGGCCACTTTCATGAAGGATTTGAGCGACCTCAAGTCGGACTTACCTAAAACTGATGAAGATATGGAGGATCCGACGTACGAGAGGAGGCGTGAGGCGGCAAGGAGGCGCTTCCAAGATGGCGGCGGAACTTGTGACTGTGGCGGCAAACCGAAACGCCATAGCACCCCTGCGAGGAGCCGCACCGTGGAGGATCTTGACGACCTATGGGAGGACCGTGATACATTTGAGTATGTTTGCCGTGTGGAAAAGAAAAAGAGTAGGTTTGACATTCTCAAGTTCCTCCCCAGTGCTGAACAGAAAAAGACCCACCCCATTGACACTTCTGATAAACTGATGGTTTTGTTGTCTGAACTGATCTACGAGCTACATGATGAAGGGGAGTGTACCAAGTGGTTTAGAGCCCATCAAATCTATGTGGGTACCACGGCCGATCAGGGCATCTATGATATAAAGGCTCTGGTCAGCTATGATCAAGCCATTCGTGACGGTGCCGACAAATATGGCATTGATTGGGTGGTGGGCGCAAATACTAAATATTCCAACTTCTATTTAGGTTATGCAGGCACAAAACAAGCCCGGGGGTTGGTAAACAAAGGTGAAGGTGCAGGCGCTACTCGCCCAAAGGGTAAATCTAGAGGCGCGTTTGGTAAACAGGAAACTTTTTCGGGCTGGAAAAAACTAGCGGCCGAGAGGAGGTGTTGTTTTGGTTTTAGTTCTGGCCGCCCGTGTGACGGCTGTAACTATAAACACGAGTGCGCCCACTGTGGTTCGGGTCAACACGGTATGTTGGCTTGTAAAGCCAAGGAGGGGGGCACCCCCTCCCCTTGGTTGACTACCAGTCTCACCTGTTGTTAGTCATGTGGTTCACAACAATCAAGGTACTCCAATTATACTCCTATTTTATATGAATCATGTAAATTGCATGAGCATAGCATTCAGAGAGCAATGATAGGAGGAAGTTATGTTGATGTAAGGCAAATATTACATGATGCTCTTCTATACGCCATACTCTATATAGACATGGTTGGTATCAAAGGAAAGATGAATCTGTAAGCCATGGCTTCTATATAAAAATGTAAAGCAGCTACATATATGGCCCAGATCGTAGGTTGTTTCTGCTGAGTGCTGTGTCAAGTACCATAATAATATTTGATCTAGAAGTCTGATTGTGTGATCCATCCTCTTCACTAAGGGGTGATCCATAAAGATTTGCTGACAGGAGGATAGTTGTGCATAGCTGTTCAGGCTCTCCTGCGGTGCTGGGAGATATCTGGTAATGCTTAGATTCACCTTCGTCTTTGCTTTCATGCAATGTCTATAATGGTGGTTGCTGCCGTTTGACTTTGAGGAAAGTCAGCACAGGTGACAGACCAGTGCCACCAGGAGTAGGCTCAGACCCAGTAAACAACAAACCTCTTGAAGGCCCCACCACTGCTATGCCTTTGGCAGTGGTTGAGAACTTGGTAGAGCTGTCTGCTCAATCCTCCATCATGTCCCTGAGCTCTGTGACTCCTCATAATCCTCCTCATCAAACTCAGCTGACAGGAAAGGGCCATACCTGCTTTTTTTTGAGATGTGAAGCATCTGACATTGCTGCCCTCTTGACAGTACTACCTGCTTTGCAATGGCTGCCACCTACAAGCTATCTGCTCACCATTAAAGGGAGAATCCACTTTTCCTAGGCCTAAGGCTTTTAGCTTCTGCTTGTGATAATCTAAAAAATAGTCGAATAAAAATACATGTGCCTCACCAAATTGATACAACTTAAAAGGCTATATATATGACCGGCTGATGTCTATGACCTACTGCTTTCTATGACCTGATGACATCTATGACCAAGAGAACTAAAAACAACAAATTTACGGTCATGCCCTGCCACCTGTTTTGGTAATAGACCAGCCCCATCCATCCCACGACACATCAAAACGGCAGAAAACTGGAGCTCTGAGGTCGGTGGTCTCCTGAAGCCATGACCATCATAGGTGATCCATCTATGTCTGAGTGCTGAGGTAGACTTGTAAGACACAAACAGATTTTTCTTTTCACGTACTGTGGCTGCAACTTGGCACTTGCTATATTAGAAACTGGAAGTAGCTATATATTTTAACCTGGAGAATCTAGTGCTAATTTATTTTTGCTATTCTGATAGATTAGGCTGATCTATAATGACATTATGTATTTGATATCACACTACTGATACTTAGCTCCACTAATACATTGAACTTCATCAGTTGTTCATCCGCAGCCATCATAAAATCTTGAAGGTGAAGTAATTGCCTTTTAGAATATATCCGAACATTTCAGATAGCTGTTGCATTGATGTACTGTTTATTTAATGAGAGACGATTTGAAAAGGAAAAATAATAACAATCATAACATTTGAAGCGAGATAATGCGTGAATATACCTCCTGTACATGCACATATTCTGATATTGACAATATTTACTGATGCTGAAGCTGCAAGACAAGGTCACGGTTCTTTGAAGGGAAGTAAATAACCTTTTATGTCTCCAGAAGAACTGCTTAAAGGGGATACATTTTAATCTATCATGTTAGGATCAAAGCACTAGATTTGATAGTAGGCTTAGTGCATTCACATTTGTGACTGGCACATCATTGTCCCTAGTAACAAATGGAGATTGAAATAATTCTATCCTGCATCCCTCAGTTTTTCCCTCCTTCCATGTATAACAATAAAGAGAAAAATAAGTGGCTGGTTGGGTATGCAAGGTTTATCCTTTGGGAGCTGGGAGTGTTGTCTGCAGTGATTACAGTCACCCCCAAAGCCATTATTTTCTCATTTGCTTCATGAAGGCTTCAACATGAAATCTGATAACACTGAAAGTGATAGCCACAACGCTGAGTGCCGGAAGGAGAAATCCTGATCGTTACAAAAAATACAAGGAGTCAGTGCAAAGTAAGGCCAGAGCAATCTAAGTAGGCTGTGCTAGCTACACAGTAAATTAACACAGTGTCTGAGATGAATATGGTGAGGCCACTGAAGTTTCTGTATACTATGTCTACCACTTAGTGGTATATGCTTACTTTCATATGCACACAAGGTAGCAGTCAGTATACACGTGACATTTGTAGTATGGGTCTACACTAGTTTCCAATTGATATGATGAGTATTGTAAACTGGACACACTTCCCACATGTTAGCATAAAGTCGCCAAAATAAAACAACATGATCCAAAAGTTGGGATATGGCATCATGACGTGTGAGTATGTGTCATGGTGTGTAAACCTGCATCAATGCTTGTTATATGAAGCACAGTATCATGGTAAGCCAATCAGTTACATGGTTCAACAGTGACACATAGCAGTTTGTATGTGCCCACTCCAAGGCCAGGTGTTGGCCAGGTGCCAAGCCTACACTTATCATCTAATCAGGGGACCGCCGCAATTAAGGCAAATCTGCCAGGCCACTTTTTAACTGCTATAAGTTGACCAAAGGCCATATGTCTTTAGCTGCTGGTTGGCTTCCTATTAAACAGAAATAAAAACTTGTAAATCAAGTTATCTGGCATATCTTATAACATGATGTGGAGGATATGTTGGGTTTTATACATAATGGTCCTGCATGGTTGGTAAATCTGCACTAAGAAGGTATTGGTATAAGACACAGACACATGCCAAAGAAGGGTGTATTTTTCAGGTCACCAACCTTGCTCTGCAACCACATTCTGTGTGCGCAGTATTGAAGACATCTTCATAATTATCTAGAGAACTCAACACGTTTTTTAAATCAAAGCAACATTGATTCGTTACCATGACAATCTGCTTTCCCTACCGTTTAGTAAACAGGGAGAGATGGCACCCTACCTAGCAAGCTCAAACCTCCCTATCATACATGTTGGATGAAAGATAATGATACATATATATTTTCTTTTCCCTCAGAGTGGATGAAGGACATAAATTCTTGACCCCTTTCCGGTGCTTGTGAGATTGAAAGATCCAAATTTCCCCTGGGGCTTTACACCGGCCAGCAGGAGTTGCCTAACCTGGGGCATGCCATGAATGTAAAAGCCATTTTCTCAGATAGGCTATGGGGAAATCCCTACTCCATGTCTCTATGGAGATAAGTAAGTACAATCAGCTGGCAACCTCCATAACTGGTTCCATGTATTACAGAGAGTTGATTCCATGCTACTTCACCATTCTAGGACACATACACATAAACATGCATAATATCATTATTGAATTTTGTGCCCAACACTGTCAAATTGATTTACTTGGTTGGGTACTTAGCAAGGGAAAATGTGGGGCCTCTGAGTAACTGAGTAAGGGATCTTAGGAGAAAAATATAATTATATTGATCAGGCTAAAAGCTCAGTACATATAATGTTTTCTGGCTATTTTTAACTTGTGAGGCCCATAACCCCACCAATGGTCACTGGACATGAATATAAAATCATGTTTTAGTGAAGGCCATGAGTGTTTTTCTTTTTTATAAGACTAAGAAACAATATTGCTGCAGAATTGTTTACATTATTTGAAAATCTGACAAGCATGATACCAAGCCATTCAACCTTCAAAGTGGTAGTTATTCATGGACCCTATACAGCTGCTGTATGGCATGCCTTCCACCACTATCATCATTCAGTTAGGCGTTGAATCAAGGAGGGACTATTATTTCATGCCCCCTCCGCACAGCAACAGACAGTGTCTCTTTAAGCAATTCTCTTTGGCCTCTCTGTCTGCAAAGGAAACCCATTGCCCACCATATCAGATTCTACCACTTAACAACAAATTTGTTACAGACTTAAGAAGTACAATGTATGTTTAACAGCAGGTTATGACCCCAGCTCATAATATTATTTGTGGTCATAACCACAACTGTGTGACACACAAAGGTACTTTACTTGCTGACAAAGCACTGCACTCATCAAGAGATTTATCCATTTTATACAATTTAATTACCTTCCCAGTGCAGATACGAACGGTAACAGAAGGTCTCAGTCAGAATTCAAGGGGCTGTTGTTCTTGTAATAATAAGGTATATGCATCATTAATGTTTTACCTATTGTTTCCTGACAAGGGATATTCACAGTAGTGTTAATCCTGCCAGAATCCACAAGCCAATGCTTAAACGAATTTGCAGGGGTCCAAGTAAAGTAAATAGCCGAACTATGAATAAAAGATGAACTTGGAAGTCATTATTGAAATGGTGAAACGTTCATCAAGATGTCCATGTAGGTGGATATGGGTGTTCAAAGAACTCATTTACACAAGGCCTAGATTATTTATTGAGGACGATCTAGAGTGCAGTGTTTGATCATATACTTTGTAGTAAGATGGCATAATGTTCAAGGTGCTGCGAAAGGTCCCTTCATACCTTTAAATGCTTCTAAACCTGACATCTACCATACATGTATAAGAGATGGGCAGTAGCTGCATTTGAAACCAACTGGATTAGGCTAAATCAATTAATCAAGTTTTCTCATCCTGTATTTGGGTATATTATAGGCAGTAACAACATGTTTATGACATTTGCAAGAAATATTTGATGAGTCATTGCAACGTTGCAGTAATCAGATGATATTGCAAACCTGTATAGAAATAATAGAACAATGCAGTAAAAAGTCCATTCAGACGTGCATGATTTATGTAAAATGAATGGTGAAATCAGAGCATTCATCCTCACAGCCAGCACACCATTGTCTTGCATTACAAAGGCAGAATGACACAACTGGTGGGACCAGGCGACAAAACAATTTGGGAATCAATCAGCTGACAATGTTTTAGTTCTGTTCATCTGTGATTATTCCAAAAACTGGCAGGGAGTTGAGCAAGGATTAGGGATGTGTTAATTGATTATGCTGTTCCCCTCCCATAAATACCACTCCAGAGAGAATAGTATCTAGGTCAGTTTCCAACTTGTATCTTTGTGAGCTTGGGACTGCTGTCCTCAGGGGCCTATAGAATAGGCAGAACATAGGAATAAAGTCTTCCTCCTGTTTCTTGTAGGATCCAGCTGGTAATCCGATGAAGCTGCACCCGACAGCTGTCAGAAGGAAAATCTGAAGTTCTTATTTTGGAAAGATGAGTGCCTGAACCAGGCCACTGCCAAGTGGCAAAGGAGAGGTAAAATGAAAAGACATGATGATTATGACCTGTGAATGAACTTATGTGTGACTAGTTAGTGACTAGTTAGTGACTAGTTAGTGCTAGGGATTTGATACCCCTGGACTACTATCAATAGTATATAGGCTAATAAAAAGTCAAGGGTAGCTAAACAAAGACAGAAAACACGAGTCAGAATAGGAAATCCATAATGCCATGATCTTAGTATCAATATTACCATGGAAGTATAGGTTTTCCAAATAGGTCTATCCATCATATATTAGTGCAATACATCAACAATATGAGCTACGTCAAATATATAGATCCCCTTCACTGTACAATCACTTGAGACAACGTTTCATTTTCATAACATGGATGTTGGATTACTCGTTCAATATCACACGTTTTGGGAATACTTGATGAGTTCTGAGGAAGTAAACAGTCGTATACCTATTGTGAGCCAAATCCATGACTAAGGGTTTCTTCAAAAGGGCTTATATCAGTATATGGCATCACTAAGCAGCCCACGTACTCCCACTTCTTGCACATACTCTGTAGGGAGTATACAGGGTGCCAAGGGCCAACGCTGTATAATCAAATAAGACAACCACCACATGACATATCTCCCAGGCGACTGGTGAATGGCCATAGATTGACCTAGCCTCTGGTGCTGTTGGCTGGCTGTTGACATTGTATTATGGTGTGCAGTGAGTGACTCTGCATACCTGATACCATATGGCTTATGTGGTATTTGGGCGTTTGTGTGTTGTACTGCAGGGCTCGTGGCTGTACATTAAGTGAACGAGTTATTAGATGTGAGTATGAGACACACTAAGCTCAGTCTCACGACTTTGTACCGGGTGACGTCTTTGACCGGGTGACGTCTTTGACCGGCAAGATTCATACAGTATAAAAGAGGCCTATTTAGAAAGAAATGTGGGGGCAAAAGTTAATACATATTATACCACTATACATTACCAATTTCCCGGCATTTCCATGTACATAGCCCCCCCCCCCCCCATTTCAGCTGTTTTAATCTTGCCAGTCAAAGACGTCACCCGGTCAAAGACGTCACCCGGTCAAAGACGTCACCCGGTCAAAGACGATCCAATTGTTACAAAGTCGTGAGACTGAGCCTCCAGCTTAGGCCAATGAAGGAGTTTTTGAAAGTAAAAATGGAGAGAAGATAGGACCGAACTCATTCGGATTATCTGCTGTTAAGTGATATAGTTCAAAATTGATTACTTGATGATACATGAAAGATGATAGTTTTTATACCTTTGTACAGTTGAGAATCCAGTCAGCATTGGTCCCTGGGGCCCATATGTGTTTTACTTGGGCCAGCTGGGCTGCTTGCCCATATCTGGGTTGTGGTCCTTTTTGTCAAGGGCTACTAGTAAGAGCCCAGATGAGTCGGCCCATAAAATACATAAATACATTGTAAATATTTCGAAACATACTGACATCTGATTTTCATCCAAAAATTAACATTTATTGTACATTTTTTATAGTATGTGTTAAATCTGGGCTAGGGCTGGGCACTTTGCATCTGGACTGACCCATCGGGTTCCCACTGTTAGCCCTGGACAAAAAGGACCAAAACCAAGGGTTGGCAAATCAACCTTGCCCAGATAAAAACACATATAATATATGAGCCCCACTAAGCCATGTTGACTGGGAACATGCCTCAGTGTGATTTTACTATTTATGCTCTGGTACCCATCAATATATCCTTATAACAATATGAATGTTGGGGAAGCTGGCGCTTAAGCCATAGCTGGTCTAACTGGTCACATTATTTTATGACGTCCAGACTCAGTAGAAGTGAAAGTAAATTGTGGGTTAGTCAAAGACTGATGGGACAATGTTGTCGATGCCTTACATCATCTGGACGGTAGGAAGTCTATTGAGGGAGCACTGATCTTAATTGCTTTGCTCATGTATAATGGGATGAGTGCACTGGAGCTAGACATCTATAATTGTTCTCCTGGTCACTAGATGTCTCTCTGACTTTTAGGATCAGAGTTCTGTCTAAAATCTTCTGATTCACAGTTCTATATGTGTATGAATACTGGATAAGATTCATGCCTGAAGGTAAGGCAGTACCAATCAACAGCCCAATTGAATACAGTCAATCAGTAGTGTTCATAATCCTCCCACACTGATCAAGGCACCACAGTCAACTATCACGAACATAGTGTGAGAGTACCGTATATCTTTGAACATAAGACCTAACCCACATATACTCCACACCTACACCAGGGGCAATCCTTTAAGAGGAACCTAGGGTCAATTGCTACTTTGTGCTATACTGTGAAAGTATTTATTTTTGACGGTGTACATTTTTGTGGAATAGTTGAAAAAGGCAAATTCGTGGGTATTTAATCAATACTTGTTGTATATAAAAAAATTGCAGATTTTAATTTTCGCGATAATATTTACCCAGCGAAATAAATTAATTATAACCACAGAACTAGCAAAAAAACTCATATAAGAGCATGGGCAAATCTTTTAAGCTGCACTAGGACTAGGGTTCTGACGGCAACATCTTACATGACCATAAATTTCAAATATTTGTCATGATGTGTCAAATTGTGTCAATTCTTTATACATGCATGAAGCACATATTCACATGACAATCAGTTCTATAGTACAACAGTGACATACTATCATTATGCACATTCAAAAAGCAATCAGTGACACATAGCTGCCTAGGGCCAGGGTGTTGTTGGTGGCCAAGCCTGTAATCAGAGAACACCTAATCAGAGAACCACTGCAATGTATCTGCCAGGCCACTTGTTAATGGATATATAGATTAACCAAAGGCCGTAGCCTCTTGTGTCGTTGGTGGCTGTTGGTGTTCTGTCATCTAGGGCATATGAAAGACTTGTAGGCTGGTGTAGGTGGTCTGTCGGGTTTTCTATATTATAGTCCTGCATGGCCGATATCTCTACACTATCCATACACATATCTATTGGATATGGGTATGAGAAACTTAGACCCAGGCCAAAGAAAGATGTGTGAGGGACACGGTTTCTGCTAAAATGACGTTTTCGGGGACACCGGGAGTCGACCCCGGGGCCTTCCACTTGCCAAGTGATTGCTCTACCACTGAGCTACATCCCCTTGTCCTATCAGATAGACCGTGTCTCACGTTACTGGATCGGTATGGTACAGTGGGGAGCGGATTACCCGAGTGATACCCCCCTGCGGGTTTACCACCAGGGTACGGGGAATGCGTGCCCCTACAGATGTATGATTTATGTCATTAACCTCACTCCGCAACCTTAATCCTTGTGTATGTTGATGTGTTGCCATGGCAATCTTCTCTTCCTACCTCTTAGTAAAAAGGAAGAAAAGGGATACTACTTACCCAGATCACACGTTTCTATCACGTTGGGTGAAACATAATATATATTTTCTGATTCTGCCACAGAATAATCAACTCTTTAGCCCTTTCATGTGGTTGTGAATATTCACCAATATGACTGATGAAAAGATTGAAATTTCCCGTGGGGTATTACACTAGCAGGAGCCGCCAATCTTGGGGGCATGCAATGAATATACAAGCCATCAAACAGATAGGCCAGGGGAAATGTCCAGCCCATGTCTCATAGGACGTGTACAATCAACTGGCTGCCTTCAGACCTTGTCCCATGTATTAAAGAGATTTGAACCTATGCTGATCCCTGTCATCTTTCTAGTACACATAGATTATAACTTTATACTTTATTGAAATTGTGGGCAAGACACTCAATTTAGAGATCATTGATTAACTAACTTAGTTATGTACTTAACAAAGCCGAAGGTAGGGCATTCAGGTCACGGCTTCAAATTATAATTAGACTAATAAGCCACATATTGTTGCCAAATTGTATCTTGTTGTACCAGGTGTGAGAAACATGAAGGCTTTTTATTCGATGACAGAGTATATCGTTATAGAGTAAGAGTGTAAGCTGAGCTGCTGTAACTAGGCCAAGGGCCTTTAATTGGCACAGGACATGTACAGCATCATGGTATCTGGATTAATGTAATGTTTATAAATTATATAACCAGTTTATAAAGACAAGAGAAAACTCGTTCCTCACATCTCAGATCCATTCGTGCATTCTAGGGAAACAGACAGCCTCGACTTGGAGAACATCGTTTTCTATTATCTAAGTTATAACTATCTAATAATGTGGATTGATTCATTGAACAAGAATTCAATGTTATTCATTGGTAGAATAATAATTAGGGTAGTGAGAACCTATGTCACTATGCCTCAGCTGCAATGTCTATCTAATTTATAACCTATATATCATAATTCCTAAAGCTATGTTTCTCTCTGTATTATGTTAACGATGTTAATATAAGCCCTTAAAACTGGTTATAACTGTGAGTTCAGGGCCGTAGCCAGGGGGGGGGTGCTTGGGCCATAGGCATTTTTTTCAGAAATATGAGAATTAGACTTTGTTGGGTGGAACTCCAAGGAGTGGGATCACGGTGGGTGGAACTGTTAAAACGTAGAAATTGGATGGGTGGAACAATTTTAGGTACGGAAATGGGATGGGTGGAACTCTTTTCATCGCGGGAATGGGTAGGGTAGAACCCTACCAAAAATCCTGACCAAAAATTACAAGGCTTGCTGGAGGAGGGACGACCTCTGAGAACTAGCAGTTCCCAGGGGGACGGACCTCATTTCAATTCCTATAGTAATTCTATGTAAATGGCATCGACTATAGTTGATGCTAGGCCTTAAAGGGTTATTTAATTAATTAATATTGGGGGAATGGGTAGGGTGGAACTCTTTTAGTCGTGGGAATGGGGTGGGTGGAACACTCTTTTAATCGCAGGAATGGGTAGGGTAGAACCCTTTTAGTCGCGGGAGTTGGGTGGATGGAACTCTTAACCCTATGAATCCTGACCAAAAATTACAAGGCTTGCTGGAGGGACGACCTCTGAGAACTAGCAGTTCCCAGGGGGACGGACCTCATTTCAATTCCTATAGTAATTCTATGTAAATGGCATCGACTATAGTTGATGCTAGGCCTTAAAGGGTTAATTAATTAATTAATATTGGGGGAATGGGTAGGGTGGAACTCTTTTAGTCGTGGGAATGGGGTGGGTGGAACACTCTTTTAATCGCAGGAATGGGTAGGGTGGAACTCTTTTAGTCAAGGGAGTGGGGTGGGTGGAACTCTTAATATCGCGGGAATGGGTAGGGTGGAGTTCTTTTAGTCGTGGGAGTGGGGTGGATGGATTTTTTTTATTGAGGGAATGGGTAGGGTGGAACTCTTTTAGTTATGGGAGTAGGATGGGTGGAACTCTTTTTATATCGGGAATGGGGTGGGTGGAACACTTTTAGTTGCGGGAGTGGGGTGGGTGAAACTCTTAAAATCGCTGCGCTTACGACACGCTCCGCCTTGCGGGCCGGGCTTTTGGCAAAACCAAAAGAGTTCCACCCTACCCAAAATAAGCAGCCCACACAACCAAGGCTGGCTACGGCCCTGGTGATATTAGTGCTACATGCAAGAATATAAACCCCTATAGCATTGCAGGACACATTGAGCTAAGGTTACCTTACGGACATCTTTAAAACACTAATAACCCTGCATAGAAATAATAAAACAATGCAGTAGATTATTATTCACATAGCCATTATTTATGTAGAATAAATGGTAGATCCAGAGCATTCATCCTCACAGCCAGCGTACTATTGTTTCCCATAACAAAGGCAGAATGACACAACTAGTGGGACGGGGTGAGAAAACAATTTGGGAATCAATAAGCTGACTATATTTTGGTTCTGTTACACTGTCAGAAACTGGCATGAAGCTGAGCAAGGATTAGGGGTGTTTTAATTTGATTATGCTGTTCCCTTCACATAAATACCACCACACAGAAAAGCATATGTAAGTCGGTTTGCAATTCTTTATCTTTGTGAACTTGAGCCTCTAGTATAGGCAGGATCTAAAGTAGAATTAGAGCCTTTCCACTCTTAAATGTAGGATGAAGCTTGTAATTCGATGAGGCTGAAACTGACAGCTGTCAGGAGGAAATTCTGAGGTTATTTCAGGAAATCTATGTCCCTGGGCCAGAGCACTGTCAAATGAAGAGGGGGGACATTATACATGCAGGAGCACTAAGGTCACTATTCCAAGAACATGATAATATTAAAACAATTGCGCCTATCGTGATCAAAATCCATGACTAAGGGTTTCTTCAAAAAAAGTCTATATGATTATGCACCCACGCATGCTCCCTCATCCCTCCCACATGCTCCACAGGGGAAATGCAGTGTGCTGCCGGCCAAAACTATATCACCATACAGACCACCACCAAATATGACCAATCTACCAAGCCACTGCTATCATATTGACTTAGCCTCTTGCGCTGTTGGTTGCTGGTTACCATTCTACAATGTATCATGATGTGTCTTGAGTGACACTGCATTATGATAGCATATATGCCTTGTGTGGTATGTGGCCTTGTTTTATTGCCCTGCACAGCTCATGGATGTAGACTAAGTATGTAGTTATTGGATATGAGTATTGGTATGAGACATTCCAGCTAAGGCCAATAAAAGAGTTATAGGTCAACTGACCTTGCTCCATAAAAACGGTCAACCTCATTGTTTCATTATAAGTGCAGTATGTAACATACATCAATAATTTAAAAGAATTTAAAAGTAACATTTTGACAGCCGATACTAGGATGTGTGCGAGTCAAAAAAATGAAAAATTGGACCCACCTCCATCGGATTACCTGATGTTAAATGTAGAATATCTAAAAATTAATCACTTGGCCTCAGGATGCATAAAGATATAGACTGCATATCTGGGACAATCTGACAATGGGTTTGGGGACTATCAGCAGTCTCCATGCAGAGCTGGTCCCTAATTTCATAAATGTTGATCTCGCAGGGGAAATGTAATTCAGCTCACATAAGTGCAAATAGGGACGTTCTCAAATTGGTGCCTCGACAAATATTCTCCCAATTATCGCAGACGTGCTATTCACCCAATAATCCTACCCAGTAAACAAAATACGTTATACAACACTTTATAATGTTGTATAACGTTTCTCTAAGTCTGCTTACTTTAGCATAACGTTATATAAAGTTTTAAAACGTTATTCTGACGTAAAATAACGGTTTTTTTTGTTAGCTGGGTAAAACTATATATTTCAACAGTGGCACCCTCTATGGCTATTTGAGGGTACTACATTTACACTCCCTGTCTCACTAGAATAGATTGAGGTCACTGAATTCAAAAATGATGATGAAAAATGCTCCATAAGTCTCAGTTCAAGATATTTCAACTATGATTATGTGTCGGTCTCATACTAAATGCATAGTATGACCAATATGCCCCAAGGACGCCAGCAATAAAAATGCGTCGATTTTCTTCCCCTGGCAGAGATAATAATCACCCTAGCCATAGATGACATCCCAGGTAGAAAAATATCATGATAAAAATCATGATTTATCATGCTGAACCATGATATATCATGATCTATCATGATAATTCATGATTAATCATGTTTTTTACTACCATAATTAATCATGATACATCGTATTTTATTATGATATGGCCTCTTGAGAGAGAAAATCATGATTAATCATGTTTTCTCCCACCACAATTAGTCATGATAAATCATACTTTACTATGATATGACCTCCTGAGGGGGAAAACCATGATAACACATATTTTCTTCTATCATGATAAATCATGATAAATCATTCTTTATTATGATATTACCTCCTGAGATGAGCTATCATGATAACTCATGTTTCTCCTTCCATGCTCAGTCATGATTACACATATTTTATTAAGTTCTAACCTACTGAGAGGGGAAACATGTTCCATCCTACTTTTCATAACTATGATTAATCAGAATTTACCATGATTAATCATGATCTTATCGACCGAGAGAGAAAACATGATATATCACAATTTTATCTGCCCATCATCAATCATAATATATCATGATTTATCATGATCTCACTCATTGAGAGGGAAAACATGATTTCTCATGATTTTACTTAACCATAATTGATCCTAATACATCATGATTTGATATGATCTCACCCATTGAGGGGGAAAACATGATTTATCATGATTTAACCTGACCATAATTAATAATGATATAACATGCTTTATCATGATCTTTTCCATTGAGAGAGAAAACATGCTTTATCATCAGTTAACCTGACTTTAATCAATCCTAAAATATCATGATTTATCATAATATCTCCGATTTATAGAGAAAACACGATTTCTCATGATTTTACCTGACCATAATTAATAATGATATAACATGATTTATCATGACCTTATGCATTGAGAGATGAAACATGATTTATAATGATTTAACCTGACCATAATTAATCGTGATATAACATGATTTATCATGATCTCATCCATTGAGAAACAAAACATGATTTGTCATGATTTTACCTGACCATAGTTAATCATGTTAGAACATGATTTATCATGACATTATCTATTGAGAGATAAAACATGATTTATCATGATTTTACCTGACTATATTTAATTGTGATATAACATGATTTATCATGATCTCATCTATTGAGAGAGAAAACATGATTTATCATGATTTTACCTGACCATAATAATTTTCAATCATGTTATTATATGATATGTCATAACCTATCATGATCTCACTCCTGGCTGATAGGTGACTGTGGGAGGTGCAGGGATTCTGTACCCGGCCTCCCCCATCCTCTGAGTGACTGTGGAAGGTGTAGGGCTTCTGTAGCCGGCCTACCCCGCCCCTAGGAAGCTGTGGGAGGTGGTGGGTGACTGTGGAAGGTGTAGGGCTTCTGTAGTCGGCCTACCCCGCCCCTAGGAAGCTGTGGGAGGTGGTGGGCGACTGTGGAAGGTGCAGGGCTTCTGTAGCCGGCCTACCCCGCCCCTAGAAAGCTGTGGGAGGTTGTGGGCGACTGTGGGAGGTGCAGGGCTTCTGTAGCCGGCCTACCCCGCCCTTAGAAAGCTGTGGGAGGTGGTGGGCGACTGTGGAAGGTGCAGGGCTTCTGTAGCCGGCCTACCCCGCCCCTAGAAAGCTGTGGGAGGTTGTGGGCGACTGTGGGAGGTACAGGGCTTCTGTAGCCGGCCTACCCCGCCCCTAGAAAGCTGTGGGAGGTGTTGGGCGACTATGGGAGGTGTAGGGCTTCTGTAGCCGGCCTACCCCGCCCTTAGAAAGCTGTGGGAGGTGGTGGGCGACTGTGGGAGGTGCAGGGCTTCTGTAGCCGGCCTACCCCGCCCCTAGAAAGCTGTGGGAGGTGTTGGGCGACTATGGGAGGTGTAGGGCTTCTGTAGCCGGCCTACCCCGCCCTTAGAAAGCTGTGGGAGGTGGTGGGCGACTGGTTGGTGTAAGCCTACCCTGCCCCTAGGAAGGATGCTGGGAGGGGGGGCAGGACCGAATACATTCCATCCAAGTGCGTCTTACCCTGTCCCAGGGCCAGCTACAAGCCACCTCAGTGCTTCCCCCTGCCCCTATCTGTCCTAGGGCCGGCTACAAAAAAAAAGTAAAAAGTAAAAGTAAAAAGTAAAATAAAAGTTAAAAGTAAAAGTGAATAAATGTAAATAAAAAGTAAAATCTTACCTTAAAGTGGCATTCTCACTGAGCGTATCCCACTCACAATTCTAGTACTGTTCTAGTCTACTATGTGGTTAAGTACGAGTGGTGAGAATGCCCCTCTAAGTCTAAATATAATGTACAGCTTCATGGAAATCACAACTTTAAAGCATGATATATAATGCTATTCATAACGATTATATTATTATACATGTATCATGATAAAACATATTAAATCATGATTTCATCGGGTTGAAATAATAATGCGTTTTTCACGAAAATCATGATTTTTTATAGCATAATATATCATGATATTCATCACAATTAAATTATGATACATATATCGTGTAAAAGTATGATAAATCATGATAAATATCATGTTAAATAAATCATTAGTTTTTTCATGGAAATCATGATTTTAAGACCATGATGTATCACGATAATTATCATGATTATATTATGATAAACCATGATTATATCATAATGTATATCATCATAAAGCATAATAAATCATCATAAAATATGATAAATCATGGTGTATCTCGGCAAATTTACTGCAGTTAATCACCTTGTATTATGGTTTATCGTGATAGTAATCATGATATATCATGTTAGTTGTCATGATAAATGGTGCTTTACAAATCATGATTTCCTTGAAAAACGCATGATTATTTCAACACGATAAAAAAAAAGATATTTATCATGATTTTTTTCTACCTGGGATTCCTTCTACCACAGTTCTTATTCAATCGACAAAGAACCATTTTATCAGGGGATGCCATGGCTACCTACTTCAAATGCACACACCTTCTGGGCCTGATGATGCCTTCTTGGCTATCTCCATGGCCACTATGCCTGTCTAACTTGTGAATCACAATTTGCATGCTCCACTCATATGAGTCTTTGGGTTATTATGTAGGAGTTGTTATAGGTCAATGGATATGAGAAGCTCATATCAGATTCTATAAGCATAACATCACCTATGTAACACACAGTAGGTAACCAAAATAAATCTGAGCAGAGCAGCTCACCTGCTTGGTGAGCTGCTCTATACACAGATACAATGCCACATTTAGATAGGTAGAAAGTACATTCTTCACGTCAGTATTGGATAGAACTAAAAAGGATTAATAAAGAAATCCCCAGATAATTAGATGTTCAAAGACATATCAATTTAGTTCAGCTTGATTGAAATGCTCAATGTATAAATGTAATTCAGATGAAAAATATGTCAGTCACTCCGGCGTCATGCCCTTATGCAATGTATACATAAGCCACTCTATTTATGGCCTGGAAGGAAAGCTTACCTGACATATAGGTGTTGCATTGTTCAGGTTGACTTCTCAGTGATCGATCAATGCATCACCTATAGAGACTCATTCTCCTGTACCATTGTGTACTAATTGAGACACCATGGTCATGATCACAGTGTGACACTGCTGTACACATGTGTATGTATACGCCTAACCCTCGTATAAGTCACACCTAGACGTTTAGACAATCCTATAGGCAATAAACCGCACCTGGAGTCTGGAAATTGCTACTTTAATACTATGTTATACTAGCAAAAACCCTTGTATAAGACTTAGGAAAGCCCTACACGGCACAACAGGGTTCTGACTTTTGAATAAGTCACAGCTTCTAAACGAGAATTTATGGTAATAGCGGTTATAAGCATCCCCCCTGTGTAACACCATCCCATGCTCATCCCCCACTGTCCCAATCTCATTCTGTCAATTACATAACATCCATGGACACATTGGATGCACAGTGAACCAGGTGGTAAGCACCTGCCAGCCCCTGTTTGGTCCCTCCGTCAGGCACCGCTGCTGTCTGGAACAGACTGAACATCATGATTCTTGAACATAAATTAATTAATAATGAAGCAATAGCACCTTGATTCTGTTCTTAGGTTAGGTGACAGAAAGCTGAATGATTAGCTAGTGTACATAGCCTATCCTGTCACTATGATTATTGCTTTAAGTGATCTAAAGATGGTATCTCACCTGGAATCAATCAAATTTCTCTTTTCATGCTGCACATATTATGTCCAAGGGCACTGATGTAGAAGAGAGAGGGGTCCGTTGAGCCACTTATGCACATTAATTTTTTTCCTGACTTTATCATGGTCATCTGAACTTTGATTTTGTATCTAGCAGTTACCTAATATCATTGCGCTATATGAGGACCCATGGCAAAGCAAGTATTGTCATTTGTTGTATTTCTTTTGATTTTTTGAAAATAAAATCTTTGGGTGGTTCAATGTGCCCCATGCTCTGGGCAGATTGACCCACCCACTGAGGCACCTTGAACCACATATCTTGAATGGTTCAAACAATCAGCAACATAGATTTATTATTGACAGTTAAGGTGGAAATACTTGCTATTGTTACTTTTGCATAGGATTGAATATGAAAAATACATATTCAATGCATACAAGTCATTAAGATTATAGCTTCTAGTTTAGTCACTGGGTTAGAGCCTTACACATTTTCCTTTAAGTTAATATAAACCATCTTCAGAGGATTGCTGCTATTTGCACGCATCGTATAAATCTTTAATTACATTCTTTTATGATTGTAGGGGCTTAGTAGTCCCCACACCTGAGTGGTAGGCCTGCAGGGGTGGCCCGCTCAGGTAGTCACTGCGCCCCTCCCATACCGATCCAGTAACGTGAGACACAGTCTATCTGATAGGACATGGGGATGTAGCTCAGTGGTAGAGCAGTCGCTTGGCAAGCGGAAGGCCCCGGGTTTGAGTCCCGGTGTCTCCGAAAACGTCATTTTCGGAGAAACCGTGTCCCTCACATGATATGAATATGCTATGAAATAATTTACTATCACAACTAACAAAACATGATTGTATTCTATCATACTTGTATAACCAAAATGTATATTAATATTGTGTTTCTTTCTGTGTGGCTTAATTCTAATGAACTATGGGTGGTTTAACCCATAGGCCTACTTGTTGGGTTAGCCTATGGTTGACCCAGAGATGGAACTGAGCAATATCATCTCATCTATTGCCTACAAGCTGACAAGGAGACCTTAAAAAGTCTGCTCTCTTGTGAAAAGTGGTGATACTTTGTCCCTCTATGCATTGCACAGGCATGTATGTGGTAAATAATGGAACTAGACCTTCAAGACATAGATTTGGGTACTTTAAGCATGGTTTAAGTTACCCCAATTTTTGTGGTTTAATCTACCCCTTGCCGACCATCATAGATAAGGTTGATTTAATTCAAACTACATAACACCTTCAGGATTAAAATCAATTGCAAATCTTTACTTTCAATGGCTTAAATCTTTCATATTGTCTCAGCTTCTCCTCAGCATCCCAAAATAAATATGGTGTTGCAGCTCTGAACTGTCTATATTAGGGGGTAATGTGGTAGGAAAACTGCTGGAAAATTCCCAAAGGAATAGCAAAGAGAGCATGTGGTTCAACGTGCCCAGGTGGTCAACGTGCCCCTCTCTCCCCTACCCATTATTAGATGCGCAAATACCCTTAATGGCCTTTTTAATCCACCCTTGGGTGCAATGAAAGGGTCAGTTTAAGACCAAATGTTTGCACATTTCAGCCAGACTGGGTACCTGGGTATACATGTATTAGAACTGACAGCTTTGCTCCCCAAGCACAAGTATCAACTTATCACACTCCAATATGCTATAAAATAAGGCTTTCCATGCAATCAGCTATGTCAACTAATATAAAAACAGGTAATGAAAGAATATGTACAAACAGCATAGTAGTGTTGTCCTGACTAAGTGAGGTGCAATATCATCTTTATACCAAGGAGGCCCTTAAGATCCAGTCTAGTGAAGACAATAATCATTTTCCAGATCTTATCTCATTAATTATACCTCCTGATTTTTGCCTTAAATATAACAAGATTCCATTGATAATTAAGCTAAAGCTTATCTAAGTTGATATGCCCCGCATTTCTACCATAATCTGCCAAAAGTTGGCGAGTAACTTGCAGAAATGTGTGATTGGTACTGAAGGGTAAAAACGCATGAAGGTGTGATTAGTACTCGAGTCTAAAACACATAAATGCGTGTATGATAAAGGAAGAAATTGGTGATGTTGCCTGCAACGGATGTGTTACCAATAATGATCATTGATAAACAAAATCTAAGAAGCTCGCATGTCATATCATTGTATACTTTGGGTGAGGATCTGGCTTCACTGATGGCAAAGTTAATCCATGTTGAAACACATGTCAAACCTGCAGCTGTCCTTGGTCCATTCCAACTCTTCCTACACGGACAGAATGATTCCCCCCTTTAACCTTGTTCCAGTAATCAGCCCCACAATTAAACATGTACGTGCTACATGAAACAATCAAAGACAATGTAATAGACCAACAAATCAGTCATATGATGTTTGATAGCCATGCTTTAGAACAGGCAATGAGTATCTATTACAAAATCATTTTATCAATGTAGGTAAAATGCCGCGAGATGAATGAATACACGTGGCAGTCAACAGGTTTATCTAAAACGAATTGGATATGCTGTGTTTATGCCTAGTTTAAGGTCTTGGCCTGCAATATGTTCTGGTTGTATATTTCCCCTCCCCACACCCTACTACCAGTTTTCATCGGCAGGGGACGGCCATGAGGTCAGAGCTCCTTTGAACCTGTGATTATCAGAGGTGATCTATTTGATGTGTGCCATGTAGCAACCTGCTACTTTATAGGATACCATTGCTTTTTGCATGAATGCAAACCATTATATAAAACGTGGCGAGTAGTTACATGTTTCCATGAAGCTAAGCTAAAGCTTCTTCATGTTTTGTTGAATATTGCATTTGGTCAGCGCAGATTTATTTCTTTTATGTGTACATTTTCTATCACTATAGACTAAGATTACAAACCAGACTTAAGATAGATACTAACATCCTCTCATTAAATGGGAACCATCGTGGGGATTTTGAATGGGTAGTGTTTGCCTTTGATATAACCTCAACAACATACTAAACCTGCAACTATGATATTCATGTTAACAATGTTTAAACATTGCAGAATATTAATGTCTGTCTTATGCTTTAACTCCCAACACAATATGTTTTATGGTTTTCACGCACATTAAATATTTTATAACCGCTGTGATGAAGACAATGGAAGTATTTGTAAGACATTATGTGTGGTAACTAAATATCCCCTTTTTTATCAGAGAACTCAAAATGTCGTAATGGCAATTACAAGCACAGCCCCAATCATGAACGTGTTCTATAAACTAGGGCCATAATAATACATGCAACAGCCATGTAATGATTCATAATTCCAATAATATGAACAGCAGGCTCAGAATGATCATCTTTACAACCTGAACATCATTGTCTATTGTAGCTCATGACCACCGTCCACAGAGCATAACTCTGTTGGCCATTAGGGAGAATAGAACAACTCATTGTCCTGGTTACCTGTCACCTGATTAAGTTGGATATAAAATACTACTCGTTTCTACTTCAAGAGTACCCACTAAAGAGAGGGGTCTTGGTGGCAGAGCAGCAATGCACTGAATCCAATGTTATAATACATATTATATTATCAAATAATCCAACAAAACACTTGAAAAATAAAAGCAAGTGTTTTGAATACTGTGTAAAAAAACTAAACTGACGTGTTGCTAATAATGATTGTTGATAACTATTTAAAACAGCTGGCATGTCATTTAATACTATACTTTGGCTAAGATTTTGGCTTCTCAAATGGCAAAGTCATGTTTAAACCCGCAGCTGTCCTTATGCCATCCCGACTCTAACCGCACGGGCAGCAAGATTTCCCTTTTAACCATGTTCCAGTGAACAGCCACTTCTTATTCAGCAATATAAGAAGGATCTTTTCTTGACACAGTAACTGAATCAAACACATACATCCTACATGAAGCAATCAAGGACAATAGATCAACAAATCAGTGAAATAAATTATGTGTTATAGCTATGCTTTAAAACAGACCATATATAAAATTGCAGATCTTTTCACCAAGGTATTATATTGTATAAAATGCCCGATATGTGTACGGTAAATACAGCAGGCAGTCAACAGGTTTATTTATGACAAATTGGATTTGCTGTGTTTACGCCTAGTTCAAGGTCTTAGCATGCTATCTGTTTTGGTTGTAGACTCCCCCTCCTCAACCCCTAGCTACACTACTAATGGTTTTCATCGGCAGGCAACAGCTCTGAGGTCAGAGGTCTTCTGAGCGTGTGATTGTCAGAAGTGATCTATTTGATGTGAGCCACATAGTAGCCAACCTGCTGCTTCAGAGGGGACCATTGCTTTTTGCGTGCATGAAACCGTTGTATAAAACGTGGGGAGTACTGTTGTGTTTCCATGAAACAGTTTCAAAGCTTCATCATGTTTTTTTATGGTATTCGGTCAGTATAAAAGTATTTACACTATGTGTGAATTTGCCGTGCGTTTGCTATAACTTGATTGAGGCTACAGACCAGATTTTAGATTGATATTAACATCCTCTCATGAAATAAGAACTGTCATGAAGAATCTTAAATGGGTAGTGATTGCCTTTAATTTTAGCCTCGACAACATACACTAACACTTGCAACTATGTAATACTCATGTAGACATGTTTCTGCACATACTCTTGATCATATCCTTTAATGTTTTAACTGACAAAATCTACAATGACTAATTTTAAAAAAATTCAGAATGTTATTAATGTCTATCTTACACTGTAAATTTATGTTATTTCGTGCTGTACATATCTTCACAAATTTGTGGTCTCAGTAGAGGGGAGCCACACAGCAGGGGGCCGCACTGACCACCCACGGGGGTAGGTAGCAGGGTAGGCCGTCACACAGGCTGCAGAGGGCCTGGTCTTGCCCTGCCCCAGTCTATTTTTCTGTGGGGACCACTTTTTATGCTCTTTGGAGCAAAAAGGAGTAATAGATAGAGCTAAACTGTTAAATTTTATTACAAAAGAAATTTGTATAGAATATGTTGCCACTCTTCCAGACTCTTCTAGCAATTATTTTTGGAACAGTGGTTGGTGAAAGTTGGGTGAAATCATGGTATATATGTGACTCAATGACTAAGAATTACACTATAATAATTACATATATGGAAAGCATATTGTGTCTGCTATATTCTCCCCAAAAATGGTGTATTTATGTTAAAATTAGACCTTTTTTTCCCCTGAAAGCAAGGACTATGTCTGCCCTGTGGGTAGCGTGTGTTAGGCTAGATCAGAGATACTGTACGCCAGGGATGTCGCGCTGTTGCTCTGTGGTTTCCATACTCCTCGATAAGGCCGTCATATCGCGCAGGGCACAGTGTAGTTTTTGTGACGTAGCCCCGACGCATGCGAGCCACCGGGAGTGAGGCGAACTAAAGCCAGCGCATGCATTTGTCTTGTTGGGCATCGCAAGCGACAACTTATCGACGCATTTTGAATTGTAAAATTGATGAAACAGCATCTAGGTCACAGTTATGAATACACAGGAATCATATTAGATTGTGTCACTAATAAATATTGAGAAAGGAAGGATGATTCGGACACAATAGGCCGTTTTGCGGGATGATGCACAGAGCATCAGTGTTGCTGTTACCCGCGCACAGATTTGTCCAAGACCAGCGTTCCGCCAATGGTCTCAGTTAAACCATTTAGAGCCAATTTACAGGAAAATAACCATGACGAGGTTAAAAGGGGACCCCAAATTAACAACCGTGCAGGCTAGCACGACGAGTTTCATTCATGTTATTCATACGAATTGAATTCTAATGAAGGCATTGATCACGGAACGTGCACTACGACACTGGCTCCCTGTGCCGCTGTGTTTGTGTCTCTATGGTTTACATGCTCTGGCTACGTGCTAAGTCAATGGGAAATTGCGGTCGCCTTCATAGCTTCAATTTACATTACATTGTAGCACCAAATATCTCTCAGTGCTATTCTAACCATATCTACGATAAGGGTATGGGACTATAGCAGGAAAAGACTAGGGAAACCTTCAAAATCTCCAAAAATGTAACCAGTGGCCGCTACGGGCCGTCATGTTCGCCTCATCCCCGGTGAGGGCGCCACGTATCGGACAAGACAGGTGGCGCCAATTTTGTGGAGTCGGCCATCCCTGGTACTACTGGTCTAAGGCTAGATAGTCTCAAAATTGCGAGATAGTCTCAAAATACTATAGTTTTGTTAGTACCTCGCAACCCTCAGGCTAGATAGTCTCAAAATTGTGAGATAGTCCCAAAAGGCTGCAAGATAGTCTCAAAATTTGAGACTATCTTGCAACAGTCAGGCTAGATAGTCTCAAAACTGCGAGATAGTCTCAAAATACTATAGTTTTGTTAGTATCTTGCAACAACCAGGCTAGATAGTCTCAAAATTGCGAGATAGTCTCAAAACACTATAGTTTTGTTAGTATCTCGCAACCCTCAGGCTAGATAGTCTCAAAATTTGAGACTATCTTGCAACAGTCAGGCTAGATAGTCTCAAAACTGCGAGATAGTCTCAAAATACTATAGTTTTGTTAGTATCTTGCAACAGCCAGGCTAGATAGTCTCAAAATTGCGAGATAGTCTCAAAACACTATAGTTTTGTTAGTATCTCGCAACCCTCAGGCTAGATAGTCTCAAAATCCTGATGGATAGTCTCAAAATACTATAGTTTTGTTAGTACCTCGCAACCCTCAGGCTAGATAGTCTCAAAATTGCGAGATAGTCTCAAAAGGCTGCAAGATAGTCTCAAAATTTGAGACTATCTTGCAACAGTCAGGCTAGATAGTCTCAAAACTGCGAGATAGTCTCAAAATACTATAGTTTTGTTAGTATCTTGCAACAGCCAGGCTAGATAGTCTCAAAATTGCGAGATAGTCTCAAAACACTATAGTTTCGTTAGTATCTCGCAACCCTCAGGCTAGATAGTCTCAAAATCCTGATAGATAGTCTCAAAAATGCAAGATAGTCTCAAAACACTATAGCTTTGTTAGTATCTTGCAACCCTCAGGCTAGATAGTCTCAAAATTGCGAGATAGTCTCAAAATCCTGACAGATAAACTGTGAGATAATGACATTTTGAGACTATTTTGCAGCCCTTAGGCTAGATAGTCTCAAAATACTATAGTTTTGTTAGTATCTCGCAACCCTCAGGCTAGATAGTCTCAAAACTATAGTATTTTGAGACTTTCTCACAATATTGAGACTATCTGTCAGGTTTCTGAGACTATCTAGCCTTAGGGTTGCAAGATACTAACAAAACTATAGTATTTTGAGACTATCTCGCAATTTTGAGACTATCTAGCCTGAGGGTTGCAAGATACTAACAAAACTATACTATTTTGAGACTATCTTGCAATTTTGAGACTATCTAGCCTGATGGGTGCAAGATACTAACAAAACTATAGTATTTTGAGACTATCTTGCTATTTTGAGACTATCTAGCCTCATGGGTGCAAGATACTAACAAAACTATAGTATTTTGAGACTATCTTGCAATTTTGAGACTATCTAGCTTGAGGGTTGCAAGATACTAACAAAACTATAGTATTTTGAGACTATCTTGCAATTTTGAGACTATCTAGCCTGAGGGGTTGCAAGATAGTCTCAAAATTTTGAGACTATCTAGCCTGACATGTGTTTTGAGACTATCTCGCAATTTTGAGACTATCTAGCCTGAGGGTTGCAAGGTTGTCACAAAACCATAGTATTTTGAGACTATCTTGCAATTTTGAGACTATCTCGCCTAACAAGCGTGGCCTAGCCCACTATACCAGTATTCTCATTAGTACCAAAAAGTAAAATGTGATAAATCAATTAAAGAAATGCTTATAAAAAATATATATTATCAGTGTGGAAAGAAGAAGAAAGGATGTTTCAAACAAGATAACACATGTAATGATAAACATAGCATAACAGGTAAACTAATGTAATGCAATATGCCTTTCTTTAGCACTGTGACAGATAGGGAGTTGCCAAACAGGCCGGTCGTCGAACAGCCTACTTTAAACTTAAACCCCCACCGCCCCTATTAGCTAGGGCTGATTACCTGTCCTGACTCCCGTCTGGCTGTCGCTGGAGGGGTATCGAGAACTGCGCCTTTAAAGAAAAAGAAAGGTTTTATATGTTTGTCAAAGTGGATGTTAGATTTAAGGAAGAAGGCAAAACCTTCTTGCTCCTAACTGAGCAATCCAAGTGATTCCTATGTTAATTCATAGATTGCATGCTCAGTATAATAAAAATTTAAAATTGAAATGTGAAATAGAATTGAAAGATGGGATTGCACCTAACACCATTTAGACCACACTTCTATCATATTTTCATATTTGCACATGGGTACCATTATCTAATTACCTATTTTTCAGCATACCTTATTTGTTACAGAATGCTACCTTTATAAAGAATATGAGGAAACCGAAATGAAGGCTATAATTCACTGTGCCATGAAAGGAAGGCTAGAGCAGCGTATCACAGTACTACTTGTGTGTATATTGGCCCTCTCAATGCATTTAGGGGTTGATTCATATAAAAAGGATAGCATAGCAAACAGTTGAATAGGGACCAAATATTAACCTTTATATTGCATTAATCTATTTGTTTTTACAATGCATTTATCAACACACCATCATACAACATATAGATTCTATGGGGGAAATACTGACTTAAACAAGTTTCCTCTCAGTGGATGGATTTATCCAATCTACCATTTTGTACTAAATGCTACAATCCTACCCATGCAGGTCCACACTACCCACCAGCCAGCAATCTGTCAAGAGTCATTAGCTACCTCAATCCTGCGTTATGGGTGGGTGGCTTTGTCCACAACAAACAAGCAAGGGCACTTAAGGGACTGGTACCACTGCTGTATGTTATACAATTTGGTCAGGGGCATTTAAGTCCGCCGGTCAGGCACTCAAATTGTCCAATTTTAGTTTATTCTAATTGATTGAGAGATATTGCTTTAAAAGTTGACATACATGCATATTTACCTTTATATCGTGCATATTGTGGTAGTAGAAAAATATCTGAAATTAGCTGAAATACCATCTTTAACAGCTGAGGAATGGTTAAGGAGTGTAGATAGACGATATACTCTTTTGTAGCACCTACTGTGGCTTGATAGTAGATGCTTCTGCTTTTCTACAATAAACTCTACACCAACGGTGGATTCTACTGTATTCCTACAAAGGGGCAACCAACTTATCACAGTGTGTATAGATAGGGCTATGTGGTCCGGTACAAGAGGTCTTTAGGACACTTAATTCACTATTGATTAACGCAGGCTTTATCCCATTGTGACATTGATTAGGGCCAGCCAAAGTGCCGATTTTCCATGACGCTTGAGAACTCAATGCCATAGTGTGATCGGAATCCATGACTAAGGGTTTCTACAGAAAAGCTGATAGTGTGAAGAAGTAGCCCACGCACGCCCACTCCCCTCCCAGGTGCCCATCAACCCACCCACGTACCCCCTTACCACGCCTATCTCTGCTACATCCCCTCCAGGGAAGAGGGTGTTGTTGGCCCAACTGCTATCATCAAATCAGGCATCACCACCGCGTATAGCTGCCCTGTGGGGTGTATTGGTCCTCCGTGGTTGGCTGATACATGGCGGATGGTTATTAGATATAGGTGGCAATACCCTGGGGTTTCATATGGGTAATGAGCGCTGGTATTGAAATAAATGCCCTAGGGACAGGGAAACTGAAATAGACATTGAGTTCTATATTCTGCTGTTGAATAAGCGCCGGTCTTGTATGAGTGCCAGGGTCATTCTAACATGTTGACATGTACGCATACGCGGTCATGCAAGCAAATACTATCCCTTCAATGGCCAAACATATTGGAATTTCCTCTCAGATGCCACATCATCGACATCGTAAGAATTGTTATGAATATGACATTTCCAAAGTTTATCGTTTAACAGCGAAAACTGTCAACCATAACTAGTTGAGCAAGGAAATAGACCTGACACAAAAACGAAGCTAGGTTCATGTTCATATTTTGCTCCGCTGGTATAAATGTCAATTATTGCATGTAAAGGATTCATTGAAACACTGACGGCATGCACACATACTTCACTGCAGGTGATACGGGCTAACCCTAATACATGTGGGATTGTTTTATGTCATGCCACTATAAAAAAAAGCAACAACTGAAACGCACTCATACATTTACACAACATACATGCAATGATAACATGTCTAGTATCGGTTGTTACTACATTGGACTCACGGGATGTTCCCCGTGCCTGAAATAAAACCCACTTACCAAATGTATATCCTAACATAATTGATGAATGTATACATAGACAGAGGTTCATGTTGGTCTGTCTGAATGACAGGTTTCTCCATGAGCGGTATCTTGGATCACATTACACAATGCGGAGCCAAGTATAATATAATCCAAGTTACCGCAAGTGTAGAAATTAAATATGTAGGCTGATTAGAGTGGATCTCTATATTTAGTTCATGTCACTCTTGATAAATTATATTTAAAAACGACAATTAAAGATTGGTTTCATAGCTATTTTTGTGACGTCATCATGGAGAACACGCCATGGAGAATGAGCATCGGTTTCTCCACATGGGTGTGGAGAACGGCCATTCTAGTATTTAAGCAGAGTAATTTTGTATCTCCACACAAAATAAATGTAACTAAAGGCTTAATAGTTCATCTCATTGTTGAATAAAATACAATTACAGTAAAATACAATCACCTGCCCACACGAACAGGTGTAGCAATAAACAATGACTGGATGGTGTTCGGTTTAATATTCTCATGATGGTGACTATTTTCGGCCCGCTGCCATATTATAATATTAGAGGTACAACAATACTTTTTTGTGCGTAGAAGATGGATGCTCTCTGCCTCATGGCTTCTGCTTTGACGGTACCAGTCCAGGCGGCACTACATTAATTAATATAGGCCTGGATGCACTATTAGTGTGGTTCCGCATCATTCCGCCAGGTGTCATCACTCTTGGTATGTTACAAATTTTTCTTTACTTCTGATGAAGAAGATTGTATACTTGATTAATAGGGTACCATGTGCCATTTTAGATATATATCCAGTGTATGCACCCCTACGGTGTGCTGGCCTATTCAGTCAATATACCCGTATCAGATACGTAGGACGTGTATACAATATACATCCATACAATTTCCAAACATGTTTTGATATCATATGCATTGTATGTTGAGCAACTCAATGTAGATATACATGCAGCGATTAAGGAAATCAATAAATAAACTTTTATCAAATCAAGCAGGCATGGTGAATGTAGCACACATTGAAGAGGAAAATATGAAGTAGGTAAGGCTAAATAAGATACTGTTAATATTCCTCACCATGACTAGATACGCTGAGCCCGAGCAGACCGGTCTATGTATTTAATTTAAACATGGACGACATCTTAACTGTGTTTCGTTTTTCAAAGGCATTTGATGAAAATCCGCAGATCCTGTCACAGCTCAAAACTAGTTCTCCACCGTTTATGGACCGGATAATGATTTGATGTACAGTCACGTCACCTTAGTCCGGGCGACGATAGTCCGGGTACTACACCATCCGGTCAGGGTTGCTACTGCACCATCTAAATTACACTATATCAGTATACAGTAGTCCGGTTATCTCATGATCCGGTCACCGGTCGGTGCTTCTAGTGTACAAAGACTCTATTTACTATCAAAATATGTCTCAGTATACCAGTCAACTTAAGACCTAAATATAAATAGATGAATAAAAAAAAGGAGTATCCATAGAATGCCAGACCAAATCATTTAGCACATTGAATGTGGGCCGGTACTGACCCTTTCATCTCTGTTACATATTGCAATTGCGAACTATGCATGCACAAGGATTAGCAAGACTGTCTGGGCATCCTTTGCATTTGACTCAACTCAAATACAGACACAACACGTACATCTAACAAAGCATTTAGCACCTTGATGCATGATGCTAATTAAAAGCTGTGTTTGTCTGCTCACTGGTGCAGCCCCATTTGTAGCCCGAAGTGTGAAAACGCACACAAACAATAGACAATACTCTCTACAGCAACCCTGTGAAGTTTAGAAATAATGAAAAACAACAATTTCGGTGAATATTAAATTGTCTCTTTCATACAAACTAATTTTGTACTACACGTACCTGGTAGGTCTATAGGCAATGTATTATAACTTAAAATATGTTACAATGAAACATGACGCCCCCCCCCCCATCTCTCACAATGTTTCAGGCTCCCGGGCGTTTCGGCTCCCGGGCATTATTTGCTTTGCACGGCACTGCCCGGACTACTGCGACGTGACTGTACTATGACATGATGTACTAAAGTGGTAAACATAGGACAAAATAAAAAATTCAAAGTTTAGGCCACTCAAAAAAAAAAAATTGTTTCTCATCACCAAGCAATGAAAAATATGACGAGGGCGTTTTTTATTAATTTTTTTAATTTTTTTTACTCGGGGCAATTTACATTTTGGACATTTCGCGATCAATTTTTAAATTTTAGCAATTTGGAGTTTATTGATCAGCAAAAGTTGTAAGAATGCAAGTTACACCTAGCTAATTGCATTGCTGACAGCATAAGCTTTAATTTGATACCAAATTTGCCAATATTTTGGCAATTTTAACATATTTTTCATCAAAAATGTAAAAAAAAAAAAAAAAAAGTTTTCCCCAAATCATGATTTTTATGATGCGCACGGTGATGAGAAACAACCTTTTTTTTGAGTGGCCTTAAGTACACAACTTTATTTTTCTCAAAGGTTAACATCTTGGCCCCATGGAAACGCCGCGGAACTCTGTTATGCCGTCCGGTGCAGTTTTTATTCAGCACCAACCACAACCATATTTCTGAGACATCTGTAACAGTAATAGACCCCTAATTATAATATTACTCTCTAGAAGTACCCAGCTATTCCAAACTTTGCCTTCTAGTAGGCCTAGTATGTAGGATTGACCCTGAGAAATTTTGGAGCCGTAAGATTTGAACTTTTCTTTTTCTGGGTTGAGAGATAATCGGAAACTTCTACAAATCTGGGAAAATTCAACTAACTTTACCAACTTTACTCTAGTTTGCCTAAAATTGCTCTGATCACCATTAAAATAGCTCTAGCATACCTTCAATATACCCCCTTCCTAAAACAATTAACCTCAGATGCGCAAGTCTAGCCATCTTGGGACATCATTACGTGGGAAATCAGGTCAAATTTCTATTACTGTTACGGATGCCTCAAGATTCACAGTACCTTCATATATCAGTCAAAGGGGCAACTTAAATACACCAGAACCTCTTTAAACTTAATACATGTGTACTTAGCACTCTACAGCACTGTTTTATATTATTTAACCATCAAATATATCACCTTTGATTATGTACATGGTGTTTGGAAATTAAAAAAGACTTTTTCCTGTGTTCCTGCCACGAGGTGTGACGCCAATAAATAATATACATCACAAGGGCACCTCTGTAGATCTACTGCATAAGGCAAACATAAATTATACAATCACATAAAACAATAATGAGGACTATACTGGCCCCCATAGGTGCATAGCTGGCAATCTCGTGAGACCTACCCGGCGGCTCGTTACCGTTACGGATGCCTCACAACATAGGCTATTTCATAGGACTTTGGTACAGCTGCCATAGATGTATCAAAACTAGTCAGATCATCTTTAAACTTCATACATGGGTACAAAACACTCTGTGGCACTGTTCTAAGCCCTTAAACCATCAAATATATCACCTTTTGACTTAGCTATGGGCATTTTAAAATAAAAAAGGACAAATTTACCGCGAGTTAACGACACGCAGCGAGTCTACCAGAAATATTTTACATCACCAGGGCACCTCTGTATCTCTAATGCATAAGGCAGACCTGTTAACAATCACATAAAACAATAATGAGGACTATACTGGCCCGCATAGGTGCATAGCTGGCAATCTCGTGAGACCTACCCGGTGGCTCGTTACCGTTACGGATGCCTCGCGACGAACTGATACTTTACTATCTTGGTCACACAAGTATCAAAACTAATCAGATCCCCTAAAAAATTCATACATGTATTTTAAACATCCTATAGCACTGTTCTATGCCATTAATTATCAAATATATACATAGATATAGTAGCACCATGAGGTGTATCCCAGGTGCCCGTGTTACTGTTACGGATGCCTCACGGTACCTAGTGTACTGTCCAAATTCAAGTCGAGGGGTGTTAACTGGGTTGTCATCATTGTGGAAGCTTATGAGGTGAGGAAGAGGGTGTTGATCTTCCTAAGCTCTGCAGTAGGCAGGGCATACTTTGAAGCTAGCCTGCCATGAGTTGCAATGGGACGTGGCGTGGAGATTTTGGTGAGGATGTCGTCTGGGTGCATGCGCATGATGTCCTACAGCATTGGCCACAAGAACTGGTTCAGTGTGGTGTTGCCGCGTAGTATGAAGTTGACCTCGTACATGCCCTCATCATCGACTCCTTCTGTGGCCTGTGCGATGTACCACTGTGAGTCGTACAAGCAGGCCACAAACTCACCGACGGTGTAGCGCTTCACCGCTAGGACCTCAGCTGGGACCTCCTCTGGCTCGGCCTCTGCTGGGAACTCCTCAACCTCTGGCTTGACTGGTGCTGCTCTGGGGGTTTTCTTGAAGAGGATGTGCTCCACCCAGCCAGGGCAGTGGTGCAGAGAGGTGTTGTCCTCCCAGCAGCAAGGACCGAAGCAAGAGGTGTCCCTCACAGTGATGGAGACACCAGGTACGACAGCAAGTGCTGCATGCACCTTCATCGTACCAGGTACAGACTTGTCGCAGACGAGACTTTGTAGTAGACTGCGGGCCTCCTTGATCTCTTCGACAGACACATGGATGTAGTGGACTGCACCGCCTTGAGCGTTTCAAGTGTCCACGAAAGCTTGGGCGTTCTTGATCTTGACATTGGACTTGACCAAGAGATCTGCGACTCACTTTACAGCACCCCCGATGCCGTCACAGGGACCCTTGCCATGGCCTGCTTCATAGTACGTCCATGTGGCTTGGATCCCCCGAAGATCTGCTCGTGTTTACACAGGATGCTGAAGATGAACTTATTTTTGCACTGCAAAGATGGAGAGTCGGAGTAGTAGTGGATGGTCTTGACGTTGGGAAGGTGCTCATCGATGAACTCTCGGAGCCTAAGCATGAAAGCAAGGATGGCCTTGGCGTCATGTTTACGGTCGTCTGTGCACAGGGCCAGTGAATGGTGTTTGAGGTTCCCGTCATTATCCTTGTAGTGGATCACGGCCGGGTGGAACGTGACCGGATCCTTGGCATAGTAGCCTGCCTGGGGGGTCTCGGGGAACGACACCATCCAATTCTCCGAGAAGTCCATCTGAACAGTGCACTCCTCCACAGTCAGTCCTTCCCGCACTTCCCGGATGACTTTGTGCTGGTTTTGTGCACGGAATGAGTGTTATATAGCACTGGCATGATGCATGATTCCTTAAAGCAGTATTGGCAAGTTACTGCGAATGCTACATTCTAGATTAATTCTGGATAAATTTTAAGTATATAGAATATTGAGTCCCAATCATCGTATCAATGACCGTACAATAAAGCCAATCTGGAGGCTCTAGGATGGGATGCTCATATTGGATGTGGCCCTTAGTACGCCAGCATCGGGTGTCCAACTAATCATCTGCTATCTGGTTACAATGTTATATGTGCAGGACAACGGAACCCTCATAAACACACGCAACCCAAGCACATGTCCTCAGCCAGCAACCATAATTAAAAAGAGAAAGGTTGCATTTGCTGTAACATGAGAAATAGCACCATACATCTAACTCTGAGGAACTTCTATACTTATGATAATCTGATCTGCATGTAGGTGCTCACTGATATAACCTGAGTGTATTTATAGATTCTTGGCTAAGCCATCATTTATCCTTTAAGGGCCGCACACAGCTTTAATGTCATTGGTCTGCATGATGCATAAATTCAGCCCCGGCGAGTAATCCGCCTAAGCTACATTCATGCACTATGCCGACTTATCAGGAGTGTATCAATCCCGTAGGGTGGCATAATGCGTGAATGCAGCCCTGTTAAATCACTCACCAGGGCTGCTTTAAGCTTCATGCAGGCAAAAGGTATACTGCATTGATGCCATACGCGGCCCATAAAGGGTCATCTGCTTACATTCAATCCACTTATAGCAAGCATAGATAATAGCACTCAATAATGAATTATGTCTAGACTGCTGCTCTTATATCATAATTCAGCGGAAATCCCACAATCCCCTCGGGAATGTTAAACGGTACTGTAAGAGCAAGAATACCTCAAATTGCAATGGAATATTTGTCATAGTCATACATTCCCAAATGAAATCAAAAGATATGCTACCAGTTTGTTTATGAGAGCACACATTGGACCGAACTTCCTCAATAATAAATTTGTTTTCCCAAGAGTGTCGATACTGCAACTTGCAAGATGTAATACTCAGCCCAGCAGCTAGTCAGTGAAAACATATTTACTTAAAGCTTTATAACTTTTACAGTATTTAGCCTGAGGACTAGCAGACTAATCCCTGGGCCAGGCGTCTGTAAGGTGTTTTTAACCCTACTCCATTTTGCCTTTGGCAGATTAAGAGGATTGTGAGGTAGCTGCAGTTGAAAGTAGCTCCCGGCCGCCTGCATTCTCCACAGTACGTGCACTGTTAAAAGTTAATGTGGCCGAGCAGTAGAATGTAATGTAATCTTACAGGACAGTGTGTGCACTTTCAGAGAGCAACTGGCACAAAACCAACTGATCTTAGTCAATTCAAGTATGCTGAATTCAAAAATCATAATGAAATTGCCGGGTTTCTTCTCAATTCTGAGCTATTTGACATTTTAGAGGCATAAAATGCGATAAAACACTCTTGGAAGGAAGCTTATTTTTTCCATAATCAAATCCACAAAAAGGTGGATTTTTCTGTCTAAAGAGCCGCAGAAATGGGGGTGCTTTTTGAGAAACGATATCGTAGATTGTGTGTATCTACCATTTAGAGTGCAAGGACCTGCAGGTGGCTGCAGGTGGGTGAGGTAAATATTATGGTAGTAAGATGAGCCTCCTCCACGGTGCGGTTGGTAGCTTGAGGGGAAGAACATGCATCAAACTTAAAATATGTATGGTGATTTTGTGAAGTTATTGCGCAGTACACTTTTTCTATACTTCATATTGTTACAGACGAACTATTTCTTTGTTGCGCTGAAGCTGCTTTTCATTAACTGCACACTGCTAAAATGCATCAGTTTGATTAATAACATGACAATAGTTATCATTAGTATGAAATAATTTTATTGATTGTTTATTGTGCATGGATGCTCTGGGCAAGACGTAGCCATCCAATCATGATAAGTAGTTTATACCGTCGTATACTAGAATACAATGCAAACACCCACTGACAGAATCAAATACTCCCGCCGTTGTACACATGATTATTCTTTATACAAATTAAAGGTTTCCAGTGCAAACTCATGCTACAATACCGTCCTGTAAATACAAGTTATGGCAAAACATCGACGTTTTTATTAAGCTGGTATTTGATTACTTCAGTGATTGCCATGGCTTCTGTTTATATGGAGACATTTAACAAAGGTCACATGAATCTGGTTAAGATGACATGTATTTTAGTTCAAGTACTTGATGCTATAATGGTCACAGTTCTCCAGTGGACCTAATGCAAATATGTGTGTGGCCGAGTGCTCACTGACACTGGGCCCGAGACAAAACATGTTTGGGTTCCCTGCTCAAAAACCCCATGTGACGTCACGCCGTCTATGATTGTTTCTCTGGAGTAAACATACACAGGTCTCTGAGGTAGAGGTAAATATTATGGACAATTGGTCACGTGTCTGACTTTAGTAGTAGTAGAAGGTACCGACATAATTATAATGGTATATTACACCGCTATGCACCTACTTTGGCACATGGCTCGCCATGAATATGACTTTAGTTGTCAAAATAGCTTTAACCATCCATTACTCATTTACCCACTGTATGTGAGAAATACAGACTGATATACACTCTATAATAATTGTTAGTCACAGCAATGAATTAATATGGTAGGTCTTTAATACCAGGCAATAGCTTAAGACTATCTAGTTGAGTAGATGCGTCCAAGAATTGTGCATTTTGGTATTAAAATATCATACATCATTAAATTATTGTAGAAATCATAATATGGTTATGATTGTCAACCTCACACCTGGATGGATAACACTGCATAATATTTCTTATTTAAACAGCTTTAAGTTTTGCTTAACTATGATTAAAGAAGGACATTACGCATCTTTAAGCAATTTTAAGCAAACTTGTCAGCAAAAATTAAAGAACCAAAAGTCGGAATTTAATAACAACTGGGATTTTTAAACCTCACCCGTTAAATAATCACCTCCAAAGCGTTCTCTCTACAGCTGCATGCAGTTACCATATTGCCAGATCAAATAAAATGACATTTAACTAAAACTGCCTTCAATAATAACCGATTTCTGATAAACTCTTCTTTTCTAATAACTTGTAACCTCTCCTTTATTAATCTGAAATCCCGAGCAAACAAACACTTCTATGGATATTATATGATCGCACATTACCCTCATATTCTCTCGATTGCAGAAAAAAACTACCTTGCAAATTGAAAATTGAATGATTGATATCAAAGAAAGAAATACAGCTCATATCATGTTAACGTTCATCATTTCAAGACATACAATATACGATGTGATTTGACGCCTGACTTAACCTGATCAGAGTGGGCATTCTGTCATGATGGAGATCCAATTAAGGCCCCTCCTCTATGGTCCGTAGATCTACAGGTGGCAATTTGTAACAGTTGTTGGTTTGGCTGGGAGATGGTGTGGTGCGAGAAAAGGGACCTCAGCTTGAGGATATCATATGTACCGGTACTGCATGTACACAATGTTGTATTTGACATCACGATGTTTCTGCAGAAACAGTACCAGCATGTTTTTAATCAAGGGCAATGACTGGGGACATCACTGGTTTTATGTAGTACTTTGGGCAGGGTATTAGTGCTCGACATACCCTTCCCGGTGTGGCATCATATTATGTATGGCTATTACCAATAGCCCCTGTGGAGCGGTAGGTATGGTGCCTGCCTCTTGTGTGGGACGCCAGGGTTTGGTTCCAGGACAAGTCACTTTTTTTTGTCTCTGCTAAAAAAGTAAATGTGTAGAGGGGTCTAGGTCTGGTGTTAAGGTTATCAATTTTAAGATAATAAATTTTAAGATTATTGATTTTTAAGATTATCACTTGATTTTAAGATTGGAAAGTTTCCCCTTGAATCCCTGTAGTCCTACAACTTAGTGTGGCAATAACAACTTCTATACACACCCCATACAGTGTGGGAATAAGATTTCTAATCCACACCCTCCCCGGTGTGCAAATAAGCATTCTTATTCGCACATTCCCTACATAGGGTGCTAATAACCCCTTTAATTCACACCCACACAGTGTGGGAATAGCAGCCCTAATTCCCACCCCGATCACCACCCTATAGACCTATAAGTATAGTATAGGATGCCAATAAGACCTGCACTACACACCCTATATGGTGTTGGAATAGGAACTATTATTTTTCATGAAATACAGCAGTACCATTGATTTAACCAAGGAGCGCTGTATTTCACTCCCCGTGAAATAACCCATGGCCGTATTTCAAGGCCCTGTGACGTCATCAATATGGCGGTTTGTTTACATTTGAATGGTTTAGAAAAAAGCTATTTTAGCTAATTTAGGCCGTCCTCCCTACAGTAATTCATTTTGAATTGAAAAAGATGAAAAATAAACACAAAGGTACACTCATTTAAGTCTGTTGACCGGGTTATTTCACTTGTTGACCCTTGGGCCGCATTTCACTCGGCCTACGGCCTCGTGAAATAACCAAGCAAACAGACTGAAACTCATGCACCTTTGTCTATTTATTCAGACCCTACCCAGTGTGTGAATAAGAACCCTTATCTGAACCCTGTTTAGAGTGTAAATACGAGTTCTTATTCACACACCAGACCAAACCTGTATGGTGTGTCAATACGTACTCTTATTCACACCCCACACAATGTGGGAATAAGGACTCTAATTCGCTCACTATATAGGGTGTAAAGAATGGCCCTAATTCACACCCCAATTGCCACCCAATAGGCCTACAATTATCGGATAGGGTGCCAATAAGACCTGTATTGCACACCCTGTACGGTGTGGGAATAAGAAGCATTATGCAGACCCTACCTAGTGTGGGAATAAGGGCTCGTATTCGCACGCTGTGGGCGTGCGAATAGCGGCCGTTATTCGCACGCCTGTGGCGTGCGGATAGCATCGGCCGTAAAATTAACCTCAATCACCATGTTCGAAACAAGTCAATGCCAAATAACATCCCATACCACAAACACAAGGAGAAAATAGATACAATTAATTTTACATGTTTTCTAAGACCAACTTAATATCACCCAATGTTAATTTTATCTTGGTGTTTCACAAGTTTCAATTGTATCTATGGACATATACTTAGATACAATTGAAGATAATAATGCGGCTTGTGAAACACCAACATAAGACTAACATTTAGTACAAGTAAGTCAACCTTAATAACCATAAAGCATTAATCTTAAATACGCTCCCCTTGTATAATGATCACATAGGATCAACATAAGTGTTGTTTAAATGTGTACAACAAGTTGATTTTCATCCTGAATAAACAGATATTTGCAGGGATTCTTGTGTGTAGTATGACACATATATTGCATCGAAAAAAGGTGAAAAATTATATAAGGAAAATATTAGCGGGCATGGTATGAGCTCCACGCTAATATGCATTGTGAAACACTAATACATTAGTTGTATCTCAATTGTAGGCCAAGACCCTGACTTAGATCTTGGTTGCAGACCTTTGTGAAACACTTTTTAAAAGCAGTATACAATCGATACAACCAAATGTCGGTCTTACTGGTTATATACAATTAAGTCCTCCAATAGAAACACTTATTCTATAATTAATTGTATATGTCCCTTGTGAAACACCCCACTGGACTGTCCCCAGGTGAGAGTAGCACAGTGGTAGACGCTGACAGGTACAGCTTTTCTTTGTCACAAAATTGTAGATAATAATCTATCACCAGCAACTCAATAACAGTTACATATCTGGATATTACTTGATCCCCCGTCATTTTGAGATATCATTTGATAAATTCCGACCATTTTCTAAATTTGCGTTGACCTACCTGCTAGTTGTGGATATGCCTAAAAGGTGACAGACTGCCCCCTAATGGACCATGTCTGTCATATACACCTATAGACCTGCAGTATACAGGTGTTGCCTTCTTGCAATATGAGCTTTGAACTAATTAGCCCCTCCCCCTAAAAACTGTGAGTGCATTCCCTCTGATTCCCGCCACAGATTGAGATTTGCCATAATCTCCACTGAAATACTGTATCAGGCAGTATAATATACTGCCTGCTACAGTATTATGTTGCAAATATTGAGTGCTATGTCACAGAAAATGGTAATAGAGCTTATCACATTGATACGTCATCCCCTTCATGGAAAATGTATGGGACATGTATTTGCTGGTACTGTAACTGTAAGCACCAAATCCGTGCTGTGGCACGACACCACTGCTGTTAGTTCCCGGTACACAGCATGCTTTCATCTACCCGTCTTATTGGTGTCTTATTGCTCTGTAGGCGTGCATCACAAACACTGATTGATTTGCCCAGCTGATGCCACTTTCTAGCCCTTTAAAAGCCGTATAGTGCTTTAATGTGCTATGACCTTTGTCGTTATGATGCATGAATAAAGCCCTGATGAGTATACTTGCCAGGCCTTCATCCATGCATCCCTGTGGGTCTATATTGTGCATGAACGCAGCACTGAACCCATCATGACAAAGAGTGGGCATACATTAAAGCACTACTCGGTCCTTAAAGGGCTAACAGAAGCGCCCACCACAAAGACTAGGACCACCATGTGCTGCTTGCCCTACCCTCTTTGCTGATTATAAACACGGCCATACATCAATGTCCAGCAGTGAGCTACAACGGCACCTATTGTCCCCAAGACCAACTGTTCACCTCATCACCGTGCATGCGGCGACTTTGGTATTCTGAAGTGGTGTGAAAGGCATAAAAGGACCACCTTATGATAATCGGTTTGTGATTTCTTTTGTGTGAACTTTATAATGGTGAACTAAAGTATTTTTGTCGGAACACTGCGATTTTAGCATCTAGGATAACCTGTGAAATAACCATAGCCTCCGAACAAAAATTGAAGATCATCATTATTACTTCCTCTAAAATAAACACTTGATGATATCGTTTCAACGAAGACATTGATATTATACATTTCTTTAAAAATGCACTTGAAGGCTAGGGAAATCGTTATATAAGATGTGAAAACACCACAAACACACACATGCGACCAGCTTATAACTACTGTGACCAGCCAAACGGAAAGGATGCTCCACACAACTGCTCTCATGTATACATGTTTTCCCCCCGTACATGTTGCTTGTGTCGATTGTAAAACATCTTCAGCACTGCTAAATCTGGAGCAAATACCCTAGTTCGTATGTTTATCGGGTATTACTCACACTGTCAAAAGTTAGTGTAGCTGCACAGCGAGATATAATGTAGCTGTACAGTATATAAAAACACCTTGGCATAAGGAGACATACGTTTTTCTTTTCATATTTCTTTAACCGATTAGACATTGTACTGCCTATTGTGCCAATGTGGGATTCGAACCCATGATCTCCTGTGTGTGGTGTTCTACAGTAGGTAAGTGTAGCTGTACAGTATGTCATACTGGGAACCAAAAATACTTCTTTTATACTGTACAGCTACAGTACTTACTTCTAACAGTGAAGCCATTTACTTGACAAGCGACTCTCCTATAGCTGTTGTTGTGTTCTAACGGCATGGGTTTAAACCATTGGTGTCATTCTCATAACCTTGTTTATCCACCAATGGTATTTAAATCCCACTATCTGAAGCATAACTCCTGGTTTGTCAACTCATTAATCTATGCCAATCTCCACATCACACTCATTACAACTCCAATATCTAGTCCCACGGCATTGCGCGCCTCCTGTCCATCCTTTTACATCTCATGTCAACTGAATGGCATGGTGCAATAGGCAACTCTGCAAAAAGTAAGATGAGGCAATATCATGTTCTATGCCTCATCTGCTAAACAAAATTGCTTTACCACGAAGCTTATTTTGCTTTCGTTTAAAAGTAAATTGCTTAACAAACAGACTACATTGTCCCATATGAGCGCTTGGGCTCTTCTTGATATCAACTCTTCCTATTCACCTGGTGTTATCATAACACCAGTGCTTGATTGGAATATAATGCACTTAGTTTCAACATAACTGCACCCCCAGCACGCATTCCAGAGCGGCGCTTATTCGAGACCCAGGCGCTTAAGGTGGGTCAATGCTTTGATGTGACAGTAGCTAGATTGTCATCAAGTTTTTGCCATAAGACCATAATAGCATACACTTTCCAACGAACCTGAGAAAATAGGAGGGTCCCAAGCTTTTTCTGAGATATTCAAGCCTTAAGTCAGTGTTTCATATGATAGTAGTAGATAGTGTTTTGCCACATATGTACATAAAATAGTATTGAAAAGTAGCTAAATATCGATATAACTCTCTCAGGATATAGGTTTTAATGTTCTCTCTCTAGAAAACCCCTTTTGAACATATGGTCCCGGGCATATTTCTGAAGTTTTTGTCCATTGAAAAAAAAAAGTTGAAAGGAAATGAAGTAAACCAAGGGCTAGTTATGTATGACTTCTGAATGTGAGTCACCACTACAGACTCTATAGCACAATGGCAGAATGCATGCCTTCATATCCAAAGGTCGATGGTTCTCGCCCCGGTCAGGCAACACCTTTGTCCATTTTAGGACAATTTGATGTAACTTGATCCAATATTAGATGAAGTCCCCTGGTCATCTATGGTCAAACTAGAGAATGCACCTGTGCAGAAAGCTGCGCAGTGAACAGAAATAGCATCATATTGACCCACCTTAACAAAAGGCACTGTTCCTGAGGTCGAGATGGCGTGAGCTTGCTGACTAACTAAACAATGCCCGGAGCTGTGTAAATCTGGATACCCTACCTGGAAACCATTAGAGGACACTCAGTACACAATGAGTCAGTGCCACAAACTAGGATGAAACAGCAATATTTCTATATGGTAGAGAGTGTTTAGCTAAAGGAAAGGACCTACTTCAGTTGGACCTTGGTGAATAATATTTGAACACTGTCTTGTAGGCTGTCAGCATCTATAGGAGAGATTTGATGTATAGGGTCTAGGTAAGATTATCAGGGTGGGTGTGGAGCTCTCATCCTTGGGCAATTTGAGATATTCAAGATGGCTGCCAGTACACTCCTGAAAACTAGAAATGTGTCTATCTCAGCTTCTAATCAACTTGGAAACACAAATAAAAATGCAAAAAGTACATGAGGTCAAGGAATACAACCCTGCCATTTTCAAGAAGAAATATGACAGCCATTTTTAATTTTTAATGGGAGTATCCATAAAATATGCCTTGCTTTGACAGAAATTTGGAAAAAAGGACATCATGAATTCCAATCACCGTATTGTCAACATCTTGAATTCAAAATAAATACTTCTGAGAACAAGACACTGTATTATTATCTCAAAGTGTATAATTTGAAGAATAGTAACTCCATTGATCAGCATTGCTTAATGGGTTTCCCAGTGGACTGTCATGGGACTCACTCCCAGTGAGCACAGAACGTTGAATCAACATTGATAACTGGTTGTCAATGTTGATTCAATGTTGATTCAACATTGATTAAACATTGTACTGAATGTTGTGCCCACTGGGCTGGTCATAGTTCTGTCCTGGACTAGGGGTGGGTCCCATAAAGGCCTGCCCAGACTTCAAGTTTCTGTGTTGATTGCATAAGGACCTGCTAGAGTTTCATAGCCCTTGTAATGTTTACCTTTGTTAATGTTTGCATGTCCACTAGTGCAAACAGTATTTTCTAGTTTCTTTAATTAGTGACCTTTATAGAGCCCTGAACATACTGATAATAATTAAAGATAGTTAGTCCAAGCAATAATATTATGTGAAAAAGGTGTGAATTTTGTTCATAAAAGTGTGAAACTGATCATGCTTGTACTCCATATCTGTGCTATGAAAGTGAGAGGTGGGGGCCACTGAGAAAACCTGTTATTATGGGGGTGGCAGCGACTTTTACTTGGCCATTACCAAAAGATGTTTTCTTCAACTACGTCACAACTAAATACAGCACTCTAACAAAAAAGGTGTCTATACCTACATTTCAGGATCACAGAATATTACTGTGCTATGAGAAATGGCATAGTATGCTTAGTTTGACCATGACAGCCATTTTTGTATCCACACTTTCATGGTCAAGGAGTACAATTATACCATTTGAAAATATTTACCATGCATAGTTTCACTAGAACAACAATTTCTTCCATCAGTTCTATCGGACTATCAGGCCTATTTTTTTAGTATCAGCCATTAATATTTGTCAGAATACAACTGTCTCATAACAGTTTCATAATGATGTACCTGGCGTGCTTGTGTAGAAGTAGATATTCTTATTATGGAGCTGAAGTGAATTAACATAAATGATGGTTCACTGTTTCTATATTAGCAGGCCTATCCCCCCCACCCAGAAAGAAAGAATAAATAAATAGAAGAATAGAGAAGAAAGGAGGGAAAGAATGAGAGAGAAGGGAACAATATCATAACACATAATAGCCTTTTACAGTGTAGTATAGATCACATGTTGGCTTGGAGGAGGCTAAGTGCTCCTGGTTGGGAAGGGCTAAGGACCCCATCCCATTCACATTTGAGCAGTACATAATTATTTCAAGATTGATCACTCATTGCTTAAAATGTATAGCTTATTCTTAATGAAATCTAATGAAGTTTATTAACTCCAATTAAAGTGTTCTGTGATAAAGACTTCATTGCCATAACTATTTATAAAGATTTGCTTGTGGTCAAGATTTTTCAATAAGTACAGCTAATTTTTAAATGAAATCAAATGAAGTTTGTTGACTTCAATTAAACCATGAAGACTTAAAAGCCATAATTATTTTTCAAGACAAATCAATTAACCTGGACATTTTGTTTATCATAAACCTATCAAAAGAAATGGTTTATGGGATTCTCCCAAAGTCAGGTATACACAAGATGCAAGTTATCTCAGGAATGTATTAAGAATGTAAGGCTCTATGTCAGATACCTCTATGGCCAGTGCAGATTTCTCCAAGCAGGTGACTGGTCATTGAATCTGATTGGTTTTAAGCTGTTTGTGACTTAAGTTTATTTGTATTTTAAGAGATGTTTTGTGAGATAAGAGGTTGACCAAGTACACTCCTTAACAAAAGGGTACCCCTTTGGGAGATAAGAGACATTTGGTAGATTATAGCCCACACCCCATCCTCTCCCACATACTCCTCTCTCACATATCCCTGCTTATATCCCTACCATGCTTCCCTTCCACATGCTTTCCTCTCACATGTATCCTATCATATCCTCTCCTCACATATTCACTCCTCTCCCCTCCCGGATCCCTGTCACGCTCCAACCATACCTCTCCCAGATGATGTCCAATCTGCTTTCATTTTCCCATCTGCTACCCATACCCATAATGATATTTTGTGGTTGCCCCACCTCAAATTCTTTTTCGTATGGATATGGACATCCTAAGTCTGTTGCTATTATGAAAAAATTCACACTGCCTTGAAAATCATGCACGTATTGCTCGTACTAAGTTATTTCTGGGTAAAAAACAGTCAAACCCATGTATTCTGAATTATTCCTACCCACTATTTAAGATTTCTTGCAGTTGGGGATTGTGTCTAGGCAAAGCCATACACCAAGTCTAAGTCTTAAAACTAATGGACCACTGTAATTGTAATATAACATAATCTTTTACATGATTTATGGTCTTGTAATAATCTTTTACTGACTGTGCTGGCAGAACGTGTTCTACTTTTACATGATTTATGGTCAGTGAACCTATTCAAAAAAGTGGGGAATGGTTGTAGTTAGAAAGTTAGATTAACAACTATAAAACGTCCTTTAAGTCTATAGAAATCCTCTCAATCCAGGATAACTAAACGAATATACAATACAATATATAAGGTCAGATTGGATTTCAAAATTGAATTGAATGTTTGAAGACTTTAGATGCAAAACGACATTATCTCCATCCCAGAATTGAAGCATTATAGTGGTTTTTGTAAAGGCACCCTGGGGTCAATTATTTTACTTTGGTAACAGAGTGTATAGTGTGTAGGTCCTAATGATATGAAAATCAGTAAATCTTGGAAAAATAGTTTGAGCATTATTTTTCACTCTCCCTAATCTATATTTTTGTCAGATTTTTGTCCCTATTTTTAGAATGACCAGTACTTGTGATCGTTTAAACTCTTTATTTATACCATTGTAGGGGCTAGGGTTATACGGGTATGTTATATGACGAGTGCTGTTGGATGCTGTGTTGCGAGCTCAGTCCGAACCCTTCAGTCCGACGATAGGTGGCAGCACCTACCCCGGGCTTGGGGTATGGACAGAGGTCGCTATAGGCTTCCGGTCTGCGTGTGCGCGCGCAGGCTGGCTGCCTATATATACCCAGCATCTGACGGTACTCGTCGGTTACTCTGAGCCACGCTGGTGAAGAGACCCCGTGAATTACGGCTGATTAGCCTACTGACCCGTTCCGAACTCTATAGGGAGTTCGCACACATAGATACTGCTTGTCTAGGTTTTCTGAATAAACCCGATTTGCAACCTGTAACACTTGATCCGAACTGTGTCGACTTTGTTCTTTAATTGATACTCTACCAATATCATAAAGAGACAAAGTATCGTTTATTACACTGGTGCCGTGACCAGTTCTGAGTGAAACGCAGGTTAGCCTGTGCAGTAGCGCAGACCTCCTGCTCTGGACGGAGCAGCGAGGTCTCCCGATGAGGCGCCAGCCTTATCACCGGAGGGGTTAGATGCCGTCAATGAGGCAGATACCCGCAGGAGTGCGAATGTTCCATCCGGAACAAGCGCATTTTTGGGATACAAAGGTCCCGAAATAATGAATCGCTCATTAGAAGAAATGAGCCTGTCAATGTTCAACATTGGTGGGTCAAGATCAGCCGCTCCGAATCCACGGAGGGCTACCATCTTGGAGGAACGTCGTTTCGACGACATGAGAGAGGCCAGAGTACAGGAGCGTGTGCAAATGGCTCAAATGGAGTTGTTGACCATTCAGAAACAGTCGAATGAATGGAAAAGCAGTCTGATTGCATTAGAGGGTGCAGTCACACATAGAGCTTCCAAAATCAAGGAGAAAGACGCAAGGCTTTCAACTTTGTTGGAGGAGAACGAAAAGCTGGTGCAATCCCTTAGCAGGGTTCGCGTGGAGTTCGATCAGAAACAGGCTGATCTACAGGGACTCCGTTCCGACTTTGCCCAGGCAAACACTGAGCTAAATCAGATTTGTGCGGCCCGAGATGCCGTCATCCATGAAGCAGAAGGGACCCGATCAGAACTTGTTCGGGACACTGAAGACTTACGGGAGGTTCGCCGAAGTCTAGTGTCAGAATGTGACATTCTGAAGGCAAAAAGAAGTGCTTTGGAGCAGTTTTTGTCAGAGACTAGGGAGAGTATACAGGATAGCAGTACCTCGTACGCTTCCGCTGATAATGACAGTCCGAAAGGTCCTCGTTACATGAGTTCTACGGACACCCCAAATCTTCCTATGGGACGTGGGATGACTGTAGAAGGTGCCTTGTCTACTTCAACGCCAGGACGACCACTACAGGTTGGCCGGGCAAGAGGTAGAGGTAGGGCGAGTGATTACTCACCTAGGGTGGGTATCAGTGGTATCCGTCCAATTCCGAAGCAGGTCTTTTCGGCTCCGACATGTGTAAACACGGCGGGCAGGGGAAGGTCGTTATCGGAGTTGGTGCGGAGTCCACGTTCTCAGTTGAAACTGGATGAGCAGCAACTGGATTCGGAACGCTTGAAGAAAGCAGCCGAACAAGATAAGGCGGCCAAGACCGACTTAACTCCCTCGAGTTTGTCGCAATGGCGAGAATGCCAAGCAAACATACTGTTCCATGAACAGAAGAACTTGGAATTGGAGAGGCGAGATGTGTATCGCAAACAGCAGGCTGCTCTTGAGCAGCAACAAGAACGCATGAAGGAAAATGCAGCCCTCGCTGAGGAATTAGCGGAGCAGGAGGCGGCGGTTTTGAGAGCTCGACAAGAAGGGCTCCGAGCGGCCGGTGAAGCTGCGAAAGCTAAATTGGCGGAGGCACAGCAAGATGAGGAGGCTGAGAGACAGGCCAAGGAACTGGAAAAAGAGAAGGCGGCGCATCAGCGATTGCTTGCTCTGGCCCAGCAGTGTCAGTATATGACTGACCAGGAGAAAAATTGGTGGTTCAGTCAAGGTGTGGACCCCACTAAGGATTTGGTGTCGTATGGTACCTACCAGACCTATCTGGAGAGACAGAATAGCTTGCCTACCAGAGGCGCTACTCCGGGGACGACTCCGGGCGCAAAGAGTCCGAGGAGGGCTCCGAGGAGAACAATTCTGAGTACAGAATTGCAAGAGTTGTACGATACAAACCCAGCAATAGCTGGGATCGGATTGCACAACGTGGGTACAGAAAAGGACGCCTCGGCTTCCATTTCTAAATGCCTGGCGATAACCTCTAAAATTAGGGGGTCATCCAACGCTGCTAGACGCATTGCTAGCGAGCCTTTTCCCTACTGGCAGAAAAACTCTTGGGAAGATTGGTTGGGAGCCACCGTTGAGGACATCAACCTCAGTGGGTGGGATGAACAGGATGCAATTCCGTACGTCTGTAAGGGATTGCGCTTGGGGGATGGCCTGATGGCCGTGGAGCAGTGGAAAGATGAATGCGGACCCCGCGGCACTTTCAAACAACTGGTAGAGATCGGAACTATCCTATACGGAGACTCCGCTCGGATTGACCCGATGGTCGCTTTTAAGAAGCGAGTGCAAGGCAAGAACGAGGCCCCGAGGGTTTTCGGACTTGCACTGATGAGACTCCTGAAGAAGGTACATCCAGCTTCAGGAATCCATGATGCCTTATTCTCTAAGGAATTGTTCTCTCAGTTTGTTGCTGGACTGAGGGATCCAGAAATACAACATGTGGTGTATGATACGTGGAGAGCAGATACGTCATTGGATGACCTTTTTAAGGCCATCGACATACATGCTCTCAAGAAGTCACTGTTAGGGGACCGGGTGCCCACCCGGGCCTCGGCCATTATAGAGTGTTCTCCGGAGCAGTCTGATGGTTCGGGCAGTGAGGAAGAGGGAGCGATGGCTTCTGCAGCTCAGTTTAAGAGGAATGGGAATTCCTCTAAAACGCCGTGGAAGAATAGGAAGCCGGAAGGGGGTGGAAACCCTCCTCCGAAGAAGGAATCATCGGACCCAAAAGCTCCGATAATGGACGCAGCGTTTTTCACATCGCTGTTTGAGAAGATGACGACTTCCATTCAGGGGGCTACACAGCCTAACCGGAGGAAGATCAATCGGCGGACCGCCAAGTGCTATAGGTGCCTGGAGATCGGTCACTTTGCTGCGGAGTGTACGGCTCCGACTCCGAAAGTTCCCGGAAAGGAGGGAAACTAGAGGGGGTGGTCCGAGAAGGCGAGCGGACGACCCCTGTATATGATGTACGCCAACATACCAGAGAGGTAGAGCCTAGTGAAATTCCGAAGGCAGGAAGGGAATCAGGGGTGGCTTCGAGCTTGAGGGGCTCGGATGCCGGCCTGGTTAACATTCCGGTCCAACAGTTGCCCGGCAATGAGGCAGGGAGGCCCATTACGGATAGGAACGAGGAAGTTGCGGCTGTCACAGACACCGTGTGGGTAGGGAGTACCCAGCTTTCCCCGGATCATCCATGTTTCGACCATTTGAAGAAACATGGCCTTGATTTGGCTGCTCCGAAGGATTTTAAACGCTTTACTGTAAACCCGTCTCCGCTGGGGGGAGGCGGTGGTATGTGTCTGTTACTGTGGCCGGTAGAGCGGGCGAATTTTTAGTAGATACGGGAGCTAGCCACTCCTTTATCTCCTCTAACTTCTATGCTCTTATGCCGGATAGTCGTGATAACTTCAAAACGAGGGTAAACGCCTGTTCGGCCGATGGGTCAAGTATGCAGACGTATGGGCGCGCGTTCATACCGCTCCGAATTGGGGGGAAGGAGTATGTGGCTTCTCCCACCATTGCGGATATTGCAGATGACGGTATACTCGGATTGGATTTTTCGGCGTTGTATGACGCGGTCCTGAATCCGGGTACAGGGGTACTCCTGATAGAGCACCCGTACCGTGCGGTAGAGCAATGTGTGCTCCGACAAGTGTCGACAGTGGCAACGGTGGTCCAAACTGTAAAGATTCCTCCCGGACAGACGTGTGACGTGCTGGTCCGAAGCAAGGGGCTTAGGAGAGAGGAAGAGGCAGTTGTGGAGCCGGATGTGGCCATGTTGGGTAGTATCGGTTTGACGGGCATGGACACCCTCGTGGGTGATGGTGCTTGGACCGTAGTGCCGGTTTCTAACCCCGGGTTGGAACCGAAGTATCTAAAGAAAGATACAATACTGGGGAAGGTGTTCACCAGTGAGGCAGTGATGCCTGCTGGACAGGTGAGCATGAAGGGTGACCCTTCTCCGACTGCTCTGAGTGAGGGACTTGAGAAAATGATCTCCGAAACGGATTTGACGGATCGGAGGGATCTCGACTCCCTAAGGAGGCTGGTAGTGAAGTATCAGGATGCATGGCAGGTGGAGGGGGAGCCTTTGGGCCGAACCGACAAAGTGTTGCATTCTATCAATACGGGTGATGCACAGCCTTTCAAGATGCCTTACCGACGCTTGCCTTTGGGTAAGAAAGCGGTGGTAGAGGAACAAGTGAAGACCATGTTGGAACAGAAGGTGATCGTGCCTAGCACTAGCCCCTGGTCCAGTCCGGTCCAGATGGTTACTAAGAAGGACGGGTCTATCCGATTTTGTATCGACTATAGGCGCCTGAATGGGGTAACCAAGAAAAATGCATATCCTCTCCCCCGGATTGATGAGACTCTGGACTCTTTGGGTGGGAACCAATGGTTCTGCACCCTTGATTTGCAGTCCGGATATTGGCAGATCGGGATGAAGGAGGAGGATAAAGAGAAAACGGCTTTTACAAGTCACATTGGACTGTATCAGTTTGAGCTGATGCCCTTCGGGTTGTGCAACGCCCCGGCCACTTTTGAGGCTATGATGGAAACTCTTCTGAGTGATCTGTTGTGGCGCAAATGCTTGGTATACTTGGATGATGTCATTGTCTTTGGCAAGACTTTTGAAGAGTGTGCGTTGAACCTCGGAGAGGTTTTGGAGCGAATTCGGTCCAATGGCTTGACATTAAAGCCGAAGAAATGTGAACTTTTTCGGAAGTCCATGGTCTATTTGGGCCGGATCATCTCCACCGAGGGTGTGCAGGCTGATCCGGCTAAATTGGAGACTGTGGAGACTTGGGAAGTTCCAAAAGGACCAAAGGATATCAGATCCTTTTTAGGGTTCTGTTCCTATTACAGGGACTTTATCCCAGGATTCTCTAGGGTGTCTCAGCCATTACAACGGTTGAGCCATTGGACTCCGGGGAGAAAAAAAGAACCCTTCCCATGGGGGATGGAACAGAATGAAGCCTTCAAAGAGATTAAGGCGTTGTTCCGAACCACCCCGGTGCTGAGATACCCTACGGAGAAGGGGCATTTAATCCTTGACACTGATGCGAGCAATGAGAGCATCGGGGCCGCATTGTCCCAAATCCAGGACGGAGTAGAGGTCCCGCTGGCGTTCGCTAGTAACAGTATGAACAAGGCACAGAGAAATTATTGTACTACCAAGCGAGAGCTGCTCGCAGTAGTGGTGTACACGAAGAAGTTTTGGCACTTCTTATATGGAGGGAATTTCACACTCCGTACCGATCATTCGGCCTTGAGGTGGCTCCTTAATTTTAAGGACGCCGAGGGAATGATTGGTCGGTGGTTGAATCACCTCAGCGAGTTCGGACTGGAAAACTCTCATATCCAGCACCGAGCGGGCACGAAGCATATCAATGCTGACTGTCTGAGTAGACGTCCGGTACGCCGTTGTGTGCGTCCGGAGTGTGGGGATTGTGGTGCTCACAATGCTGTGGTAGCGAGTGTGCGTTTGCCTTATGATGGGTTGTTGCAAAACCTGTTGGATTGGTCCACCGACACTATAAGGACGTACCAGATGGCCGATCCTACCATAGCACGACTGAGGGAGCTTGTCCCTACTGGGGTCTGTCCAGTGAGACCCGAAATATCACTGGAAAACCGTGAAATGCGACGTTTCTTGGCTCAGTTCCACGAACTGGAGGTCCGAGACTCGTTGTTGTGCAGGTGGAAGACTTGTCCCGGAAAGCGGAGGGTGTTACAAATGGTAATCCCTGCTGCTATGAGGAAAGACATCCTGTACTACTGCCACGGCCATTCCACTAGTGGGCATTTCGGAAAGAAACGCTCGTTGGAAAGGCTGAGTCGGAGATACTACTGGCCCGGCATGTCAGGCGACCTTTTAAGGTGGATCGAGACCTGTCCGGCCTGTTGTTTAGGCAAACCTGGTCCTGGACTAGGAAAATTGCCACTGCAACAAGAGCTATTCGGAGTGAGATTTGCTCGAATAGCTGTGGACATTATCAGTGGAGTTAAACCCACTCCAAAAGGTAATACGTGTATGATGGTGGTCTCGGACTACTATACGAAATACACCCGAGTGTACCCACTCGAGGATCATACCGCTGCTACTTGTGCGGAAGCATTAGTGAAGGGGTGGATCCTCCATCTGGGGGCTCCCTTGATGTTACATAGCGATCAAGGGAGAGAATTTGAGTCCAAACTATGGGCAGCTATGTGCCATCAGTTGGCTATATGCAAAACTCGGACCAATCCGTACCGACCACAGTCCGACGGGCAGGTGGAGCGGTTCAATCGGACCTTGATCCAGGTTTTGAAGCCATTAGTGAACTCCCATATGGATGATTGGGATGATCAGTGCGAATTTGTGGTGCATGCGTATAACAATACGGTCAACACTTCGACAAATTGCACACCGAACCTCTTGGTGTTCGGAGAGGACTTGATCATGCCGGCGGATTTAGTATTCGGGGTGGTAGGGATCAGTCCGGAAGCACCATGTACGGTGCTGTTTGTAGAATCTCTACGAGAGAGGTTCAAATTTGCCTACGAAACAGTTAGGGCTCATTTGCTCAAAGCTGCGAATTGGCAGAAGGTGGGTTACGACACCGGATTGAAGTTGCGACGATTCGTAGTGGGGGATAGAGTGATCCGCCTACACGAACCGCTCTGCAACGTCAAGCTGGCGAATAACTGGGATGGACCACACACCGTGGTTAAATGTATTAGTCAAACGACTGTGTTGATTCAGTCCGAAGCAGGACGCATCCGGACGAGCCATGTGGCTCGGTTGCGTGCTTGGGCTGGAAGGGAGCTCACCCCGGAAACGGAGGTGGAAAAGGGAACTTCGGAGGCTAAATTTGTACCTTTGGAAGGGGTGTCAGCGGATACCCCTAAGAGAGTAGTACGAAAGAAGCTCCGGAAGACCGTGAAAAAGAAAGTCTCGGCAGGCGAAGGAAGAAGGGCACGGAAAACTAAAATCAAGGCTGGAGATTTAGTTAAGAACGAGTGTCCTTCGGCCAGGTTACGAGAGGTGGACGGGAAACCCGTTCGGCGAAGCCCAAGGCTGGTGGCTAGAGGGGCTGTAACCTAGCTTGTTTACACAACGAGTGTGTTGTCCTGTGTTGTCCTATATGTTATATGTATGTTACCAACAGGGGCGCTCAGAGTCAAGAGGAAAAGAATGTAAGAGTGCTCCCCGAGGATGGTGGACGGATAATCCGGTGGGGTAATCTTCGATTTCCCATAAATATCCACTAATACTCCTGATGAGCTCTTTATTCGAAGTATATTTTGACTTTTGTGAGCCGCCTACGTAGCAGTGTGATCCCTCGAGCCCGAGCTGCGGGCGGGAAAGGTCGTGACCTGATTAAACAGTAATTGGGTCACACGGGGTAACGGGATCGCGTCCAATCACGCGAGACGCTGCGCATGCGCTTTGTTTTAAAAACAAAAGCGAGGGAACGCCATATTGATTTTGGGCTCGCCCCGGTCAATAGCGGTGTTGGTCGGCAGCGGGGAAGTTGGTGTTTTGGACGGCTAGAAGAGGAGAAAAGTCAGTAAAAGAGTTGTAAGCAGTGAGTACTCTTTCCTGGTGCGTCTGAGACAAAGAGGGAGACGGGGAACTAGTGGTTTCCCCGTCAAACTCCCGTCGAAAGACACTGTGCAGTAGTGAGGATGGCCGAGCAACAGCTCCGTCAATCCAAACTCACCGGACACTCCGAGGTGGCATCCGCCACCGAGGAGGCAATGGATGCTCAGAGCCCTAGTGGTGATGAGTTGAGCCAGACACTAGCGGAACTCCGTGTAGATCCGGTCGTGTCCCTGATCCAAAAGTCCCCGTCGCCGGACGGCAGCGAGGACTCCGGAGTGCTGCAAGGACTCGCCTACACCCAGGTAGCGGCGGATCCTTCCGAGACGACTGTACGTCCCTCCCGGATGTGCAGTCTCAGTATATCACCAAACCTCCAGAAGACGGTTGCTCGCAAACTGTCTATGGGGAGTGGGAGTGATTCCGACACTTCACGTCCGAGGACGCGCGGTGGGAAGGGTGCTACCCGAGATCGGTCCAAGTCGGCCGATACTAAGGCTAGTACCAAGGCTATCAAACACACTGGTGTTGGGAAGAAGCCTCCGGGAAAGGACGAGCCTAAAAAGCCCGATCCGAAGAAGGAAAGTACTGCGAGTACGAAGAAGCCGGGTTCTAAGGCTGCCACTGCAGCGGCCTCCAAGGATCCGAAGACGGGTGACCCCAAGGCTCCTACTACGAAGGTGCCTAAGGGTCAAAAGAAAGCTGATCCGAAGCCTGGTGCTAAGGACCAGCCGGGGAAGGGGCCGACGTCCGACAGCACTAAAGCTGTCAAGACTCCGGGCCCCAGTAAGTCCAACCTACCGATCCCTGGCAAGGGGAAAGGTAGTGGGAAGGCAGTTGTAACCACAGCTACTCCGACCCCAGCCATTGACGTGTTGTCCTTCTCGCGAGGGCTGGACAACAGCTCAGCAGTAGCTGCTACAGCCGCTGCGATGGCTGGTACTAAGGGACATGGGGGAGGCCGTCCAAAAACGGCAGTTCCTCCCAAGGCACCTCGGACCGAGGAAACGATGGATACATCATCCGCAGCCCATACGGTCCAGGTAGTGCAGGATGTGCTGTCTAGCATCACATTCAACCTCCCGACTCCCCTGGAGCCAAGAAAGGAGGTACCCGTTCGGGTGGAGTTACCTCCTCCAAAAGAGGTACCCGTCCGAGTGGATACTCCTCAACAGCCTACCGAGCCTGCTCTGGAACCATCCAATACCATGGATATTTCGGAGGAAGCCGGAAAGCTGGACCAGGCTGCAGGTGGTGGTCCAACTGGATCGGGGGTGCAAATCCTCGCTCCACACCAGCATGACGCATGGGAGAAGGAGGACGCCGACGTCCCATCCCTGCTCCGAGGTGCTATCATCGATCAGATGAGCGCAACAGAGGTCAGATCCTTCGATCTGATCCAAATGCGAACCTTCCGGGGGCTGGACGAGTTGTCTGCCAGGTTCCCGGCTTGGTTCCCAGATCGCTTAACTGCGGCCATGGACGATCTCAGCAAAAAGTCAGAGACAGCTCGCTTAGTTGCTGAGACCGAGGGACGTCCCGAACTTATCGCGGCCTTGGAGTACGACCTGCAAACTGCAGCAGAGTACCACACCGTGCATAACCGGCGGGAGAAGAAGAGACATCTGACGCCAGCAATGAAGCTGGCTCGGAGTATGGAACAGAAGACCAAAGAGTCCATTCTGGATGCTACTCTGGAGGATGAAATGATCCAACAGAACACGGCCGCGGCTAGGTCTGCAGACACTAGTCGCATGGAAAAGGCCAATCGTAGGCACCAATACCTACGAGAGACCATCAAGGTAACCTCTCTGAAGGCGGGTCGATCCGACGAGGAGGTAGAAGCGGTTCTGAAGGGATTGGATGAAAATACAATCCCGGACGACGAACTTCAGGTTCTGGTCCGGACTGCACTCCGAGCCAATGCTGCAAGTGGGTTTAAGTACTTTAAACCCATGTGTGTGAACGACTGCGTCAAGGACAAGCGGTCCTCACACCATCCGGAGGAGGTGGGTCCTGACGGTCTCTCAGATGACGAGGAGTGGATTAAGACTGATCCACTCGATAAGTCGGTACAGTTGTACCACTTTGAGCTCCTGGACAAGGTCCGAAATGGTAGTACTAAATACCATTCGCCTTTCCAGAAAGCTAAGTTGGCATGGGCTATGGCTAGATGGCATCCATTTAGCAAGTGCCCCTTTGAGCCTTGTCTGAACATCGACGAGACACTGGAAACGCCCCGAACTTGGCCTAGCAAGGTTCGGTACGCAAGGCATATTACCCGCTATCATTTGCATCATTACATGCGGTATGACTGCTTGAGTGTGGGTACAAAGCAGAGCAAGGGTTGTCCGAATGGTGGCTGGTTCTACACTAGAGCCGATATCATCAGGCATCTTGCTAAGCAGCACGGCTTGGCTCTGGAGATCGCGGCGGAACGCATCCAGACAGCCCATCAGGAAGTCTACTCCCATTTCGGGGTAGTAGGCCGAAATGAGAATCTCGAGGTGGATTTTGGCACCAACGAGAGAGGAAAGGTCCGGGTCTTTTACAAGGTAAACCCGGACGGCAACTACATCCGGGTTCCGGAAGGTGAGCTCTTCGATGAATTCAAGGAGTACCAGAAACGTACCAGTACGCGAAAGGTGCGGCGCGCTCCGAAGAGACCTAGTGGGTCTTCGGAGCAGGCCGACCCTAAAAAGGCCAAAACGGATGAAAGGAAATCCGTTATGGAGAAGGCGGATCCGGGCTATAAAGGGCCGGCATTCACTTCTCATACGACTGACTGGAGGACGGGTCCCCAGGGCAGGCCACCTCGGTCTGTTCCGGAGGATCCGAACTCCAGCACGATGGGGTCCTTCGCAGAGGAGTTCCCCGAAAATGACATGGTTCCGGGTGAGGAGTCGCAGACTCTAACCCAGACCGGTAGGACGAAGGCTCCAGCAAAGAAAACGCCGAAGCCAACTCAGACCCCGGATCTCCCACCCGAGACCGCAGAGGAGGGGCGTCTAGTCTTGCGACTGAAGAGCCCTCCTTCGTTCCCTCCCTCCGACTTCACTTCCTATGAAGCCGGACAGGAGGCCTTCGGTCAATGGCAAGACAACTTTCATCGGTTGCTTGCTGGCCTGAGTCAGGAGGTGGCGATGTTGTCCTTAAACACGGTGCATCATCTCCATCAGAGGGAGGTCGCTACCCAGAAGGCAGCGGCTGCGGAGTCCGTACAGGAAGAGCGTGAAAACGCTCGGACTGAACGAAGTGCTGCTAAAACCGAAAGGAAGAAGCAAAAGTTGGCAGTTAAGAACGCCGAGGAAAAACTGGACCACGAACGTCGTCGGTTCCGAGACTGCTTCGCGCATGAAATGCACGAGTGGGATGGAACTCGGGCTCAAATCGAGCTCTGGCTCCAGGAGCTGACTCTGGCGGAAGCTGCGTCGGACTCTGAGGAGGAAGAGGAGCCGGCTAAACCCGGTTCCAAAGACGAGTCGGACTCCGGATAGGATTATCCTATTCTAGGAGCTGATTAGGAGAAAGGGGGGGTATTCTAAGTATACCACCCCTACAAGCAAAACACCCTTAGAAAGGGTTTAGGAGTGTCCGGACAGAGGAACGCGGCAGGCTGGCTACGCAAGGATCCAGTCTGCCAGGTGGTACTGACGGAGGAGGACAAGGAGATCCGGAGGGGACGCTGAACTCGGGACTGGAGCACTTTACCAACATGGATCCGATACACGATGTTTTTTTATATAAACTCTGGATATCAGGACCGAGTGCTCCTAATTATAAGTCCGAAGATCGCCTGGAGGCAGGACTATTTTTTTTCTATTTATCACCTAAAAAGCTCCCGAGCATGAGCTATGAACTTTCTCGTTCCGGTGAGTAAGAGCTGAACGAAGTAGGTTCTGAAAGCCGGGCGGAATGCAACACCATCAACAGAGGATCCGGATCTTCGCTACAAAACCACGTATGATGTCTTTTTGTAATAATACTTTAATATGTCTTTAAAACCTTAAAAGAAGTGATATTGTTTATCACTTATAAGTATTATTCATTACGAGTTTAATTAGCTCGGGGTCCTGAAGGGACTGTGATATTGTACTTTTTCAAGTGTTTGTATACTATATGTATAGATTAACTCCATCTATCCTAGGGAATGGGGCGTAATTGTCATTACGGTCTATATATGTAGAAATGTGTGTAATTAATACCTTTTTGTGTTCAACAGTATACGTCATATTGTTTGTAAGGTATAACTTTAATAAACCCCTAAGGTGGTGTTTATAAGATAATGCCAGTCCGAAGTGTTTTCGGACTTTAACCTTAATTAATTTTTACCTCCCGGTTATTATCTGGTAGGGGGTAGTGTAGGGGCTAGGGTTATACGGGTATGTTATATGACGAGTGCTGTTGGATGCTGTGTTGCGAGCTCAGTCCGAACCCTTGAGTCCGACGGTAGGTGGCAGCACCTACCCCGGGCTTGGGGTATGGACAGAGGTCGCTATAGGCTTCCGGTCTGCGTGTGCGCGCGCAGGCTGGCTGCCTATATATACCCAGCATCTGACGGTACTCGTCGGTTACTCTGAGCCACGCTGGTGAAGAGACCCCGTGATCATTACGGCTGATTAGCCTACTGACCCGTTCCGAACTCTATAGGGAGTTCGCACACATAGATACTGCTTGTCTAGGTTTTCTGAATAAACCCGATTTGCAACCTGTAACACTTGATCCGAACTGTGTCGACTTTGTTCTTTAATTGATACTCTACCAATATCATAAAGAGACAAAGTATCGTTTATTACACCATCATGATAAGAATATTGGACTTTTAGGACATTTGGCTGTCAAGCACATGATTATTGCAACCAATGTATAGTTAGATGTTCCTCTCTTTCCAACCTAATCCCACCTAATTCCAGCACATTGTATCACAGGTACACCATGTACCAGCGACTTCGTCGCCGGGATACTGTCGTCAGTCTGTAGGCGGTGGGCGTCTTAATGACTGTGCTGTGTCCAGTACCATTTCGTGAATGTTTGCAAGATGAATGTTATGAATATTGAATAAAACATATGCTGGGATATGTAATACCTCCATTGCAATATTCACAGAGAATATGATAAAGTAGAAACTGAAGTGCTCAGCATGAAGAAGATGAGAAATCAGTTTATAAGAGCATAGTTACGGTGGGAAGATATTTAACTTAGACAACTGCAGAAATCACCATATGTCAGGCGATCGCCGACTGAAAGTAAATAAGGGGGTAAACATACTGACACTGTGCTCTCCAGAACAGATTTACACAGTACTGACAGTTTTCTAAAAAGCATATTCACAGCTCATATCAAAATGTATAACTGCCTGAACCAAGGTTAGGGCCATATATTTTTAGCTTTATCACAGTGTGCTATATATGGAAAATGTTCCATGTTTCTAGTTATTCTTAGAATCAAAAGTAATTCACTTAGGGTTCCATAGCACAAAATAGCTGTGTGTACTGCTGGTTTCTTCCAAAGCAATTTCATCCAATCAGGTTCCTATAATCTTAATGTAGGCCTAAGTATTTGTACCTGGTCCACATAGACCATTAACATAATTGTTCACACACAAAGCGAACGTAGCCGGCCATTTATCCATCTATAAACACCACAGGACAGGTGTCTATGGGCTCTATTTTTGCTGCTTTATGTAAGAAATAAATATATATAGACATATTGGAGTAGTGATAATATTCCGATACAGTGCCCTTAACATAATATAAGTACCCAGAGGCCTGCACATGACCTATCCCATAACTGGTATAGGCATATCTAATCTGGATCTGACACAACCTGGCGAGCCCTTGAATATTGAGGTCTGCTGGTTATTCCTTTTTAACACAAATTTTAGAACTCCCTGTATTTATAATCCCTTGGAGAAATTTATCCCACTTTTATTGCCATAACACTTACAAGTCAAGGCTATTGCTTGAAGCTTCTATAGTACATTCATTTTCTGATACTTTTATTAGCCTCGCCAACTTTTGCTAGCTTGAATATTGTCAGGTCCACGAGACCCATCGATCCTCCTCCTGCCTCCTGCCCATAATGTTGCCTCTTGATACACTTAGCTCTCTTTCCGGTGCCACTTATTTGCTTTCCTCTTTGGCAGCCATGAGACTCGTCCCTCATGCATATGCCGCGGTAACAATGAATTTACTTCCGTTATCAGTCAAACAATAGAAGTGAGGGACAGGTAGTAGGGATGGGCGGTACACTGCTTCACTGAGCCACCTAGTAGACCTAAAATGGTGCAATTCTGCTACTCTCTGGAAACAGCTGATGCCTCTTGCATGTGGAGTCAAGTTTGATTTGATGGTGGGGACCTTTATTATTAGCAATCATTTATACTTATTTCTGTTCAATGCAGTGTAACTCGGATTTACCACATTTAGTGTAGTATGCAAAGATTATGTTCAATGATGTGTTTAAACGTGTGTCAACGTTCAAGAAAATGGTGCTCAAAATCCTAAGTTATTTGTGATATTTCTTTAGTTCATAGATTTTAAAAGACACCATCTGGAATACCTTTCTGATAAAATTTCATTTTTGCATCTCGATCCAGGTCCAGAAGAAAATGCATCGTAGTTAAAATTTCCTAAATACTACAATATATATTCAACCTGTTTAACCTTTAGCGAATCAGCCTCAAGGGAACATGGTTGGGAGCGTCAGGTGGTAGAGGGTCTGCTAGACACTGCTAGAGGTGTAAGCTGCCCGGGGAATTGATGGAAATGGGGTTTAGAGAGGTAAAATATCAGAGTGAATAGATCTACACTGTGTATGAAAAGATATGGCATGTGACAAGAAAATAAACACTTGAGCAGTGTAATATGTGCCGTGGTGTGCAGAATGATGGAGTGTGTTCTGGGGGTTGTGTGTAAAGTGCAGGCTCGGAGTATATATAAAAGTGGTGTGAGGTCAAAAGAAAAAGGTGTACTTCATGGTAACTCGACCCTACCTAGCAAAACAGGGCCGAACCTTAACATTTTTGTCCAATTTTGAAAAAGAAAATTCAATTTTAGGTAATTTTGAGGCCGTCATCGGCGCTGAAGTTTAAGAGTCAATTTCTGGGTAAGTCTTTTCTAGCCAAAGAGAAAAATATATCAATAAAATAAATTCGACCTACCCTAGATTTTCAAACCATGTTACCTGAAACACACCTTTTATTTTTTGCCCAATGAGAGGCTTGGGGAATGTAATGTTTCCAGGGTAGTGGACACTTTGAGTGCAGTCCAAGGGTAACATTCTACCTCCCCTTGTCATAAATCGATTCCAACTACCCAGGTACTCTATATTAGCAATAGAGCTTTCCCATATTAAACCTATCGATCAAAACTTGATATCACAGTGTGGGTTCTGATAACAGTGAATTTGAATGTTTGCCTCATTTCCCCGTAATTCTAACTAAACAATCCTCTGATGGTCTGCTGATATAACTGTTTAAAATTGAGCTCATTATTGTGTTTTTCTTATCTGCTGGTTTCGTCCATATGTTGTGCAACGTAATAGAAGAGACTACATATATATAGTTTCTTATGCATTAGCTGCTGAACGAAATGCAACTCATTTGTTACTGAGAATTTCTTACACTTCACCCTTCTCACCTCTCTATTGTTACATGTATGTTTCCTTGGATACCACCCTCTTCGGGTACAAAGTATCTATTCAGGTATCATTCTTTCGCCTCTAATTGGTACACACCTATTCTTGTCCCACACCTGCAATCCACCTTTTTTTTAAAATCAATATAGCATAGTCTATCCGAAGAGGGACAATGCTAAAATGCATTAGACATTTAACTAATTAAAAAAAATTGCCTTCGGACGATTAATTAAAGTTTCTGCCATTTAAGAGTGCACGCAAGGATTCGGCAGAATTCCCTTGATAGTTTCAAGCTGAGAAATAGAGAGGAGTGGGGAAGAGGAAAAATAATCAGGTTACTCAGTCTAGATGTTCTTGCCGTGTTACATGAAACATATTTTCTAACCGTATCCCATATAGCTTATGCACAAAAAACAACATTAATAGTGTTTTATTTGAACCAACACTATAGTCAGGTTTACAAATCGCCGCCAACCACGTTGCCTCCTCCTGATGTACTCATGCCTTTTTTTAGTGCGCTATATTTGCTCTCTTTTCCATGTGTTGTAGTAACAATGAATTCATTCCAGCCAGCAGTCAAACAATATCAGGGAATGCCACTTGTAATATCGACCTTACATTAGTTCTGTGAGCCACACGTGAACGATGTTGTTCTTCTGCTACACAGTGACAAGGCAGTAGGAAAACATGAACGGCATCGGGAGAGTGGATTGTAAGAGGGTGGGGTGGGGGAGTAATGTGAAAGTACGAGCGTGGTTGCAGTAACTTTACATGGTGTCTGGAAAGGCATGTAACGGGAAAAACTCACATTACAAATTGTGCTGTGTAGAATTGACCATGGGGCTGAGCTTGGTGGAGGATGTGTGTACATCCTCTCGTCCCCAAATCCTTCCGAAGGAAGGCTCTGGTAACTGCCAAATGTTGGGATTTTGCTGGGTCTGGGCAACCCCTGCTGGTAGCTTGGAACCAGCGAACAGGAACAGGAAATGGAACCAGAAAGACTGATGGTAAAACTACCTAAAACTACCATCATACACTGATAATAATGGCCCTGGAAATGTTAGTCACTACGGACTACATTTCTATAGTCACGTGAACGTAGAAATAAAGGCAATACCAAGTTAGTCACCTATGTCTATAGTAAGTTAGTCATATAGTCAACCTATAGTCATGCATTAAAAGAGCTGATTTGGGATATATAGTCAAGTGACTATGAATTTAATGCTTTCATGCTCTAAAGTAGTCACACTGACTAATAGATATAGTCCATAATGAGACGGCAGGACAATAAGTCAGGACAAGTACCCCCCTGGCATCTACCCCCAAGACATCAACCCTAGGGCCTTCTATCTACCCCCTAGGACATCTACCCCAGGCCAACTACCACTACCTAGGACATCTACCCCCTAGGACTTTTACCCTATGGGCATCTACCCCTTGGAATTTCACCCCCTAGGACTTCTGCCCCTTAGGACATTCCCTGCCTTGGAACCTACCCCCAGACATCTACCCCCTGGATATCTACCTCCTGGGACATCTACCCCCTTTACTCTCTAGGACTTCTACCCCTGGGAACATCAACCCCCCCTCTCCCCACATACCCATATGGTTGAGTCATATCATGTGGAGGGGGTAGATTTTCCCAGGGACATCAGGTATCTACCCCTGGACATCTACCCCCTAGGAATCTATCCCATTGGACATCTACCCCCTAGGAATCTACCCCCTTGGACATCTAGGCCTACACCCTAGGATTTTATCCCCTTGGAAATCTTTTCCCTGGACTTTCGCCCCCTTAGGACTCTACCCCTTAGGACATCCACCCCCTTGGACACCTACCCCAGGACATCTACCTCCTGGACATCTACCCCCAGACATCTATCCCCTTATGACTTTTACCCCCTAGGATATCTATCCACTGGACTTTAACCCCCTTCTTTTACCCCCTCGGACATCTATCCCCTTGGATGTCTACTACCTTTATCCCTAGGCGGTAGATTCCCAGGGGGTAGATGTCCAGGGATAGATGTCGGATGTCCTTGGAGAAATCTACCTCCTCCACATGATATGACTTATCATGGGCATTTGGAGGGGGTTGCTGTCCCCAGGGGTAGAAGTCCTAGAGGGTAAAGGGGGTAGATGTCCAAGGAGATTGTTGCTCTTGTGGGTAGAAGTTGTAAGGAGGTAAAAGTCCAGAGTATAGATGTCTAAGGGGATTAAAGTCCTAGTGGGGGGGGGGGGGAGTCCTAGGGGGTAGATTTCCAGGGGTAGAAGTCCAGGTGTTGATGTTGTGGTAATGTTTAGCATGCTAATGATGCTTAGCACATCTACCCCTTGGACATCCATCCCCTGGACTTTTACCCGCTTACGACTTCTACCCCCAGGACATCCATCCCCTGGACTTTTATATCCTAGGGGGTAGATTCTCATGGGGTAGATGTCCAGGGGCAGATGTCTGGGGGTAGATGTCCGGGGGTACCTGTCCTAGCATCATTGCATAAAGTAGATGAGCATGGGCCATATGCCTGGCACACTATAACCCTTCACACAGTCAACTTCTGTATATTCTAGTCTGGAAGCCTAGAGATCCACAGTTACATGATCAGAATTTGAACAAAACCACATGATACTTCAATCAAAATTGAGAATGCATGTGTCCTATTAAGTAAATATACTCAACATTAGCACAAGAAATAATGCACAGGGAAATGTGTAAATGAGTAGTTTAGCTAGAATAAGATGTGCCTCCCTGAAGTCAGTTGAGCATTCAATTTTGAATCCTAACTGTTTCCTGTGCACACATTCCTGTGACATCATCAATTTGTGTGATCCACATGTAGTCACTCCTGACTATCTTATGACTAATATGTGACTAACATATGTAATCACCTGACTACGGGGGTCAAAATATGGTGGTATAGTCAGTACTGACCATAGGTTTTATTATCAGTGTACATTCTGGTTCCATTTCCTGTTCCTGTTCGCTGGTTCCAGCCCAACAGCAGGGGTTGCCCACACCCAGCGAAATCCAAAGTTCAAGGTCATTTGGCTGTTACCAGAGCCTTCCTTTGGAAGGATTTGGGAACGAGAGTAGTGTGTACATAGCTCTGCCTGTAGGCTCGGAGTTCATTCGGTGTAAAAGGAGACCGGGTAAATGTGTGCAAGCTAGTGTACAGTTTGAGTGCACACCAAGAAATAGCACTCGTACAGGGTTCTCTAATTAACAAGCATATATGGGTGGTCAAACAAGGGTTGTCAGTTATATTACGCACTAGGCATAGTTCCTACCCCAACCTTGCCAAATATGCCAGCCTAAACCAGCCCCAAATCTGAAATGATTTCCTGTTTAAGTAGCCTCAATATGTTCCACTCTAGCCTACCCCACCACCGTGATGTTATATACCACCGGGTGTCGAAACAGCGCCGCAGGTCTTATACACTCCAGGAAATATTTCATCCTTTTTAAAAAAATTTCTTAAATTTCTTCTCTTTTCTGAGGGGTGGGGTGGGGTGTGGGTTGGGGATCATTGCTGAGAGGTAATCCTAGACTACCTATGGAGGACCACCTACAGAAGAATCCCGTACTATCATTTGTTCTTGGCTCAAATGAGCCCTAGCCTTAACTTGTTGGATGGAAACCTGGCATGTCTATACACTTAAAGGCCCAGTGCCCCTATATATAGCGCTGAGTACCTGTCCTGACTCAGCTCCGACTGCCGCTGGAGGGGTACCGAGACCTGCAGGTTTAAGTAAATCCCTCATTTATTTCATGGTTGTCTGTCAGAAGACACTAGGATCTTCTTATAGGACGACCTTGTGGTGACCTTACATTATCTATGTAGTTACTTCATAACCCTCCCTGTCATAAATCGATTCCAACTGCTTAAACCACGTCAGCAAAATGGAGCATCCAGATATCAAACCTATCGATCAAATCCTGATATGGTTCCGGTACTGTACTAAACAGTGGATATCTAGCATTGACTTATCATTTGCTAGTTGATTATACCAAAAGAATCCTCGGAAGCAACTTCATGGTCCATATTTATATGTTTGGAATTTAGCTCATAATATAAAATTTCCTCCGAAGTGAAAGTTTGATCGATTGAATAGATAGGTAGATAGATATGTAGATAGATAGATAAATAGATAGATAAATGAATAGACACATAGATAGACAGACAGATAAATATATTGAATAGAATGAGCGTTGATGTCGCTGCAAGATCAACCTACATCACGGCAAGACCGCAGCAATGGGAATTTCTTATGTACACTTTATCTGTAGCCAGATAGCAGAGTAAGCATCGGAGGTGTAATCAAATAGTGGCGCTGATGTACACTATTTACTTTGCTGTTACACACAGTATCCATGAGGCAGCTGACCAGTGAGCGTGTGATATGTCTGATAGCAAATGCACATACTATTGATGTCGGGGCCTAAGAGGAAAATGCGCTAGTTCGGTTTTTCTAATTTAAGAATCTCTTACTCCATGCAGAATTAATGCATTTTGAATCACATATGATAGATATTATACATAGGGAGGTCCAAGTTAAAATCTGTGTCAGCTTGGATTCATGAACAAACTAGCTGCAATGGTTGCAGCAACCATGCAGATAAAGTTCAGGAGGGTGTGTCCTATTCTTGTTTATGATGCTATATCGCCATGATATAAGTATTTATATTCACGATATTCTTTATAAGAATAAAGAAGGAGGTCCGTTTAGGACCTCCTTCGACGGTATGTCAATGTAGCACTCGCTGGACTAGTATTATTTGGGAATATAGACGGATGAGCATGCAGTATGGAATTACATTATAAGTCACTGAGCGCTGAAATAGGTCTATACGGTATGTAAAATCGACCACCTTATATATAGCCAGATAGCCCAGTGCATCACAGTTCACAGCTGGTTAACACTTATCAAAAAAGTTATCTCTATACGCACCTTGTGCCACCAAGTTAGTGCTGATAGTGACAACATGCCACTAACCAAATCACTACAACCAAAGAGTCGGCCGAGGCATTGCTTCTGGAGCACCTGGATTTTGGAATACCTGGAATAATGGAAGAACAAGAGCCCCTTCTGAAAACGATTCAGCACTCCAAAAATAGAGCCTCATATGAGGGACAGGACGACAGTGAGAATGAACAGGGGAACGATAATAACAGTAGGTGTACCATTCTCTTCTAAATAATTATAGGCACATCGCCTGATCGTACACTATGAATAGTTAAAACAAAAATATGTCCCTTTATACTGTAAACCAAAGGGTATATATATTCTACTGCCCATGTACACTGATACTGTAGTGTATATACCGTACAAACTACAGTATATTCTACTTGTCAGCTACATTGAGTTCTAACAGTGTAAAATAATCATTGTTGATATTAAGCAACTTACCTGAAACGCGATAGTGATTGGTACGTCACATTAAATCTATCATAGTGTGTAACCATAGCATAGACAGGACATGTACATGAAACCAGATCTAGCTAGCAGCATGGTCTAAATATTAGTCTAAAACTAAAAAGGTATACTGCTGGATTCATACAAGTCTAGATATAAACCAAGAGCTTTTGCCATTGATTAAACATATAAATCTACTTTTCTAGGATGTTATCTGCCTCGTCGATACATACTTATCTTCATGCTTTTCCTGGGAACATCCAACTGCTTTGCCGTACGAGTTAACTTTAATGTTGCACTGTTAGCCATGGTCAATAGCACACAGGAGGATAGCATCAATGCTACAAGTAATCAATGTCCAGGAAATGGCAATATTGCTAACTCTACATCCAATAACGTAAGGTATCTGGAAGTTAAGTTACAGTATAGGGGCCGTTTAATCATGTATCACATGCTTGATCATAGTTTATTTAGTACATCTCATACTCCTACTGAATGATCCTCTTCAGTTTTGAACGACCTATCTTATTACTCTGACTCGTGTTTTTTCAAATAATTTCCTCTACATTTAGCACACATACCTAGAATATATATTATAAGCCATGCCCATCAAATAAATCAATCTTTATATTACTACTTTTAAAATGATTTAGGAAAACCCAATCTGAATATGACTTATGGTTTAAATGTCCCCTGTCAGGAAGAGGGGCAGTTTGACTGGTCCCCAGGTCTGCAGAGCATCCTGTTGGGTGCCTTTTACTATGGCTACACTGTGGGGCAGCTTTTCTCTGGGGTGCTGGCTGAGAGGTTTGGTGCTCGGAGACTTCTGATTGTGGCAAGTGTCTGTGGAGGCGTGTTCAACCTGCTCATCCCTGTCATGGCCAAGTGGAATGTCTATGCACTCATTATCCTGAGGGTAGTCCTGGGTTTCGGAATGGTAGGTATATAATTATGTTTGCATGGATTGTCCTCTTACATTGGTACAGCATGCAATGCCTGGGGGCTGGGGACACTCAGCTCTCATATGTGTACCCATTGCCAAACGACCCAAGGAAATGAAAGCAATGGGTATCAGAATTAATGGGTGGTGGCTCTATGCGCCCTCAAAAATAGAGAGTGCTTACTGTCAAGGAGATCAGTAAGGGGGTAAATGATAAAAGGTAAAGAACAAAGCTATTATTCATATCTACTTTACCATTTGGATCTGGCCTGAAATAACAGGGGCGGTGGCGGTCGTACAGGACCTGGTGGCTGTTATCTGTATTTAGGACTATTAGGAGGGGCAGTGGTTTGATGGCTACTGTTCCAAGGCAGACGGTAGATAGGCAGTCGACATGTACCTTCCTTAGAGCCAGTTTCCCTCGCCTATGTTTACCAAAACTGACATAATAAAGGATCGTATATCACTTAAAGAAAAAATCTGATTACAATATGCAATGACAAAGATTATCATTTATGGCAGTAGCAGATCAAAGTAGGTAGAGGTACGTTGATCATGAAAGTCTGTCTGAAAGATGTTAGGAATTACGATCAATACAATTTTCTTCAATTAAGATAAATTTACTGTTATTTCAGGGTCCAGTATGGCCTGGTATGACGTCGATAGTGCCAAAGTGGACACTTAAAACTGAACGAGCCAAGCTGTATGCAATAGCCAACGCAGGTTGTGAAATAACCCCATATCACTGGTTCATAAAACAAATAATACTCTTTTCACAACTCTGTCCATTCAAAGTAACTGCACTATACTAAAACTCTATGATTATATAATACTTTTAGTCGATACTGTTTATATATGGTATAGAAAACTGCATATACTATGCGAGTGTCTTTGTATCATAATTATGAGGACTGATGTAACCCATCCCTTTAATGGTGATTTTAGTCCATTAGAGTTAGACAACCTGTGCACACTGACAATCAAAATGCTCTGGACCTTAGTCTATAGTGGCTTACCCAGGTTAGTCATGGGGATATTGGTCAAAATGACGAACTGATATTCAAAAATGACTAAGTCAAAACAAAATATGGCTAAGGTCTAATAATGACAAAGGTGGACCAGTCGGTACTGACTATACATGCTAGTATTACCTAACCATGGTTGGTAGTATAGGGAGCCAAAAAAATACTTACTAGGTTAGTCGCTATTGAATAAGTTCTGAAATTCAAAGATCACCTGCGTATACGAGTCAATGTTCATTTACATTCCCCACCTGGGGTGATACTCTACTAAACTATTATTTCACTGACATGCTATACGGTTGGGTTGAAAGCAAGACACATCCGATGAAGCATTTTCTATTCAGGATAAATATAGAATAAAATATAGTATATAAGATAAGCTACTCTACCTATAATGGTTTACTATGCTAATGTAGGGGCCTCTTACTCCACCATATTTCAGGAATATTTATTGGCACCGTTGTGTCACAAAGTATATCAGGAGTTCTATGTGACTCAGACTTTTTGGGAGGATGGCCCGCCACATTCTACCTATTTGGTATGTATGATGCCACAGGACTCCCCACAGTTGTCTAATTCCAGTCTCTGAATAACAGTAACTACTGCCAGCATCAGTAGACACACATTATACCATTTCTAATTCTGCTACGTAGACTAGACATTCTCGGTTAAATTACGTGAAACTAATTGTGCGCTAATTAATTTCATAGTCAAAATTAATGATGAATTTCCCTTGACCTACTCATGGAGAATCTTCTAAATTGCCTTACATAGAAGCTGGTTAATTTCCTGTTGTTAAATGAGACTTGCTTCTACTGTAAGTTTCTGTTGTTAAATGTGCTCTGAATCTGCTGTAATTTTCTGTTGCTATATGTCTCCTAAATCTGCTGTAATTTTCTGTTGTTGAATGTGCCCTGAATCTGCTGCAATTTTCTGTTACTAGATGTCTCCTGAATATACTGTAATTTTCTGTTGTTGAATGTGCTCTGAAACTGCTGTAATTTACTGTTGCTAGATGTCTCCTGAATCTGCTGTAATTTTCTGTTGTTGAATGTGCTCTGAAACTGCTGTAATTTTCTGTTATTAGATGTCTCCTGAATCTGCTGTAATTGTCTGTTATTAAAATTAATGTACTTTGAATCTGCTGTAATTTTCTGTTGTCCTGAATCTGTTATAATCTTCTGTTGTTGAAGGTTTATTGAGTCTGGGGTACGGTGGGTGTTTCTGGTTCTTCACTGCCGACACACCTGCACAGCACAAATCTATCAGTAAACAGGAACGTGACATGATTGAGGCCAACACTGGAGACACCACAGTATGTAATAGTCTTAATCAAAACTAGTAATATGAACAGAAAAATTAGAACGCCATAGAACTTTCAAAGAAAAATGTGAACATATTGGCATTATATAACTTAATATCATTGTTGTAAACATGCAATAAACTGACCGCAAGAAGTAGAACGCCCTGGAACCTTTGAAGAACAATGTGAACATAATTATTGACATTATACAACTTGGTATTATTATTGTAAGCATGCGATAAACTGATCGCAAGAAGTAGAACGCCGCCCTGGAACTTTGGAAGCACAATGTGAACATGTTGGCATTGTACAACTTTATGTCATTGTCAACATGCCATTAACCAAACACAAGAAGTAGAACGTCCTAAAACCTTGAAAGTACAACGTAAACATGTTGGCTAATGTAACTTGATATTATGGTAAACATGCAATATAGCGATCATAACGACAGATGTAATGAATAACAGGTGTGGTAATCTATAAGTATACTTAATCTCTATGAAATTTCTTCTAATAATAACTGCATAACTATATAGATATAATATATCATAATGTCTTTTAACCCATGCAAGATACAGAATATATTATACTTTATCAGCTTGTATCCTAAATATCACACATATATATGACCCATATAACAAAGTATAATATGTGCAGAAATGTATTATAATTATGCTCTTCTGACTTCCGCAGTATCAGCGGCTACCATTCGGGAAGATAATTCGCTCGCGAGCTGTGTGGTGTCTCTTCTTCATGCTGTTTGCCGACATCACCTCCTACGATATCATCTTCACCTACCTGCCACTCTACATGAAGAGGGTTCTCAAATATGATATTGCAGCCGTGAGTTACTTTAGAGGCTGAACACTGTTTGAGCATCTGTCATTAAAAACTGTCACCATCTTTACTGCAATCTGGAAGAGCCTTATCAGATACTTTTCTGCCATGCCCATAGTGAATTGAATTGGCACCCAAATTGCCCTCACCCTAATTCTGCCTAAGGCCCACATAGTGCTTTATTGCCCTATGCATCGTGCATCATGATAATAAATTAAAACGCATTAAAACAGCACAATCACCGAATATAGTCTACTGTAGCTGTTGGCTATTCTAAGATAGGCATCGGCTATGAAAAACTCCAGATTCGAAAATAGGTTGTTCAGAAATTACACTTTATTCATTTTGACATACGGCTCGTAATCATACAGACGGATAGTAACAATCAAATAGGCTTCTGAACACCAGTGGTCATATGAACATACAAGAGGTATACGCTCAAGTACATAATTCCCGAGTTCCAAGGCTCTCTTCCATCATGGTTAACTCCACTTGGACCAGACTCCGCGGGAGGAGTTCTGTGTCCGGAGTTGTCCACCAGTGCGTCTATCTCCTCTAGTTCCCCCAGAGGGTAGAACAGAGAGAGAGACGCAGGGTGACCAAGTTGGAAGCAACGACAGGACTAGGCCTAAAAAGGTACAACAGAGTTCGGGGAAGCTCTGTTGTGGAGCAGTCGAGCTGGCCGAAGTGCACAGCAAGACTGGGTCCTCGATTAGCAGAACCCCAGGTCTTATGTACTGATCCTTATGTAACTCTCTTCATTACTCGTAAACACTTGAGTTCCCGAGGAACTCCGGGTAACCACGCACCGGTGCATCCGGGCCGACACGGTACCCGAGATATGTCGGGTGACACGTGGCGGTCACGGCTCAATGCACATAACCAGGCCGCGCTCTCTCAATCCTCAGGTGTAGACTTATGTAACTATATATCCGGCACCAGACAGGAGCGCGGCCCGGATACACGGCAACACACATACCCAATATAACCCAAACTGGTTCTATAGAAATAGTATAGCGTCGACCCACTACACTACTATGTGGTGAAGTATTTATGGTGATTGTGGCGCTTTAACCCTCCCACCGCCAGATTTCTCTATAATTTTGCCAAAAAATTGAAAAAAAATAAATATCAAAAATTGAAATGAGGTTTTAGTATAGGTACTCCTCTCCCTTTCTTCGTAAACAAGAATGGAATGTAGGATGTGAAAGAGGATGTCATAGGCTTTAATATGATACCAAACATGAGGTGCTTCGACTAAGACTTGTAAGAAAATATTTTCATAAATTTTGAGTAATATTTTTCTTGTTCAGCTCAGTGAATAAGGTGCCCTGGCCGCTATAGCGGCCTGCTGGCGGTGAGAGGGTAGCACAAGGCGGCTCTTAGGGGTTAACATTTAATGTAAAAAAAACATTGCTGATAATGAGTTTGATTTAGCACGGGCTATAGAATGTGTTGTGTGCCTGTCCTCGTCTATGTAGCAGGATTTTAAATGAATCTGAGTTTGTATGCATCCCCACATGTGATATACATGTACTGTCTGACTATACCAGAGTGGTGGCCTGGCATCTCTACCCTACCTCACGTGTTTGGGGACTACCTGCCTGGCCGGCTACAGTGCCGACTTCATCATGAACAGGGGCTGGATGAGTACCATGAATATACGACGTCTGTTCACCATCATAGGTCAGAAAAGCTGATAATTAACCAATTATAACAACATGCTGAAATGTCCTGCATTCATGTCTATCTTTACGCTAAGCGTTTCCTAAATAATAATATAAAGGCATGATCATATGTACATAGCGATGCATCTCCAATGCCAAATCTATTTCACTGCATGAATGTTTGGATTTAAGTAAATTAGATGTGATTAGAGAAACACTTCACACATATTCAATTTGAATAAATGCCACTTAAAGCAACTTAGATGCCATTCTGACCTTTCTGTGATATTTACATGGCATTACTGAACTTAAAGCGGCTTAAAGCGTTCCTTTGAGGCACATTGAATCTGCCTAAATGCTAACATTCTATGATTCATGCAGTTTAGGTGTTAGCATTAGCTGCATCTGTGACTGTTTGCTCACTACTGCTCCACAGGTGACATGGGGGCTGCCTTGTGTGTCATGATTATCACCTTCCTCAACTGTGATAGGACAACTGTGGTTATCTTCTTCATCCTTTGTGTCTCTGTGGCTGGCTTTAACAACGGGGGCTTTGGTGTCAATGTATTTGATATTGCACCCAGATATGCAGGTCAGTACACAGACAATTTCCAACAGTATCATAATTATCATGCCACACTTTCCTACTTTCAGCACTCATATTTGGTAAATTGTCCTGTGCCTTAGGCTTGGATAATGCATGCATATGTTTGCCATAGGGAATGGATCAGATAATAATTATCTGTGTAAAATTAGAACATGTGGCACTGTATTTAAACGTTGGTGCACATTAATTCATGTATCACTAACCCCACAGTCAGACTCTCAAGAGAGGTGCGGTAGCATACACAGAGAAAAAAGGTGAAAGTCAGCTGGATTCACATGCCACAGTCAGACAGGTCCAGTACACAGCTGGTACAGGCTGACTTTCTCTCCAAACAGGGTCCAACAATGCCTGACTCTTTGGAGTGAAAGTCAGGCAATGCAGGACTTTCTATGGCTGACCTTGATCTTTTTCTCTGTATAGACTTCTGTAATGCATACATATGACTGCCACTGGGAATGGATCATATATTGCTCATGGTAAATTAGAAACATGTAATGGTGTATCACAGCTCTGTGCGCAGCTCTCAGGGGGGGGGGGGCAGCATATCGACTACTAAGACATTTGTCACTGGCCGTCATCACCTCTTTCTTCATAGATATGAACCAAGCCCTGAATAAATAATAGTTGTTCTCATATCCATGCATCTGTGTGTGGTTCTCATAAACAAAAACATAATCGATTTCAATTATTGTTAACTGTGACATTTGATTCAAAAAGACAGCAATCCTCGAGTTGATGCACTAGAATGTTCCCATTGAGGAAATCCAATTTTAGATTAGGTTATAAAAAATGCATGCTTGTCTTTCAGGATCGATTTATGGAATAATAAATGGACTATCAAACATTGGAGGATTTGCAGGACCCCTCGTAGTAGGAGCCATCACCCATAATTCAGTATGTATGATAAATCTCTCATAGTTGACTTCATACATTGCATGGCATACATGTTGAACCTTTTAACACTCCTCAATGTATGATCTACATAGAGGTATGTTGGGGGATTGCTTGACCTCAATTTAAATATATGCATCGGACATAGTGTCCCTTTCAGTATTGGAGAGCAACAATCGATTTCAGAGTTTGGCCTTCTGAGAGTCAATTGTAAGTTTATGCGTCAACAGTGTGGATTATGCATGATACACAAGTAAATTAAAGTCATTTAGACAGAATTGGGGTGTTTATAGACCTAATTGGTTGTAAGTTTCGTCAGTCAGTACTGCGAACACAAGTCAACGCAATGGTGCATTAGTCAAATAATGTCTCTTAATCTTCGTAAGATATGTCCTAGGTTATAGTTGCAATTTTCCAGGATAAATTAAAATAAAATCTCAACTAAACTCAGTACATTCGAGTAAAAAAAAATTGACCGAAGCTATCTAGGCCCATATTCAGACCATGCGATGTGAAATCCACTACTTTGTAGAAATGAGGAGGGGTTTGTCTGCCCCACAACTACAAAGGTGCCCTTTAAACCTGCTGACATTTACCAGCTGGACTTTATTATGTATGGGTTTCCCCTCCCTTCGGTCTCATTTAACAACACTGTGGTCAGCGGGTCACCTGTTGTGTTGTCCAAGCTGAGACTCAGCCATACTGACACCTGTTTAGACTAGTTTTGACAAGACACTGGTAATGATACACACTACTTTGTTGTTGTTGTTGTTGTTGTTGTTGTTGTTGTGCAGCTGCGACATAAATTCGATCCTACTCAGCAGGGCCCTCTTAGGAACACTGTGTCAATACAATTGTCCCTGCTAACTAACAGCTGGAAAGAAAACTAACTTTAATCAAGAGTCAAAATGCAGGAACAACTGTAATTACATATTACATTCGGAAATGATGTCATGGCATGTCCAGTCTCTTCTTTTATTTATTGTCAACTCTGTGTTCACTAGTATATGTATTCTTATCCGATGCTGAAAGAAAAATCTCATCATGTAGTATACTTATTGTTTATTGTCGACGTATCCTCCATCGTAGATGAAGAACTGAAATCGATATTACAAACACAATTGCAACATCAGTTGGTAATAATTAAAGCAAGGTAAACTTGTCTACAAACTGAAGCTGAAATAATACGAAAACTGTTTATTTAATAACGGAATCAAATCAGGCCATGTTTTGTACTTCATACAGTCAGATTTCGTTGTGGCTTCTGGATTTTTCCCTCAGAAACATTATAAGGGATTAGGAAAGAATCATGTAGTTCTGCACAGAGAAAAGATACAGTGGCCAAAGGCGCAAGCACTATCTGCACGCCACAGGCGTGCTAACAAACATCGTTATTCGCACTCCATGGCATGTGAATAAATATCATTATTTGCACCCCATGGCGAGCGAATGAACATTGTTATTTGCATCCCCATGGCATGTGATTGACGGTCCTAATTTCCACATTCAGTCGGGTGCAGGAAAGACTACGTGTACAAATCTGAGGATGTCACAAAGAGCTTGCCTCTTGAGTGGGCAGCCAGGGTTCAATTCCCGGAAGGGGCACATGCCTATGTGTCATTCTTAGCTTTTTGTTGTTAAATTGGGGGGGGGGGGTGCATGTGTGTAGAGGGGGCTTGTTTATGTCTACTTATTGTAGAAATGACCAAGAATTGTTTTGTCTGTTAATGTAAAAAATAAAAACCGTTTGCTCTTACAAAAAAGCCTAGTAACTTACAATGCTGGCTAATCAAAAGCCTGTAGGCATATATTACTTCTACAATTCTCGGAAATATAGGCCTGCGACCCCTGTAGATCTAAGTGTAAGCCCTCCAATGTGCAAATGACAACCCCCGCAATCTTAGTAGGCCTAAGACTAAGGGTGCCAATAACAGCTTCTATTCACACCCCACACAGTGTGTGAATAAGATTTACAATTTCCACTCTCCCTAGTGTGCAAATAAGCATTCTTATTGGCATATTCCGTACATACACACAGAAAAGCAAAGGTGTCAACTGTTTCCCCCACGTGGCTCTGGTGGGAGACACAGTTGACACCTTTACTTTTCTGTGTGTAGGGTGCTCTAATAACACCTTTAACTCACAGTAGTATAGTATGTATCGGAACGGGACTATAGTTAAGTACTGTTTATTACTCAATCGATATGCAGCCAATCAGAGGCCTCCATTTGGTCACGTGACCGGAAGTGACCTACTTAGGGGATTAGTGGTGACGTCACGTGACCTAGTTAGCCAATCAGAGGCCTCCATTTGGTCACGTGACCGGAAGTGACCTACTTAGGGGATTAGTGGTGCATTCTGGGTAACCCTGCAGCCAATCAGAGGCCTCCATTGGGTGACCGGAAGTGACCTACTTAGGGGATGGTGCATTCTGGGTAACCTACTGACCTACTTAGGGGACCGGAAGTGACGTCATATGACCTAATTTAGGATCACGTGATCGGAAGTGACCTGATGAGTCACGTGACCGGAAGTGACGTCACACGACTTAATGGCCAACCGGAAGCGACCTGATTGATCACGTGACCGGAAGAAGAAGAAGTTTTTTTTTTGTTTAGGATCCCGTGACTGGAAGCGACGTCGTCACATGAGTGACGCTTTAAGAGACTGCGCGACTTACTAGTAAAAGAAGCCGTATGATAATAAAAACACAACAATATTTTCTTTTAATTTTTTTTTATTTATTTTTTTTTCAATCTTGATAAACACTCTATTTTTGAAAAGATGCACACGCTTATTTTTTTTTTTTTTTTTTTCATATCTCTAAAGGACTCGTTGTCACACCGTCAGAATGCACGCGACGCTTATAATACAAGTAGCGCACGCCGTCTTTCTCTATGGTGTAGGTGACCATTTTGTTTCGCACCACTTTGAAATTTCTATTTACAGCAATGAGAGTTTTTCGTTGGCGAAGAACATCCAAGAAGGCGTCTGGTTCCTGGGGGTTTTGTTTCTTCTGTACGCCTTTTGCACTCCATTTTTTGGATTTTCTTTCACCGGTGTCGCTGACTCGATCGTAGCAAATGTAAGTCTTAGGGTTGAGACTTAGGATCCCGTCACCTTCCCACTCCGCTTTCATGAGCCCCGAAGTTCTCAGATCGTGAAGGTACCGTCTCTCACAACATCCGCCGGGCGGCGCACACCATTCTCGCACTCTTTCCGTTTTTGTCTTCACGAAAAGCTCTAAGTGCTCGTCGCACACCGCTGTCGGAAGCCACTTTCGTTTCTCTCTGAAGTACGTCTCTCTCAGGCGAGGTTTCACTAGGTCATCCAACGTGGCACCGCTGAGAGCCATGTAAAGACTGTCGGTGTCCATTTGACAAAGGGCATAATCGCGCCGATCGACGAATCTATCCAAGAAGTCGTATGTGAACTCTAACATTTTCAACTTCGCGTACTGGTATACCATGAACCCTATCTGAATAGGGAGGTTGTTCTTGACCGTTTTCGGTTGTAGTTCGACTTCATACAGATCGGAAGTCAACTCGGACGCCTTTTTGAAGCGCCACGAATTGGCCAATAGTTCGAACTTCCGACTGTCAGTGTATCTCACCGCCGTGTGTTTTTCTTTGTTGCAGATTGTTTTACCGTACGTAGCGTTTCCCATTAACTTGTAACAGTCTGACAGAATTTTCTCGTTCTCGTTCACGTCGCCACGTCTTCGCGCCGCCGTCACTTCGTCCGCGAAACCGGCAAAGGAGCGTTTAGGTAGGTATTCTACCACCAGCTGCACTTTGGTGACTATCAAACCGTGCTCTAAATACCACTTGAGAAGCGGCGTTCCCAAGAGAATATTTTTTTCCGTGGTAACTCCCTATCAGACATCTCTGAGGCGTGTTCAACAGCTTTTCTTCCTGCGCAAAGTCTGACATGTGAGGGCCTATGTCCGATTTTGAAACGGTCGCGTTCTTGAAAACGGGGGTCATTTCTTCGAAGTACTCTCGTAGGTGAGGCGGCGTAGTGATGTCCACTTGAACTAAACCGAACATTTTCTCCTCTTTCACAGCGGAAAGGATGTCGCTCTCGCTCATCGCGTTTCGAGACACTTTCAAAGCGTCAACCTTCCAGCGTTGTTGGGAGGCCTTGACCCGCTCATCTCGACGCTTCATCTCTCGCCATTCGCACTCCCACACGACGACCAGCTTGTAACCTAGCGCTTTCAAGTAAGCGCTTACTCTGGTCGTTCTGTCGCGTCTCTCCTCTCTCAGTGAAGCGCACTGATATCGGTGCGACGGTATGCACTCGTGAGCGTGGAACCAACACCCGTGAAACTGGAAAACCGTATTAGAGGCCGCGTGAAATCCGTCCACGCGAATTCTCCGACAGCCTACCGCCATCTCGCCGCCGTTCAGAGCGTGGCGCAGTTTCACGTCGCGGTCGTGCTCTACGAAGCGTAACCACTCCAAAGCGCTGTGAGAGTTTCTTTGCCTGATTTCGGGCTTGAACTCGGTCTCGGGCCGTCTCACCGCGTAATAGCCCGTGCAGTGCGCTTCGCTCATGCAGCGCAAGTACAGAGAGTTAGCGTCTAGTCCTAGGATGTGTTGGCACGGTCTCGCTTCTTCGCCGTACTTGTGCTCCCTTATCCGCGTGGTGCCCTTCTCGTGAAATCTATGGAAGATGATGGAAGGACCGCCGACTAGATTCTCTTTGATCAGAGCGTGGAGGACGGCGTCGAACTGGGGAAACGTTGTGAACGCGTCTTCTAGGTTTTGGAAGAGGAAGCGTAAAGTCAAACCGGCGAGAGAAACTCCGTCTTTCAACATGTCGATGCCGCGATCTTGGAAAAATTTAGCGTGATTTTTCAGAGCTTCTATGAAAGGTTTCACGTCTTTGTTGTTGTAGTGGATCAAGTAGTCTTCCATAGTTTGCATCTTCTCGTCGGACCAAACTTTCTGACATGCGGCGTAGTCGGATTCGGACATTTTGACGCCCGTCAGCTCGCTGTCGAAAGCCGATCTCGGCGGCAGCGTTCTGTTTGCCAGTTTCCTGGTAGACGTCATCCATTCGTAAGGAAAGTGACCTTTCTCTTCGTTCCTGGTGAAAGCTCGCAAATAGGTCGCGTAGTTGTAACCGGGTGCCAAATAGTTGACTACGTCCAAGAAAACCGTGTGCTGTGTGTAAACCGCCAAGTATTGATTGCTTCTCTTTATGACGCTGAATTCTTGGTTTCTTCGGTCTCCGGAGGCGAAGAAGGAGTGAAGGCGTATTTTGATCAGGTTCAAGTCGTAACGCCCCGAGTTGAAGCCCACCACTGGAGCTTGACGGATGTATCTCAGAAGACGCTTCTTCAGTTGAACTAACGGGTGTCTGGTCTGAGCCGCAGCGAAGCCGCCTGGAGAAGGGGTGGTGAACGTCGCCTCCTCCAGCAGGAGAGCTTCACCTATCGCCGCATCTAACTTCGCTAAGGTCGGTCGGTAAAGTTCTAGCACAGCTTCCCCGATCGCTTTGGCGTTCTCGTTTATGTGATTTAAAACTCGGTCCAACAAGGGGTCGGAATCTGCGTCGGACGCTCTGACGAAGCAGACGGGCCCCTCCCACCCCGGAAAGTCGGATGCGACGCTAGCCGACAAAGGGACGTGATCCCACAGCAGGGACACGTGCTCCGTCGACGGTTCTTTGCACGGTCTGAAGAAAGCCTCGAAATCGAAGGCGATCTTGTAAGGGTAGATTCCGGAATGTCCGTCGGGGGGAAAAATGGAGAAGTCTGCTAGCGCTTCGAAAATCGTTCTCGAATTTTGGTAGATGCCACCTACGTAGCGCAACTTGACTTGTCGGCAAGAGGAAAGCTGGTTCCTGTGTCTCTTCAGCAAGAACTCGGTGGTGAACGCCGCCTTACACTTGCAACATTCGTATATGCCCGCGTACGCGTTGAAGTCCGTGACGAGAGAGACGTGCAAACCGCCTTTCGCCGTCAGGTGTAGGTTGACTTTACCTCGGGCGGCCACAGTTCTGGAAGGCGGTCTGATCAGAGTAACGCGTCTTCTCAACTTCCGCCCCGGCACTTGACGCGACGCGGTGTAAACCGCTATTTGTACGTCAAACAAGTTCTCTAACGCGGGTAAGTCGCGGATGTTCAGACTCGGAAAGGATTCAGGTGTGGCCGCGGGACAGAACTGACGTAACAAATCTGAAGCGCGCTTGCTGGTGTTGTATAAGTGAAAGGAAATGCAGCGGAAGATGCAGAGGTTGTCCTTGTTGGGAAAATCTAACACGCCGCTTCTCTTTCCAACTCGACCGGCCTGAGTGATCCTACCGCCTATGGGGAATTCCCCCGGTCCCATGTAAACGCAGATGTTCAAATTGGTAGGAAAAAGAACGTGCCACTTGGTGTCAGCGTCGCAAAGTTTCCGTACCTCCTCGCAAGCGACGGTGTTTTGCATCTTTGAGAGGAGCTCTTCCAAAGTTTCTGAATTAGTTACAGTAGGGAGCGGTTGTATGAGAGTTGCGTTGTTCTGGGAGGCGTGGAAGTAGCGCAGTTTGCTCTTGTCTTCTCTGTGTTGTAACAGTAAGCCTACCGAGAAACCCACTTTGTATCTGAATCTTTGTGTCAAGTGAATGCGACGCATAGTATCTACAGCGTCACTCAACTCGCCGGTTGGTAGCCTGAAGTTTGTTACACTCACGCGAGTCCCGTGCATCCTGACGCCCGTTTGTATCGCAGGCCAATTCGCCGTGAACGTTTCCTCCCCGTTCGGTACAGCACATATGCGCGGAGGGACGGTCACCCCGTCCAGAGATTCGCGTCGACAAGCGCTCTTTCGGCAATCCCCTTCGCCGCATAGAGGGCAAAACTTAGCTACTACTCTACAATTTTCTACGTGTCTCTCGTGGTTGTACGCTCTTTTAAACATTTTGAAACACTTTTCGCATACGTACTGTGTCATGTTTTTTTTCACTCGGTTACCAACTACTTAGCCGTCTAACTATCTATCTATCTATCTAGCTATCTATCAACCTGTCGTCTATGTAACTATCTTTCTGTCTGCTGTCTGTGTATCCGTCTGTCTGTCTGTCTGTCTCATACAGCGTACGTCAAACGCTGTGTGTGTGCGCGCGTGAGCGTTGAGCGTCTCTCATTCCGAATCTATGCCGAGATATTTCAGAATGATCTCTGTTTTGTCATCCAACTCTTTGAGCGCTCTGGCGGACAGCGTCACCCCCTGCTGTGTGGGTTTTTTGTCAGGACCTTCGTACTTGCGCACGTGGACGAGGTTCTTACCGCTGTAGTAGCTCACAGCTGCGTACACTTCGCCCGCCTCATCCAGCACTGCGAACCAGGGGGTGTGATTAGGTTTTCCTTGCGCGGCCGCTGTGTCGCGTATGCGCACCACTGCGCGGATATCGGCGATGCGTGCTATGAGCTCGCGCAGCGCGTCGGCCGTGAAGTGCACTCGCTTGCTTCTGGTCAGAGACGCCTCTTTCACCTGGCCGTCTTTTGTGTAGCGCGGCCTCCTAGACAGTCTAGCCACGTCCTCCCAGATCTCCAGCGTCAAAGCTCCGTCTAAGCAGAACTCTAACCCGAGTGTTTTCTCTGCTTCTTCTCGTCCATCTCCTTCTTTTTCTTGTATTTTTCTCTTCTTAGTGGGCCTTGTTGTTCTGGAACTCACCTTAGAACGTTTCACACCCGCAGGATGAGTAACACCATCAGCGTGAGCTGAATCAGCAGCAGAACCGATAGCAGGAGCAGCGTCAGCGCTGGTGGTATCGGAGGTCTCGTTGTTGGAACAGCGCAGCCACACGCCGTCCGTGCTGAGTGTAGCGGTAGAAGATGAAGCGCCGCCGCCGCCCTCGTAAGGTGGCGGTGAGGGCAGTCGCCACGGACCGGACGGGGGGGCGCTAGCAGTGGAGGAAGTGAGGTCGAAAGGTCGAAGAGGGAAGCCGAAAAACGTACCGCTCACCCCTTGCCCTTCGGGTTCTTCGTACGCCTCGTCGTCAGCGTCGTTCTCTGTCTCACCCTGTTGCTGCTGCTGCTGCTGCTGCTCCTCCTCCTCCTCTTCTTCTCGGTTCAGGGGCTGAGTGTCCGAATAGCTGTAACTCTCAGCGCGAGCGGCGTCGAGGGCGTCCGTCGATGTAGTGGTGGAGGAGAGGGGCTGTGCAACGTGCGGCAGGTCATCAAAGTCATCAACAGTAGTGGGGAGGTAAAAACCCGGTTGCCAGTACGGCGCTGTGCCAGGAGCGTTGTCGTCAGTAGTAGTAGCAGTAGCAGCAGGTGCAGCAGAAGCAGCCGCAGCAGCAGCCGCAGCAGACGCAACAGTAGCAGGCGCAGCAGCAGCCTCAGCAGGCGCAGCCGTAGCAGGCGCAGCAGTAGCAGGCGCAGCAGCAGCAGCAGCAGCAGCAGCAGCGGCAGGCGGGACGGCGGTAGCAGCGGCAGCGCGCTTAGCAGCAACGTGTACCGTCGCGAGTGTAACAACGTCGCTAGCACGACGACTGCTACCAGTAGTACTACTAGTACTACTACCACTACTACTACTACTGCTACTACTAGTACTACTACTACTACTACTACTACTACTACTACTACTACTGCCGCGAGCGCTCGCTACAGCAGGAGGGTGATAAGACCAACCGGCTGCGGCGGTAGTCTCATGTTCAGTAGCAAGAGCAGGCACTGACGCTAAACGAACGCTGTTCCGCGTAGTCTTCTTGTTCTTGAACGCCGCTAGATGTTGTCTTTTGCTCATGGTGGTGACTGTAGAGAGCAGCAAAAGAATGAGTGAGTGAATGGAGGTTTCCAAGCCCCTTATATACGCCTTCTCGCTTCTAGAGCTAAGCTACTTACCGACCCTGTTCAGCTGCCGCCGGCTGGCCGGCGGCCATTCACAAAGAGAAACAAAAAGACATAAGGCATGACGTTTTCAGCTGGATCCCTTTCCCCCCCTTTTGAGAGATCGACTGTCATGAGCTAAGCCGCTTACCACCCTGTTCAGCAATTCAACGCGCATTAGCTGTATAAAGGGTTAAGCGGTTGCTGCCCGTCGACTGACCGGCGGCGGCCATTCACAAAGACATAAGGTATGACGTTTTCAGCTGGATCCCTTTTTGAGGGATCCACTGTCGTGAGCTAAGCCGCTTACCACCCTGTTCAGCCATTCAGCGCGCAGTTTAGCTGTATAAAGGATTAACGGTAACGGTGATGAGCTTACAGTGTGTATACAAAAAAAAAACTACAGGAGGCGTGTGGCGTGAAGCAGGACCCCCCTAAGACGAACGTGTCTGTCTGTGAGTAGAGGCGTGTGCATGTGGTGAGCGACTTAAGTGTAAGACAAAAATCACCACCTCCTGCCGTGGCGAGTAGACCGGGCCGGCCAGGCGGGCGGGCGGCCGGCTAGTTCAATAGGGAGGGGCGACAGCTGACTAAGGCTGTGCATGAAAAAAATCCGATTTTCACCTGACCTCTGACGTTTGTTACAATGAATGTCAGAGGGAGGGAGACGTCCTCGGGTAGGGGGTAGGAGGTATTAAGGCTATGAGTGAGGAAAAAACACCGTTTTCAGCTGGTCTCCACGGATAGCGATGCCACACCCCCTCGTCATCTAAGCTCTTAAGGAGCGGAGCGGCTGAAAAAGCGTCATGCGGACAGGACGCTAGACAGCTGGAGCGCTGTTGGAAATGGGATTAAACTCCCTCTGTATAAAAAGCTCTGATTTCTGTTGGAAAAAAAACATATCGCCTCTGACCCCAGTAACGGCTACTACCACCACCACCGCCACCACCACCACCGCCGCCGCCGCCGCCGCCGCCGCCGCCGCCGCCGCCGCCGCCGCCGCCGCCAAGACGAGACGAGATGGCTCAAGCTATTCCACTTTCAAGCTCGCCTTCACCGCCCGGTGCGCCTGAAAAAAAGTTAATGCGGCTTGACGACGTGAGACGCGGCGCGAGGCAGCAGACCGATGATGGGGAGACCCGACAGGTAGGACAGCGGCGGTTAGCCTATAGCGACGCCTTGCTTCGTCAACTAGGTAAAGAGTTGAGCGGCTGTTGGAGAGAGTTGGGCAGTAGCTTAAAAGTCAGCGCCTTCTTCCTCTCGAGAGGAAGAAGCGTGTCTCTCGATTGAAAATCTTTTTTTCTTTTCTTTTCTTTTCTTTTTCTTTCTTAAAAGAGACAAACGCGCCCCTTAGAGTGCCCCCCCACCCCACCCCCCCCCTAGAGTGCCCCCCTCCCCCCCTCCCCCCCACCACTCGCCCCATGCATCCTAAAAGCGCCCCCCTCCCCATGCATCTTAAAAGAGCCCCCCTCCCCCCCTCCCCTCCTTCCCCTCCTTCCCCCTTATACACTCTAAAGAACGCTTCTACCTAGTTCAATAAGTCACTTCCAGTCGCTCGTAAAACAATAAAAAATGAAAAAAAAAACTTATATCGTAGTGTTTTTTATTAGTTTACCGAAAAAAAAAAAAAAGAGACTCGCCTCCTCCTCCAAAAAAAAAGATATCACATTTTAAAGCCCGTGACCCCTTAAAGACGCTCATCTCTTCATTAAGTCGCGTGACGTCACTTCTTCTTCTTCTTCTTCTTCTTCCGGTCACGTGATCAATCAGGTCACTTCCGGTCACGTGATCCTCAATGAGGTCACTTCCGGTTGGCCATTAGCTCATGTGACGTCACTTCCGGTCACGTGACTCATCAGGTCACTTCCGGTCACGTGATCCTAAAGTAGGTCACTTCCGGTCCCCTAAGTAGGTCATATGACGTCACTTCCGGTCCATAAGTAGGTCATATGACCTCACTTCCGGTCACGTGACCCAATGGCGGCCTCTGATTGGCTAACTAGGTCACGTGACGTCACCACTAATCCCCTAAGTAGGTCACTTCCGGTCACGTGACCAAATGGAGGCCTCTGATTGGCTGCAGGTCGATTGAGTAATAAACAGTACTTAACTATAGTCCCGTTCCGATACATACTATACTACTACTCACACCCCACACAGTGTGGGAATAAGGATTCTAATTCGCACCCCCACAATGCCTGGATGACCTAAAGGGGTGAATCCACTGAGGTAAATCCGTCTGATCGGGCCAGATTCGTCCATAGGTTTAACATTGTAAGGTGCATCCGATCAGACAGATTTTGCCTCAGTGGATTCACGCTTTAAGGGAGTCACCCAGGGGAGTCACATAACTCCCTGGCTCACCTAAGGGAGTCACATAAGGAGCAGGGCTCCTCGAGAAAGAAAGGTCATTCTGGAGGCAACCTGGACTCCCTTTTGACTGTGTACACAGCAGACAGTAGATGGCTCCAGTATAGGCCTAGTGCTTATTGTGGGAACTAGCTGTATGTAGTGTTTGGTCACGTGGTCACCTAGATGACCGGACCGCCACAGTGTCAGGCCTTTATACTAAAACTACCAATCCACTGCAGACCATCTCCACCAGAACGCCCTGTTTAGGCATGAAGTGTAGGCAATGCTTGTGTCTGATACATAATAACCTGTTGTTTACAGGGGGACATGACCTTGTGGCACTCCGTCTTCTACATTGTGGCTGCCCTATACAGCACAGGTGTGCTCGTCTTCTGTGTCTTTGGGTCTGCTGATTTACAGCCATGGGCCAAAGCGGATGAGCAGGACACTCAGGAGGAAGCTGCAATCTGCACAAAGCATAAAGGTGTCATAATCCCCAAGCCAAAGGCGGTTTGATTATCTGGTATATTACTTTGGTAAGGACACCAGGTAATAAGCCTGAGGGAGGTCAGGGACAGTTCAATATGAGTGTGTGAGAGTTATGTATTTATAGCAGCTTATGCAAAGGATTGTTCAATAAAGTTAGAAATGATGTTACATGATTGTTAATTATTATATGGTATATTAGCTTCTATAAACATTAACAGAAATGTACTTTAAAAACCTAAAATCAATAGATAAATTGTAAGTGAGATGTGTATATATATTTATCTACGATATGCACCATATTAACTTGACATTTTAGAGTTTTCATAATTTTTGTTTTAGTCATCTACAGTGAGTTACTGTGCCTGTCCATATATAGTTTAGCTACCATTTCTTTAAGAAAAAGGTCAGAGACCATCAATAGTCTATATACCCGGTATACATGCCTGCAAGAGCAGCTGGTGTATAGGGTCTAATAAGAGTACAGGATCAATACATACTTGGTAGACAACTAGTTGTGACCTCCCTAGAGACCACAGAGTCCGTTTACTCAGCGGCGACACAAAAGACAATCTAAGTTGATTATGTTGACTGACCTTGACGCAGGTCATCCCAGCTGTGTCCACTCACTTTCTGTGGATATGCAGAGTCTGCGGTGGCGAAGGGAAGCAGGAGAGTCAATATGAGAAGGGAAGGTGGGGAGTCAATATAAGTTGAAGAGGAGAGTGTGGAGGGTCAATCTGAGTTGGAGAAGGGAAGATGGGGAGTTAATTTGAGTTTGAGAAGGGAAGGTGGAGAGTCAATATGAAGTCGATAAGGGAAAGTGCGGAGTCAATATGAGGTAGAGAAGGGATGGTGGGGAGTCAATATAAGGCGGAGAAGGGAAGGTGGAGAGTCAACATGAGATAGAGATGGGATGGTGGGGAATTAATCTGAGTTGGAGAGGGCAAGGTGGGGAGTCAATATGAGTTGGAGAAGGTAAGGTGAAGAGTCAATATGAAGTCGAGAAGGGAAAATGGGAAGTAAAGGTGAGTTGGAGGAGGTAAGGTGGGGAGTCAATATGAGTTGGCGGAGGGAAGGTGAAGAGTCAATATGACTAATATGTGGTAGAGAAAGGATGGTGGGCAGTCAAACTGGGTTGGAAAAGGTAAGGTTGAGAGTCAATATGAGGTGGAGAAGGTAAGGTGGGAGGAGGGAAGTGGAGTCACTGATATGCGCCTGATATGTACACATATTGAATGAATTATCTGAATAGAAATTGTGAAAGCAAACAAACAAACAAAAAGAGACAGAAAGGATAGATGGGCAGAGAGAAGTACAGGGAAAGAGACAGGCAGACAGACAAGTTCAATCTCTCATTGGCCAGGTTTCCCATTCATCCAGGCAGGTGTGACCAAAGAGTTAAATCTTTGAGGTTGGTCTAAAGCCTTCTTCCATCTATCATAGGAAACAAACATTACTGACATATACTTATGGTATACAGCCGAATAGGTGGCCACTGCCTTCCCTACGCCTGTCCATCTTACATTATGAGCCTGTTCAAGCTCACACTTGAACATGGGTTGACAATTGCTTCAATGAGCACATTTGTCACTGTCCACTTATCAAATATATTGAGTTTTGTATTGATGTAATCAACCTTATAAATGGTTAGGGGGGTGGAAATATATATTAAGTTGTAATACATTAATATATATGAAAGGTCTGCACTCGGGCTAGACTTATTATAGAATATATCAGTTACCATGGAAACTATTAAGATCATATGAGAGTATTAAGTTACCGGTAGCTAGGCTATATTAATATAATGATTATATCATTAATATAAGAGAAGACACAAGACATTGGTGTGGTGAAATATATAGTACCTAAAATATCAAAATACCTCCGCACTGCAGACGAACGCCAGTTGCCCTTCCTCATTATAGACTGGACAGGCATACCCACAACCTGGAGGAGGGTGGTGCCCCGATGTCTGAGGGAATGGGTGGAAACGCTGTAAGCTGGCAGACCTAAGGCAAAGGCAAAACTCTTAATTCTAGAATAAAATTCATCATAAGTGAGGGGGAAACACAAACCCCCCACCCGACGAGAAATTAGAGGGTCCCGGGGGGATGAACCCTCTAATAATTTAACAATCAGCTCCCTGACACACCAGGGTGAACCAGGCATATCCTGAAGAAAAACAGAATAATTATCCCTCCCAAATTGATCAGTTTTACTGGTTACTATTTTAATACGGATATACCCTTCCATAAGACTTAAATGTGAGACGCCAATATTGTGAGGCGAAGCTGTCACGTGGCAGGCTCTGAGAAGGCATCTGTATCCAATCAGGGCTGCAACCCAGAATAAAACATCATTAATATCAGACAAATCCAAGAGGTAAAACATTCTGAGAAGATCCTTTGGAGAAAAGGGATATCTGACCACCCTCCTGGAAGGATCAAATTTACGCTCTATACCGTTAAGTGTCTGCTTCAGCAAAAAATTATCTGAAAAATCAGCAAACCCCAGCATCTTCTGCTGGTACCACAACCCTGAAATATAATTACGAATGGAAACAGGATTAAAATCCTCAGTGTCTAAATAAGTGGCATAGAGACCAGCTTGACTGGCGGAACAAGGGAAAGCTTGCAAATGGAAAATTCTGCAGAACATATTATACCTATTGAGCTGAGCCAGCCTGGTTGCTTTGGTCGACCGTGCTATGCCCTTTTCCGCCAGAATCCATTGAGCCACCCTGAGGGCCTGGAGCCTCACCACTGTAAAGAGAATCAGACATACCATAAGTAACAAGGCTATCAGAACACCTTTTAACCACCCCCCTGTAGGGGAGCCTAGAAAGGTCGTCAGCTAAAACATTATCCTTAGACCTTATATATGTAGCATATAATTCAATATTAAATATAAAACAAGTCCAGAACAGCTCCCTGAGCCAATCCATACATAGCTTATTCTTACTCCTGCCAGAATTTATCATGGCCAGGACATGCATGTTGTCGGTAACAATATTAATTTTCTTGTTTTTATTATAATTATGACCCCAGCGCTTCAAGCCAACCAGAACAGGCCAGAGCTCATAAACATTTATATTGCCTTTGTGAACCCGGATACCATCCATCTCAGGTGCTGGCTCCTGATGAAGCTTGCTAATACCCTTCGCCTTATAACCGTCCCAGCAGCCATAGAAGAAATCTTTCCCCATCCAAGCTCCAAACCCCCTCATAGAGGCGTCAGAAACCATAGGGAGATCCACCAACTCCCTCCTAATAAGGGTACGACAGTTAAAAACCTCACAAAATTGTTTCCACCACAACAAGTCATCCTTGGTGCTTTGGGACAGGAGGATGGCCCTACCGGGTCTGGCTCTAGCACATAAATCATACAGTCTGCGGCTAAAGGTCCTGCACCCCCTAACAATCTGGGAGCAGAAGGACATTAGGCCCCCAATTTTTTGAAGGCGCTTTTTGTGAACATAGCGCATACCCAAACACTCATCTAGGGCCTCAGTCAGCTTAATAATTTTTTCCCGGGGGAGGGTCAGGTCCATAGCCACAGAATCAATAGTAATACGCAAGAACACAGTCCTCTGGCTCGGGGCAGTAACCTTGCTATAGGAAACTTTAAAACCCAGAAATTCCATCACCTCAATCAGTATATCTCTCTGGCGCAGACACTCGGCCTCTGACCTCGCCAATATAATAAAGTCATCCACGTAGTTGACCACCTTCTGAACGCCGTAGGCGTTGGCTACCTTGACTATAAAATTTGACAGCGAGTCAAAAATATTAGGGGCGCAACGCAGACCAAAGCTAAGGCGATTATTAATATAATATTCCAACCCCTCACCCCCGTCCCAAGCGAAACCTTGATACTCAGCGTGAGGGGCAAAAATTCCCACAGACCTATAGGCGGATTTCAAATCGACTACTGCCATAAACATACCCTGCTCTAGTTGGTCCACTACCGTATAGACAGAATTATATGAAAAAGGCTCGTAAGTAGTATCCATGTAGTTATTAATAGCTTTATGGCAAGGCATGGAGCAGTCCGTGATAGGCCTAAGTTTCCCATTGGATTTTTCCACCCCGCCCATAGCATGAACACATCTGGGGGGGGAGGAAACCTTAGTAATGTACCCATCGGCCACCTCTTGTTCAATAATTCCACACATTTCGGAATAAAAAGGGTCTTCCATAATAGATTTATAATTAGTACAAGAGTATCTGGTGTCACAGCCCTCATCCACAATTTTGAAACCTACATTTACGCCTTCCCATATGAACTTAGCCTCTGCATGTCCCCCAGTGACCACAGAACCTGCTCCTGATATGAAAGGAGCAAATCTGCAAGGCTTCAACTGAGACACTTCCCGACCAATATAATGCACACAACCACAGGTACCCCTGATGCAATTGCTATACACACTAACCTCGTCCACCCGAGAGTCGCCCGCTATGGTAAATAAAAGAACCCTGTCGAGGTCTGTCGACCGGTGTTCAAGGAGCTGGCCACAACCCACAGCCCTAGCTAGATAGAAAGGGCTGCAGTCAGGATTTAAAACAGAGTAACATATACACATACCAGCACACCCACACGTGTGAGAAGCTTCTACTGTGTCACAAACTGGAACCAATACAGGTCCAGATCCTACAATGGTGCCATTACCCTCAGTACCAACCACCCCAGACCCCGCCCCCTTAGGGATGAAGGGGCTACAATTAGGGTCTAAAAGTCAGATTTTACAGACTGGGGGGGAAAAAACTGGGCAATAGCCTGAGTGGGTTCCAAAGCACCTCCCGCTCCAAGCCTGCCCGTCTCAGCCTATTTCTCAGGCTTAGAATTGGACGCATTACAGGTGGAGGACCCATGGGACCCACTGTGGCAAAACATGCACACATGCAAATATTTACAACCCTGATTATCGCAGCCCTGTGCCTTGTTGTAGCTGAAACAAGGCCTTTTTTCCCCAGATTTCCCAGATGAAGACTTTGTACCCTTGGAGCCCTTACTTGCGGATACTATGGTACTGTCATAGGAGAAATGACGGAGCACATCACTGTTAAACACTTGACCAAAGACAGAGGGTCCTTTGTCATCAGCCCTATCCCTTACACATTTGTCGTAGGCAATAAGTGAACTGACTCTATAGACCTTTGTCAATGCCTTCTCACACAGCAATTCAATGTGGTCAATAATACCTTGTACATCTTCCCCCTGCTTAGACATGATACAAATGGTCCTGATACTGACCAGCATTAGGGCTTCTAAAGAATCAATTTTAATGGACCTATCCACAAAATTTTTCTGGGAATATTCAGATCTCTTACTGGATTTTGATCTAGTTCTTGATCAACGACGACGGCCCTCGGGTCTTCCTGACGACGCCCTCGAGTCATCTGACGAGTCTCTGGCTGCCCTGGGTGGAGTCTCCTGCCGACGCCTCCTGCACTGACGACCTGCTGGCGAACTTGATCTGGCCGCCACCCTCGTCCTGCTCTCGACCGAGATCATCTCTTGAATACTTCCCACCATGGTTGCCAGTCGGTCGAAACTGCCCTCGACCCTAGAGATCCTACTCTCTGATTCCGCCAATGCTGCCCTCGTCAGATCCAACACTTTCTTTGTTTCAGCTAAAACGCTGGCTTCTTCCTCTCCAGCCGGCCGGCCTGCCTTCTAAGGGGACTTCTTAGCCTTCCCCATACTTCCGCGACTTCCAAAACTTCCGTAACTTCCCGAAAAACAAATTTTTCAAAATACTGGAGGAGCGCACTCTATGGTCCTTGATGGCCGACTGACCTAGATTCAAACGGAGTGGGTCTTCCATATTATATTAATAATTCAACAGATGGAATGTCGCTAAGCGACGTCAGTCCCGGTGACGTCACGCCGAGAGATGACGTCACTCCGGGGCGCCACCTCCCGGCGGGCGCTGGAACTCCTAGGGCGCCGCTGGCGCCCCCCAGGAGCGCTGGAGGAACTATCGCCAGCGAGTCGATGCCACGCCCCCTGCCCGGGTTTATACGGGTATAGGTCTATACTGTGTATAATGTCATTCCATCTCACAATACAGGACTTTGTTGTGCCTCATTGATTGCATATACAGCTTTGTACGGGACACTGTTCTATATATAAATGTGTACTTATTGATTAGTGCTTTGCCGAGAAATAGTCTTTGAGAAAAACATGTTGTGAGAAGGCCCCTTGACACCATCACAACATGCCCAGACCATCCTCCTCGGATACATACACCTAAACACATACGCCTCTTCAGAATATTCCGATTGGTCATCACCATGGGAATGTCACATCCTGCCTCGATCATCACCAGAGAAACATCATCCTGTGCCTCAGATTGTTTAACAATGGGTCTTCACATAAAACCCCACACAGTAGTTCTTAAATCAATCCAACAAATGGTTACTGGTATCTTTGCGCAGGGACAGTTCATCTTGAGGACTTTAAGCAGCAAGATACCAGACTCAGGAAGATTTTAACGTGAGACTTTGGTCTCAGGTTCTCACCTGACAGAAGTAAGTTTTTGTGACCATGGCTAAGATCCCAGTTATAGGTTATATAGGGTTATATAATGATGCTGGAGGGCAGTCAAGCTGTAGAATGTATGGTCCGACTATCAAGGGCAGCTCAGCAGGTTTTTGGGTGACAAGGCTATGTGGACGGCAGAGTCAACTGTAACAGATGGATTGACTACACAAGGGATAACAGACACATCATATAATGGACATGCAGGTATAGATTGCATGTGTGTGCAAAATGGTTAAAGGGAGTAAATTAGTCCTTTTATCTATAAGATTCAATCATATATTTTCTCCTTTCATATTTTACCAGGTCGCAGCTAATAAAGGGACTCCCGATCTTGGCACTGATGTAGACAGATGCACTTGTGTCGACTGTCATGTCATAAACTCTGAGAGCCTAGTTGATATCCTAGAGGGTAAATGTGAAGTGCATAAACTGCAAGTTTTCTACCAACTTAAGTGTGTGTGTCATATGCTAAATTCATTTCAGCTCTCTGGCAGATGTTGACAGCAACTTTATGAAATACTCTGTATTATATGTAATATATCGGACACATACATAGAAATAATATACAAAGTCTTATATCAAATACAAATAGATTTTATTCAAGAAACTCAATTTCCTATAATAATAATTAGTGTACGAAGCTGTGACACAGTACTTGAATGACAGGGTACCTAGCGAAAGCAAGGCAATGCGCCTTGAATGTAATTGAACTTAAATGGAAATTGAACAAAATCTCTAAAGGACATTATTTGTAACACATTTATTCTATAACCCCATCATTGATATACATTGATTCATATATCTTTTTCCTTTATTAGCAGGGGTGAAGGTCCAGATGAATGTGCTTTTTGAAAAGACCAAAACTGCTATCTTTAAACCAAAATTGCTCTAATTAAATATCGGTTCACTCTCGTAAAAGTTTATGATAATGATTCCTCATGAAATACACTCAATATTTTATATTTCAATGTATTCTTTAATATTTTACTGTATCAACTGGAGGGTCAAATGTGACAAAACGTGGGAAAACGTGACATTAGGGGAAAACAGCTTTATTTAAGTTCATGTCTTCAGCTACAATTTGATACTTCAAGCATCAAAATATTTGAAATAGTTACTGAGAAATGACATCTCAAACATGGGATGGTAGGGACATGTAGGAATTCAGAATAGACTGCAATGCGATCACATATCAATCTAATTTCAAATACTCCATATAAATCATAATTATTAGAAATCAAACCAATAAATGCATATTATTGTCCATAGATTTGGATCTGGTAGGAATATTGGAATTCTGTTTTCAGTTCTGAAATCCTCATGGATGGGGCAATTGGATAGGAATGATTTTTATCCCAGAAGAATGAACTGATGGTTGCCATGGCAACCAAATGTCAACAAATGGGCTAAAAATGGCTAAAAACGTTCTTTTTACGTTCCAAATAGGACCAATTTAGAATGAAAATAGAATTTTGATAATAGCTTCAAAAGATTCCTTGGGAAAAGTTAGTCTGAGGTCATTTTCTCTTAAGTATTCACAATTTTAGCTATATCTCCCGAAATATCATATTTAGAGCATTTATGGCTATTCCCCCTAATGTTACGATTTCCCAGGTTTCGTCACAAATGTTCCCATATCAATCTAAACATAAAGAATTTCTTTTATTTTACAGCATTACCGTTTGAGGCATTGGCACCAACTACACCATGATGCAGGTGGGCCCCCAATCAATGGGCAGGGGGCCAGAATATGTTTGGGCCCTCCAAAGACCCGTAAGATAATGCACACAATATCATCAATAAAATTATCTCTTTTCATATTTTACTGCATCAACAGTTGACTCGAACATATACACAAACATAAAGAGTCAATTCACCCACCCTCGTCAGGCAACTACATCCTCCACCTTGATAAATCACCTCAGACTGCATGGACAATGCCTATCACTGCACACAATGCTTGTTTGCCGACCTGTTCAGGTTTGTTAATGCCATACTGGCCTGAAGGTCAACAGTGTAAACATCCAGTAGTAGCCTAGAATCTGGAAACATGGTCGTACTCTGGGCAGTAGTAAGGATACATTAAGTTGTGAAAATAGTTTTGTTACAAAAAAAGCACTATATGTATTTGAGTTCATTAGTGCAAACAATAATAGTAATTTAAGATGCTCATGAAAACTACCGGTTAAGGTTATCTTGGGGCTATTACTTCCTACTCCATTTTTACAAGTTGTCTAACAAGGATAGCAGTAAAGGAATGAATTGTGTATCATTCAGCCTTCTTGTATGACTTCTGGATATCATCACCGGCAACTACTATTTAAGGTCAGCCTTAAAGGGTTGAAGAAAAGTCTGTGATGACATAGACATGAAAACTACCGGTTAAGGTTCTCTTGGGGCTATTATTCCTTACCTCATCTTTACAAGTTGTGTAACAAGGAGAACAGTAAAGGAATGAATTGTGTATCATTCAGCCTTCTTGTATGACTTCTGGATGACCCCTTGTAACATTGTGGGTGCCAGGTCTGCTCGTGCTCTGTACAGGGGAAGGCAATCTGAGTTGATTAAGAGCTTGTTCAGGTTACCATCCAGTCAGTGCCCATGTATACACAAACAGAGTCAACTCAGCCACCCACGCCATTCATCCATGTCAGCCACCTTGATGAATCACCTAAAGCTGTATGGTCAATGCCTTTAAATGCACACATTCCTTGTTTGCTGACCTGTTCAGCGTTGTTAAAGGTATACACCAGGGTTCAGTCAATTATATTCTACCCACCAATATCTCTTAATCACTTGGGATTAGATTAGTTTGATGGATGATGATGTGATTGAAGCAAAACAAATCAATATCTCATAATGCTAGATATTGATTTATTGACATTTGAGGATAGGACACCCTTAACTATGGCTGTGTATGGTGCAATCCCCAGTTTTTCAACATTTTGGAACTTTATGAAAAATTGACCAATAATATCCCAACCAGACTTCTCAGGTGTTTAGAGTCATAGGTGAAACCAATGAGCCATGACCTATTTAGGGGAAAAGCTCTAAATTAATCAATTGTATTTTTTCTACATTTTGCAACACAGAAGAGAAAATTGCCAAGATTTTGTAATCAGAACCGTAGCCATACATACATAGGATCATGAAAGACACTTTAGATTCAAAATTATGGTGATCCATTGATAAATTAACACAGCTAGGGACTTCTTGAAATGTGTTCTAGTTGGCTGAGATGGGTCATAAGGCCACTCAAAAAAAAGTGGTTTCTCATCACCAATGACTGAAAAATCTGACGAGGGAGGCTTTTTTTTTTTTTTTTTTTTGATCCGCGGGCTAAAATGTATAGGATGAAAAACGTTTTCGTTGACCGAAATTCACATTTTAGTAGCTAAGAATGTATTAATCTTTGAAAGTGGGGAAAGTGCAAATTATTTCTGACAGTTAAAGGGTTAATAGAGGTGAGTTAAGACATACGACAGGGAGACATGCTTTTATCATGGTTTTAGGTAGTTTTATTTTTTGCCACCAGGTGCCGTCTGCATAGACCCTGGCTAACCCCTTTAATACCGTACTGGCCCAAAAGTCAAAAGTGTAATCCTCCAGTAGTAAACTGATGCAACACTGTGATACTCCAGTGGTCCTAGTGTTATTAGATCCTCATAAAAGCTATGATTCTCTTGTGCCTTCTCCTTTCTACCCTATCTTTACATTGTGTTCTCTAACAAGAAGAACAGTCATAAGGCATGATTTACATTGTATACTTCATCCAATGTGTCTTTTAATATCAGTGCATTCACGTTACAGCGTGGGTTGGGCTGATACTAATATTCCCAACATGACCAGTACAGTAGGGGATAATCATGAAGACTGCAGCAGGATTATAAGCCATATTTGTGTTCTTGATGCAATGTCATAACAACCTTCATTTTACAGGGGTGCATGACCTTGTGCCATTCTGTCCTCTACATGATGGCTACCCTGTACAGTACAGACTGCCGGCGTGCTCGTATTCTGTGCCCCTGGGTCTGCTGAATT